>CM053583.1:256730454-256749572 GCA_028627135.1 Pseudochirops cupreus | reverse complement strand
GGACTCCCAGAACTAGCTCTGAAAATAGCAACAAAAAATTCACTGGAACAGTGCTCCCTCCATCCTGAGAGCAGAACTCAACTTTTAACATGAAATTATTAGTCAAGAAATATTTGGGGAAAATGAGCAAAAATAAAAGAAGAACCAGACTAAAGAAACAGCTACATGCAAAACTTCAAAGAAAAATGTGAATTGGTCAAGAATTCCTGAAAGAGCTCAAAAAAGATTTTAAAAAATCAAAGAAGAGAAGTAGATGACAGATTGGTTAAAGAAGTGAGAGTGGTTTAAGAAAATTGTGAAAAGAGAATCAACAGCTTGACAAATGAGGTACAACAACAACAACAAAAATGCTTTAAAAACCCCCACCAGAATTGCTTAAGTGGTAAAAGAGGCACAAAAATCTACTGAAAGAGGTCCTTAAGAAGAATTAGTCAAATGGAAAAAGAGGTACACAAATTTGTTGAAGAAAAGAACTCCTTAAAAAGTAGAATTGACCAAATGGAAAAGGTGGTACAAAAGTTCACTAAAGAAAATAATTCCTTTCTTTGTTTATCATTTTATGTTTTCCAGTTAAATGCAAAAACAATTTTAACATTCTATTTTAAAATTTTGAGATCCAAATTCTCTCCCTTCCTCCCTCTCCCTGCCCCATTGAGAAGGCAAACAATTTGATATACATTATATGTGTGTAGTCATACAAAACATTTCCATAAATAGTCATGCTATGAAAGAAAATATAGGGAACCTCTTCCCCCCCCAAAAAAAACCCTCAGGAAAAATAAAGTAAAAAACATATGTTTCAATCTATATTCAGATACTGTAATGGCAAGCAAAATTATATTTAGCTCCTTGTTTCAGTTATTCAAATGTCTTTGAACCTCTCCTGTGATTATATCAAGTCTTTGTTAAAAATAGAACCTATGAAGCCCACAGTAGGAGGAACTTGTGAAAGACCAGAACAGGAAGGACATAAGAGGAAGGGCAGAACAGGAAGAAGGAGAGCAAATAAAAGCTAGAGCACAAGCTGGGACTGAGCAGAACTGGGAGGAAGAATGCCTGTGATTCTGGCACTCTGTCTGTCTGTTCTGTTTGTGTTGATGGTACTTTATCAGACCTGGATACTGATAGAGGATGTTGCTGCTGTTACATAAGCCCTGGGACCTTACTGATGGTTCAGAAGTCATGAAAGAGGACTTTCCTGTTGTCTGTTTACAGAAGTCCTGAAGAAGGGCTTTGCTGATGTGTTCAGAGTTCCTGGGACTTTACTGATGATTTGTGTTTGGTTTCTCAGACAGAAGCCCTGTCTGTTAATCTGTGTTAATTTCTCAGTCAGAGGTCCTGTCTGCTGGTCTATGTTGATTTCGCAGGCAGAAAATGAATTGATGATAATGCCAGCAATGTGTGTGAATATTGTTGCAACTCTGCTAAGCTTGATGTGTGTAGCTGGAACAGGAGCTGGAACAGGAACTGGGAGCTGCCCACCAGGTGACATTTGGGTGAACAGGGAGGAGCTGGGAGCATGGCAGAAGAACTATGGAGTTTGGAAGTCAGTCTAGGGTCAAGATGAAAGGATCTTTACTTGGGTACCTAGTGCTGGCTGACAAGATTTTTTTTTTTTGCTTTTTGAAGGGGGGAAGGTAGGGCAATTGGGGTTGAGTGACTTGCCCAAGATCACAAGGCTAGTTTTGTGTTGTGTCTGAGGCAGGATTTGAACTCAGGTCCTCCTGACTACAGGGCCAGTACTCTATTCACTGCACCACCTACCCGCCCCTTGGCTAATGAGATTAAGACAGTGAGGTGTAGGGGTGGGAGACCTTTGTACTTTATACCCCTTAAGGATGATTGCTCCTTAAGGATGATTGAGTTAAGGACTTACTGAATGATATCTTTTGTTTAAGACTATGTGGCCACTTTAGTAACAAGTTGTTATGTTATATCATTGTGAATATTGTACTTTAGTTTCTGTGAATGTTTTGCTCTTGAATAAGTAGAGAATTCACTATATCATGTGATCAGAACCTTAAAGTTATTCACAGCAGCAGTCCTCAGGAGAGCTGCTTGTGCTTGGCTTTACAGATACCATGAGTTCTCTCTCTGGGGATGGGTAACACTTTTCATCATAAGTCCTTTAGAGTTGTCTTGGATCAGATGTATTGCTGAGAATAGCTGTCATTCACAGCTGATCCCCTTACAATGTTGCTGTTACTTTGTACACTTTGCATTAGCTTATGTAAGTCTTTCCAGGTTTTTCTGAGAGCATCCTGCCCATCATTTCTTTCAGCACAATAGCATTACATCATAATTTCACACCATGATTTGTTTAGCCATTTCCCAATTGATTTGATTTCCAATTCTTTGCCACCAGAAAAGAGCTGATATAAATATTTTTGTACATATAAGTCCTTTCCTTTTTGCTTTTTAAATTTCTTTTGGGATGCATACCTAGTAGTTATATTGTTGGTCAAAAGGCATGCATGGTTTTATAGCCCTTTGGGCATAGTTCCAGATTGCTCTATAGAATGGTGGAATCAGTTCACAATCCCCACCAACAGTGCATGAATGTCTTATTTTTCCCACATCCCCTCCAGCATTTGTCACAATAAAATAATTTCTTAAAAATTAGAATGGGGCAGTAGAAGTCATGTGACTTCATGACACATTATGAAACAAGTCAAAGTCAAAAGAATGAAAAAATAAAAGAAAATGTGAGACATCTCATTGGAAAAACAACTGAAAAATAGTTCTAGGAGAGATAATTTATGAATTTTTGGAATATCTGAAAACCATGATAAAAAAAAAGAGCCCAGGCAATACATGTTAAGTATCAAGAAACACTGCCTGGTCAAGTCACTTAACCCTCTTTGCCTCAGTCTCCTTATCTCTTGAATGAGCTGGAGAAGGAAATGGCAAACCACTTCAGTATCTTTGCCAAAAAATCCCAAAAGGGGTCGTGAAGAGTTGGGCACGACTGAATAACAGCTAAAAGGCATGTTAAGGCATGTTGACCAAACAGTGAAGCCCTGAGGTAACAATGAAGGCAAAAAGGAGGAATAATTCAGGAATAATTAAGTTTGAGTCAACAGAGAATATGGTTATATAAATAGCATTAGGCCAGATTGAAAAGGCAGCAACAGATTTTGAAGAGCCTAAGCAATCTCAGGATAGCTATCTTTTATTTTTTTTTTAATTACAAATAAAAGGAAACAGTTTTGAAAGCAGCTGTGTTTTTTTAATTTTAAAAATTAATTAATTTATTTTTAGTTTTCAACATTTACTTCCATAAGATTTTGAATTCTAAGTTTTCCCTCCCTCCCTTTCCCCTTCCCCAAGATGGCATGCAATCTAATATAGGCTCTACATATACATTCATATTAAACATATTTTCACATTAGTCATGTTATAAAGAAGAATTAGAATGAATGGGAAGAACCGCAAGAAAGAAGAAACAACAACAAAGAGAGTAAATAGTATGCTTATCCCTGCATTCGGACTCCATATTTCTTTTTCTGGATGTGGATAGCATTTGCCATCATGAATCTTTCAGCATTGTCTTAGGTCCTCGAGTCGCTGAGAAGAGTCAAGTCTCTCAAAGTTAGTCATTGCACAATGTGGCTGTTGCTGTGTACAGTGTTCTCCTGGTTCAAGCAGTGGTAATTTATAATCAACATTAGATATTCAATTTTGACTTAGAAGTTTTCAAAATATACCCTTCATAGAAATCCCTAAAAGTATTTCTGGGCATTTTCCCCAAATCTTTTTCCATGTTGTCTATCCTATTGATGCTTTTCCTGATCCCATCACTTGCTAGTGTCTTCTCCACCAACATTATTACCCTATATGTATTTTATACATACTTATATACATGCAAGCAGTTCCCTCAATAGAATTTAAGCCTCATGAGGGCAGGGATTAATTTACTTTACTTTTGTCTTTATATCCTCAGCACTCTAGCACCTTTCTTGTTACAGAGAAGGTGCTTAACAAATGCTTGTTGGTTGGTTATTAATGTCACTTTGAGTCCTTATATTCCCCTAAATGGGACTTACTTCTCTCCCCTGTATCTGTTCACCTCCTTCTATCTAGCAGGTGATCTCTTCCTCAGCTTTACTGGTACTCCAGTGTTAGGCTGTTTAATCCCCTTTGGTAAGGCTGTGCAGTGTAGTGGAAGCAGGTTGGGTATGGAATCAGTACACCTGGGTTCACATGGATTTGCCACCTGTGGGAACTGAGGCAAGTCTTTTAAACTCTTGGCCTCAGTTTCCCCATCTGTAAAATGAGGGGGTTTTATTAGATGACCTCAAAGCTACCTTCCAACTCTAAATCTATGATCTACAAATCTATGACCTTAAAATCTACATTTTCTCATAGTCTCCTCTTTCTTTCTACTCCTTACATTAATGTTTCTTGGTTCTTGGTGTCCTCGGCCTTTAAATTGTTGACCACCTTCTCCTTCTTGATATTCTCCCCTCTCATGTTTTATATTCTTTGTTCTGTTCCCACTTCACTGAGCAGTCCTTTTTGATCTTTTTTTCATAAACATTAAATAGTAATTGTTTCTCTTTTGGTCAGCAACCCTGGGGGGTCTTCCCCTCCCAGTTCGATTTTTTAAAAAATTTAATTAAAGGGGCCATCCCTTGACTCACTTCTTAAAGAGGCATATTCACCGAATGGGTGTTACCTCACTCAAAGTGAGAACCTGAAAAGACCTGGGCCATCTCCAGTATCAGGCCACTAGACCCAGATGACTCTGAAGGAGAAAATGAGCTTCGTGATCTTGCACAACCCTCCCTCACTTAAATGCAAGTCAACTGCAAGTTGTATATATATTTATTCATATTTGTTAAGTTCATTAAAAAAAAAGGATCCTGCTGATTCCTGGGATCAGAGAAGTTTTCATAGAAGAAGTAGCATTTGTACTGTGCTTTAAGAGATGGGTACAATTTCACTTCAATTTAATCCAAGTTAGCAATGATTTATGAAATGTTTATGATATACAAAATACTATGCTCAGCATTGAGTGCATAGAAATGAAAAAAACAAAGAAACCACTGTCCCTGCAATTAAGGAGTTTATCATCTAATGAGGGATTAAAATATAAACACAAGTAACTTTTGCACAAAATATAAAGTGATTACATGAAAAAGCAACGAATACCCCCAAAATATCAGAGAGGTCCGTATTAGGTTTCAAGGGGCCTGTAAACTTGGATGGGAAAAAAATTACATCTTTATTTTCAACCTCTCACTGAAAACCTGGCATTTCCTTTATGATTTTTAAAAAATTATTATTCTGAAATGGGTCCACAGGTTTCCCCTGACTGGTAAATAGAGCCATGATACAAAAAAGGTTACAAATCCTCGATATAATAAAATATAGATGAAAATAAATTTAAAAGGGATTTAGAGAAACATGGGATGAATTGTATCGATCAGTGTCCTTACGTCTTTCAAAATTGTTTCTCTTTGCAACGTTGTAGTCACTATAAATATTATTGTCTCGGTTCTACTCGTTAATCTCTGTATCAGTTCATGCAAGTCATCCCATGTTTCTCTAAATCCTTTTTTTTAATGAACTTAACAAATATGAATAAATATATATACAAAGAACATAAAAAGAAGATTGCATGTGAAACTGAGCTCCTATTACATTCAGGTTTTTAAAATGTGTATTATTGTCATTGTCAACATAATATCAAAACAGGCATGCTTGGCTGACTTCCATTCTAAACTTTCTTCTGTTCCCGTGCATATTTTGAATGTTTCATTGAAACTCTTTTTTTCATCATTATTAATACATACCCATGTACTATCCTCCCCATCTCGCTCCAAAATAAAAGCCCTCCCTTGTGACAAATAGGTATTCATACATTGTTCATGTCTGAAAATGTGTGCAGGATCATTCTGTAGTTTCTCAGAGTTCACACAAGACTTTACACTTCTTTTGTGTACTTATTACGTATTATTTTGCATTATAGTTACTTATTTTTTTACATTGCCCTACTGCTCTAAATTGGGTGCAGGGAAGGGTGTCCAAAAAGTCAGACAAGACTAAACAGCTAGACTGTAATATTAATGCAATAAAGGAGGGTGTTTAACTAAACCACGTATGTCCTGAGGGATAAGTATGGTGCTCTCTACCTAGTAGGCACATATAAACCTATTTGTTGGATTTATCTGAGAATTTATTTATTTAGAGAGGATTTTTTTTTTTTTTTGCTTTTTGGAGGCAGGAAGGCAGGGCAATTGGGGTAAGTGACTTGGCCAAGGTAACACAGCTAGTAAGTGTTAGGTGCCTGAGGCAGATTTGAATTTCGGTCCTCTTGACTTCAGGGCTGGTGCTCTATTTACTGGGCCACCTAGCCACCCCGAGGAATTTTTTTTATTAATCAATTTATTTATTTTTAATTTGCAACATTCATTTCCACAAGATTTTTTGAGTTCCAAATTTTCTCCCTATCTCTCCCCTGCTACCCACCCCAAGATGATATGCATTCGGATAATCCCTTCCCCAAGTCTGCCCTCCCTTCTATCATGCCCCACCCCCCCATCCCTTACTTTCTTGTAGGGCAAGATATATTTCTATACCCCATTGCCTGTGTATCTTATTTCCCAGTTACATATAAAAACCATTTTTAACATTTGTTTTTAAAACTTTGAGTTCCAAATTCTCTCCCTTCTCTCCCCATTCACCTTCATTGAGAAGGCAAGCAATTCAATGTGGGTTATATGTGGGTAGTTATGCAAAACACTTCCATAATAGTCATGTTGTGAAAAACTAGCTGTATTTGCCTCCATCCTATCCCACCTCCCCACTTATTCTATTTTCTCCTTTGACCCTGTACCTTTTCAAAAGTGTTTGCTTCTGACTACCCCCTCCCCCAATCTGCACTCCCTTCTACCATCCCCACCCCATCCTCTTCCCCCTTACTTTCCTGTAGGACAAGATACCCAATTGAGTGTGCATGTTATTCCCTCCTTAAGAGAAATCCAGTAAGAGTAAGGTTCACTCCTTCCCTTCCACCTCCCTGCTCTTCCCCTCCATTGGGAAACTTTTTTCTTACCTCTTTTATGTGAGATAATTTACCTCATTCTATCTTTTCCTTTCTGCTTCTTCCAATATGTTGAGAGGACATATTTTTTGAAAGATATCTTGTGTGTTTCAAGGAATGAAAATCAGGAGCCTGGTTTTCTAGTCCAGGCTCTGCTGTTAACTAGTTATGTGGCCCTTAGCAAGTGCTTTGATATCTATGGGCCTCAGTTTCCTTATCTGTAAGATGGTGGGGTTGTACTAGATGATTGTCAATCAGTAAATCATCCAGTGTTTATTAAATGGTTCTTATGAACCAGACATTATGTTATGCACTGAGGATATAAGTATAAAAAGGGGACGTAATCCCCGCTTGAAATGAGCTTTGTTCTTTGATTCTTTGATTTCCTAGTCACCTGCCAGCGATAGCCTTCTCCTTACTTATCTCAGAATCTGCTGCCATATTCCAGCCTCCCTCTGTTTTCTGCAATTACCGGAACATAGCTTCCCTGTCAGCATTCCTCCCCTTTGCTCCCCACCCATCCTCCACACACATTCTTTGCCTGCTCTGTCCCTCCTCCTCTGTATCCATAAAGATCAAAAGATTGGGGCGGGGGGGGGGGGAAGAAGCGTCAATTGAAAGTAGCTTTGATTAATCTCAAATTTGTGATAAATAGGTTTTGTCATTTTTTAAAATCACCAAATAAAGTTTGAAATAACTTCACAAAGGGCATTAAAGTATGAAAGCCTTTGCCAAAACATATTTGGGCTTTGCTGTTATGTTTTCACTTTTTAGAGTATGAAGCTGAGCAGCCTCCCTTTCCAGAAGGGTATAAAGTAAAACAACAGCCTGTGATTACTGTGAGTATTACTGAGTCCCTGGACTTTGACTAACAGTGTTTTGATTGAAGAGGCAGCATGAACATCTTTATGGCACTAATTATACTAAACTTATGCACTAGCAACTTGAGAATTTTGAGAATTCTCTTAAAATTTGAGAATTCTCTTTAACAATTGTTCTATCACAAAGGAAGATGTTGCTCTTTAATACTTGTAGCCTAAATTATTAACAAAAACGTACCTTATACTTGGATAGTTATAGGCTTGCGACATTTAGAAATGCATTGACTCTTCTATGCCATTGAAGTAGATTTAGCAAGTGGATTCTTTTGGGGAATCAAATCTACTCAACTTCATTCAAGAACATGTACAATTTTGTTTGTTATGCATATATTGTGGGAAATACAAGATGAATAAAACATGACCCCAAGCCTTCAAGGAATTTACAGTGTGAATAACTCTTTGTAAGTAAGAAAGTAGAAGGGGTGATGTAAGGCATCACCTACATAAATTATACTTTACCTCTGGTGCCAAATAAACTAACTTTCTTGCTAGAGCTTGTCCTCACAACTTTTTTCACTTGTGTCCTCACAATGGAAAAGCAGAGTGTTGAACTTGGAAAAGAACAAAAGTTTGGAGACCTGTCTTTTCATCTCTTCTCTGTTACTAATTTTCTGTTTTACCTTGGTGCTGCTTAACACCTCAAGGCCTCAGTTTCCACATCTGTAAAAAGAGAGAGCTGGATGATCTCTAAGAGTCTTTCCAGCTCTAACTTTCTAAGGCAAGTCCACAGTGAGCAGATGTTGTTTATAGTTTGACTGAAATAATAATCTCTCTTTTAAATAAAAGACTCTAATACCCCACACTTTGCTTAGTGTCTCTTTTTTTTCAACTTTACTATGCTTTGTTATCTTTCCCTGTACTTTTGTCTGTTAAGAAAATCTAGACGAGTGGATTCAGTCACATGTGGTAGCTGGGCCAGATTTCGTACTCAAATATCCAAGTCCTACTTTATTGAATATGTAGAGGATGTGTCTAGAAGGAGCATGGTCAAGGTTAAGAAGTTAACAAGGCTAAAGAATAAAACCTAAGTTTTGACATAGCTGATGTCCTCTACCACAAAGGGGCAAGCAACCACATTTGAGACTTTGGTTCTGGCATTGATGGTGTATGAATTCTCGTTGCTACCCTATGGACACCAAATTAAGGCTAATTCATTTTTACACTAATTCAGTTTATTAGTTTCAGAGCACTTGAGCTATATATTCCCTGGTAGTACTAGGCCTTTAAGTAGGGGAACTAGGGAGAGGGAGAGAAACTGAACTGAGAGACATAGATGGGAAGGGCAACAGAGACTTGGACTCTCTTCCATTGAGGGGAAGTCACTGCATCTTCCAGGCCTTAACCAAGAGCTATGTAGCACCACAAGGGCAGTCCTACACAGAAAAGGCAATGACTGGAGGTGGTGACAGAACAATGGAGTAATTCCAGACAAGTAGAGGAATTCCTTATTTTATAAGCCTTGAAATAAGAATTCCAAGTCAGCACTGAGCTCCTAATCCAAGACTGCTAGAGAAGATAAGGAGTTCCTGCACAATATATTGAGTTATAGGACTAAGTGTCCTAGAGAGAAGAGGTGAAATTCTGGACAATGGCAAATTCCTAGACCTCTCAGGAGAATTCCTAGATAAAAAGAGGCCTAGGAGCAATAAGGAACAGAGCCATGATGTAGAAGAGCAAAACCTTCACTTTATTAGTCCTTCATTGTGTGGACTGTACAGGTCTCAGGGAAGGAGTTTGACTGCAGTGACCTGAAATGCTTTTTCCTTTGGGGGAAGGTGGGTGTAAAACTAGGGTAATCCTTTGGAGACTGGGGAAACCCACCAAAGAGGAAAGTGGAATTGTTCTGTTTATGGGTTCTGGGTTTATTTACATAGTCTGTGTTCAGTCTTGGGGCAGGGTGGGGGGCACTTCTCACTAAGTATTCTCTTTTTTGCCTTATTCTTCCACTGAGGACTCCCACTAGGAACATCAGAATTTATCTTGTGTCTTGGTCTCTCCAGAAAGTATAAAAGGTCCTCAGTGATCACGAAAACAGCCAGTCAAACAATACATCGAATACAAGACTGGCTTTTTTTAGTCTGACAAAATTTCCTTAGCCTGACAAAATTTCAAAATAGAAAGAGCTAACAGAAACAGTGAAGACAACTCTCCTTTCCTCTTTCCCTCAAAGCATTACCCTGGAGGTGAAGCTCTCGCAGAAAAGGAAAGCTTGAGGAATCACTTGGAAAAGTTCTGGGTCACAGGTTATAGATAATGTTATTCAACAGATTTCCTGCACCACTTCACTGACATTTCCTTGGCCATATTTTACCTTACATGTACCTATTTCTCTTTTGTTTGGTGGATGTATACATTTGTCTTTGGGTGTTTGCAATATTACCCGGTTTATTGGTTGGTCAGAAAACTGTGTTAGGAATGTGTACCTAAGTTTGAAGCAACAAGGTATCCAAGGGAAATGGAAATGGACTGCAAACTGCCTATCTTCTGGTAGAGAGATGATGGATCCAGAGTGCAGATTTACATATGTGTGTGTGTGTTTGTATGTATATATATATATATATATATATATATATATATATATATGTATATATGTATATATGTATATATGTATATATACACATACATCATACGCACATACACAGCTAAGGTGGGAATTTGTTTCGCTCGACTATACATGTTTGTTATAAGTATTTTTTTTATTGGGAGAAAAAGAAAATAGATTTTTGTAATTAAAAAAAAGTTAATTTCGAAAATAAATCCACACCAGATAGAGATAAGGAATTGGTTTTTGGGAGAGATATAAATTTGGCAGTCATCACTATATAAGTGACCACTGAAACCCTGAAAATAGATGAACTCTTTGAATTTAGCAAGAAGAGAAAGTCAAGCACTAAACCTTGCTAAACACCTGTCTTAAGAGAGCAGGTGGAGAAAGGGAAGTTAACAGAGGAAGAGAAGAAAGAAGTAGTCAGTGAGGTATGTGGGGAGAGAACCAAAATGGTCTAGGTGTTGTAGTAGCCAAAGAAAGACCATTTCAAGAGGGAGTGGTTAAGGTGAGTATGTCACATGTAGCAGAAAGTCAAGGAGAATAGGGATAGAGAAGAGGCCATAAAATTTGGTTATTAGTAATTCATTAGGGATACTAGAGGGTAGAGGGAGCATCAGTTTCATTAGAGTGGTAGGGATGCTGGGCATATTTCAGGTCTTTATCAAGGCTTGAAGGGCTTTCAGAAACTTGTTACTACCCCAAGACAGCCTATTCCACTTTTGGGCAGTTCTAATTTGTTACATTTTTTTCCTCTTGCTGAAATTAAATCTGCTTCTCTGCAGCTCCTACCCATTGTTCCTGGTTCTACATCCACATATCAGCTTTTCATATGGTTAAGTATATCCCTCTCTAGGTCTTCTCTCCTATAGGACAACTCCTGCTCCTTTAATCAGTCCTCTTGGCATCTCTACATGTGCCCTTAATTCCATCTTTCCTCATCTTTCACCCTACTCTGGTTCTATCTCATCTTCTACTTGGACCATTGTAGTGGTCTCCTCCTCAGTCTCCCTGCCTTGAGTCTCTGCACTCCAGTCCAGCTTCCGTACCTGACCCTATCACTTCCCCACTGGGTAAACTCTGGTTGCTCCCTCTTGTCTCTAGGATCAAATGTCAATAATGCCTTCTAGCTCCTCTAGTGTTCAAAGTCCTTTACAGCCTGGGTGAAGTTTACCTTTCCAGCCTTATACCCTATTAGTTCCCTTCATGCACATTGTTGTACAGCAAACCTGGCCTGTTTCCTCTTACTATGTGGGACTGCTGTCTCTAAACCTGTGCACAGACTGTACCTCATACCTACAATGAGCCCCCTCCTCACCTCTTCCTATTGTTACTTTTAAGTTTTCTTCAAGGCTCCGTTCATGAACCATCTTCTGCATGAAGTTTTTCCTAATTCTTCTCCAGCTGCTAGCACCTTCTACTAAAATTGTTGTTGTTACTCAGTTATGACTGTGGGAGATTATAGGAGTAGAACAATGTCTGTGTTGTCAGATTCTGTCAATGTGTTGATTAGTTTTGATGAATTATTTTTTCCTCTTTTGTTCTTTGTTACAAGAGATAGTTCCCTGGGAAGGATAAATATTTGGAAATGAAAGTGATAAAAATAAAAGATACCTGTTAAAATATTTTTAAAAGAATTTTCCTCTTGAAAACTTTTCATTTTTCTTCTGAAGTGACTTTTCCTTTAGAGCTCCAAGCTATGGGATTCTCCCTATATTTTTCCAAACCCTCTGATATTTGTAATCCAAAATGTAGGGGCTCATATTGTATTATGTTTGGCTTTTCTCTCCTCTATTAGAAATCTTAAAATGGAGTGGTCACTTTGCTGGAAGATTCCCATAATTTATATTCCAGCAACTAGTTTTTCTTTATTGGTAAACATCAGACCAGAAGAGCAGTTGCTCTTGTCACTTCTTCCACCTTTTGAAGGACCAAACTATCATTAAGGAAAACTAAGGGTTTATTAGCTACTCTCCTTTTGGCAGAGAAAAAAATCACAAATATTGAGAAAGTTGAAGTCCCCCATGTCTCTAGATTATGTCTTTATGCTAGGCTTATGATCTGTTTCCTATACTCCTCATCTATTCCCTCTTTCTGCTTAGGTGATTTGTAATATATTTGGGTGTTAATACTGCTTTCATTTCTGCCTCTGTTGGTCTTCATTCAGATGTTCTTCACTGTGTTCCCACTCTATTTCCTGGATGTTGTGATGAGTATATCTTCTTAATATTCAGTACTTGCTCATAACCACACAATTTATAATAATTGAAGCCAGAATGAGAACCCAGATCTTCTGATTACAAATACAGTTCTCTTTAAATAAGTATCTGATGATTTTTTTTAACTGCATGCTCAGTGGTAATATCTTTGCACATATATGAGATAGGAACTATATCTATGATGTTATTGATATATGGAATTTCATACTATATGGCCTTTTTAATATTGTTAATTATTCTTCCCAATTACTTATGATTCAAATACTGTTGTAATCATTACAAATGAAATTGCAGCATCTAGGTCACCAAAAAGTATTAAATTCTATATGATTTTATAAAGGAAAACTAAATTATTTATTCTTTTAAAGGTTTCTGCTGCTCTGGAGGCAACAGTTTTCCCAGGTTTAAGTGCAGAACACTTTTTTCAAGTTACCCCAAATTATGGTGTTGTCCAAGATGTACCTTGTGTAGCACCGGAAGCTCCAGAAGTTTTTGACCCTAAAACATGTAAGTAAGACAATAAGAAAATATCCTTTCTGGTTTCCCTTTGACATTACCATAGAACATTAGGTGGGTACTCTCAGGGGGAAAAAATATCAAATGAGGGTCACATGAATTAAGAAAGAAACTCAGATTATTTTTGATTTTTAAGGGGGAAAAATATCTCACTTCTTTATAAAGGTGTGCTTCAGTATTTCAAGGGTCCATGATTTCATTGTTTCAGACATTATGTCCACTCATGCAGATTGATTCTTACCCCTCCTCATCCTCATGGACTGACTTCTTGATGCAGGGCTGTGGCTGAAAAATTCATTCATATATACTGGCAATGAGTCTCTCTGAACTGAACTGTTTTTAGAAGACACACCCATAGTCCATTGTTGGGCCTATCTATAACTTTCCAGCTTGGCAGATCCTACCAGAAATTGTGTTGTACTAGCATAACCTTTAAGAGTCCTGGGTCACATTCACACTGAGAGGACAACAGACTAGGTCTGTAGAGGAGGCTTCTTAGGTGAAGAAAAGCTAAGTTAAAAAAAATGATGTTCCTTATTTGTTTTATCTACTCAATAAATATGACAAATAACACATAGATTTACTTAGCTGCTTAATATATATCTACTGAATTGAACATGCGTATGCACATGCACACTTCAATGGTATAAGATGGTGGGAAGCAAAGAGGAAGACATAAGATGTTTGAAGACCCTGACAGAGACACATGGGCTAGGTGACTTAGGAGGTTTTATGATAAGTATCTTTTCTTCTTTCTGTTCTTCCCTTGGGTGCCGGGCATCAGTGGTTTGTTGTTTTGGGGTTTTTTTGTCTTATTTTTATCTTAATTAAATTTTACTTTTTTTTTTCCTCCAATTTCAAATGCTTATTTCTTCTTTATTCTACCCACCCTTTACTAGAGAAAAAAAGAAAAAAAACAAAACACTTGTAACAAATAGACAAGCAAAATTAATCAGCCCAATAAATCATGGGCATCAATGTTATTATCTATTATCACTAAACTTTGAAATATTGTTGCACTTTCTAATAATTTCTCTGCTTTTACATATCAGTTCTATGCAGCTACAAACAATTATTCAACAATTACTCATCTGGGTTCTGAAAGGACTACAAACACTTGACAGGTTTTACCAACTTGGAAAAGTTTTTTAGTATCTAGGCCCAGCAATGTACTTTTTACCTGTTATCCGTGGACCAGGGTAACCGGTAAGTATAGAAAGACTCATCAGTGGGTGACGAGGGAGGAAGAGAAAGAATCTAGAATTTAAAGTTCTACAATCAAATGTTAAAAATATATATGTATATACATACCAAAAAAAAAAAAAGAAAGAAAGACTCATCAGCAGGTTGGCTGCTGGATGATAAAATTTTTGGCCACAGTCACTCTCAGAGGTCATCTCTGAAGTTGTGTAAAGAGTGTGATCTGGGACATTGGCAGGACTCAATTACACTATTGAAAGCATGAATCTTTAAGTTCTTAAGCATACATAGAGTAATACATATGTAGTTATTTCTATGCTGGAAAATTCTTTTTTCTTTTTAAAATTCAAAGTTTATTTTTCAAATAAAGGTCTGTTTTCCTATGAAAAAAAAATCTGAGGCTTTGGATTTTATAAAGGAATTACTTCGTTTTTATAATCTTAAATTTTAATTTTGGCAGTTATTAGTCAGTTGATTAACTCTATGCCTTGAAACCTCTGTTAGCAAAAGCTACTTAATAATTAGTCATTCAACAAGTATTAAGCACTACGCTGGACTCTGTGGATGTAAATACAGTGAATCAAACAATTCCCACTTGCAAAGGGCTAACAGGGAAGAAAAAAACCATGTATAAGTATATATAGAATAAAGATGAAGAGAATAAATGCAAACAAATACAAAGTAATACAAGGAAATCTGAGATGAGAGAGAATGGACAATTGAGTATATCAGACAGAAGGTGTAGAACAGTGGTTCTCAACCTTCCTAATGCCGCGACCCTTTAGTACTGTATGTGGGCGTATCTGTGTGTGGACGGACCCACCTGGAGATGGATAGAGGAGCAGTGTCTCGGTTCCTGAGACCATCAGAAATATGTGTTTTCTGATGGTCTTAGGCAACCCCTGGGAAAGGGTCGTTCGACCCCCAAAAGGGTCTCGACCCACAGGTTGAGAACTGCTGGTGTAGAAGGTAGAGCTTGAGATGCATAGTGAAGTAAAAGAGGGGGTTCTATGGGGCCAACTGGAGGGAGTGCCTTCCAAGCATGGAGGATAGCCAATACAAAAGCATGTGGGGAGGGGCAGGCTTCGAATGTCATTGTCGTGGGTGAAGAACAAAGGGAAAACCAGTTTGGTTGGATCACAGAGGGCTAGAAGAGGGATTGATGTCCCTTAAAACAGTAACAATAGGTTGGGATTATCTTTGTGAAGGGCATTACAAATTAAAGAGAGTTTGTATTTTATTTTAGATTCAATAGGAAATTACTGGAGTTTATTGAGTAGGGGAGTGACATGGTCAGATCTATGTTTAAGAAAAACTACTTTGGCAGTTGTATGGAGGAGGGTTGTAGTGGGGAGAAATTTGAGGAGGGAGGCCAATTAGGAAGCTGTCATAATTATCTTGGCAGTAGGTTATGAAAGAGCATTTATAAAACACTTAGTACAAAATGCTGCATTAAGCACTGAGGATGCAAATAGGAAAGCAAGACATCCACTTTCAAGGAGCTTATATTCCAAAGGGGAGATAACGTATGTTGTCAGCATCAACTGTAATTCAAATGGAAAGGTCCTATGACCCTCAGGATACATGGTGAATCATATGGTAATGTATCTTCTTTAATATCATTTCTACTGATAAAATACTATGTATTTCTGATGATGAACTATTTAAGAGTGCCAAGGATTTTGGTGGTGAGAACTTGCTTTTCCCAGTTTCCCAGTTTCACTGCTGAGAAAGCAGGGTTACAGGATCACCAAAGCAGTTGCAAGATCCTGTTTCCACAGGTGCTGCTTCCTGGGATGATTACTTTGGGGGCTGGGCTGGAGGCAGGACCATTCTTCTGGGGAGCTATAATTTCTAAGGCTCTTGGGTATTCCTACCTGTTAGTGACAGCAGGTCATCCACTAATGTTGCTGGTGGTAAGGAAAGTGGGTCGCCCCTCCACAAGAGATCATTCCTCTCAATGATGATTTTGATCCCTGGCTGGAAAGAGGACTAGTGGCCTAGGGGGCATTGTTATTTCCAAGACTTGAGTTCAGGGTCCCAAACTTTCTCTACTGGTGTCTGAGGGAAGGTGGCGGTCAAAGTGGAGATAGTTTGACTTGTCTAGCCTGTGCTGCCTCCTGGTTCTCTGGTTGCCTTGCAACTTCAGTTAGACTAGCTTGAACAGAGCTGATGTCTGTGTGAATGGATGTGGAATTGAATGGTTTCTAAAAGAGAAGTGTTGTGGGAGTAGAACTTCAAAACTTGGCAACTGATTAAATATGTGGGTTAAGGGACAGTGAGGGGGACAAGGCCCAGATGCCTAGAAATATGGTAGGGAAGTCTGGAAGAGGACAGGGTTTTAGGGAAAAGATAATAATTTCAGTTTTTGACATGCTGAGTTGAGATGACTCTGAGATATCCAGTTTAAAATGTTCCAGAGGCAATTGGTGATACAGGACTGGAGCTCATAGGAGAGACTGCAATTGGATATATAGATCTGGATGTGTATAATTGTATACACACATACATACATATCTATACACAGAAATGATCATTAAATCTATATGAGCTGATGAGATCAACAAGGAAGAAAGTAAATAGAGAGTAGCAGGGGCCTAGTTCAGAAACCTGGGAATCACACACAACTAGGTAACTGGTTTTATTTGAATAATGAACCAGCAAAGGAGACTGAGAAGACACAGTTAGACAGGTAGGAGAACCAGAAGATAGTAATATTATGAGATCCCAAAGAAAAGAGAGTGTCTCGTAGAAGAGGGTAGTCAGTCTGTAGCAGAAAATTAAAATGGATCAGGACTGGAAAAAAAAAGTTGATCAGATTTAGCATTTAAGGTACGATAGGTAACTTTAGAGATAAGTTTCAGTTGAGTGATGACATTGGAAGCCACATTGCAAAAAGTTGAGGTATGAATTAGAGGAAAAGAATCAGGGAATATAGATAGATTTTTTTTTATGATTAACTTTTTGTTTATTTTTAGTTTGCATCATTCATTTTCACAAGATTTTGAGTTACAAATTTTCTCTCTGTCTTTCCCCTACCCATCACCCTAAAACAGTGATCCCACTGTATACCCTACCCCCAATCTGCTCTCTCCTATATCCTCCCCCATCACCCTTCTGACTTTCCATTAGGGCACGAGGGATCTCCCTATTCCAGGGCCTGTATATCTTATTTCCCAGTTGCATGTACATAATAATAATTATATATATGAAATATTTTTTTAAACATTTGATGTTAAAACTTTAAATTCTAGATTCTTTCCCTTCCTCCCTCATCCCCTGCCCCCACTGGAAAGACAAGCAATTCAATACAGGCTGTATGTGTGTAGTTACACCAAACATCTCCACAATAGACATATTGTGAAAGACTGACTATATTTCCCTCCATCCTATCCCGCCACCCACTTGCTCTATTCTCTACTTTGTCCCTGTCCCTTTACAAAAGTGTGTGCTTCTAACAACCCTCACTCCCAATCTGCTCCTACCCTCCATTATCCCCTCTCTCATCCCCTCTCCCCCTACACTCCTGTAGGCCAAAATATCCCATTTAGTGTGTATGTCATTCCCTCCCTAAGCCAAGTTCAATGAGAGTAAGGTTGACCCTTTCCCTTTTGCCTTCCTGTTCTTCCCCTTCATTGTAACAGTTATCCCTTGCCTCTTCTATATGAGAGGATTAACCCCATTCTGTCTCTCCCTGTCTCCTCTCATACTATTCCTCTCCCACCTCTCAATTTCACCTTTTAAATATCATCTCTTCCTGTTCAATTGATCCTGTGCCTTCTTTCTATGTATATACGTATATATATATGTATATATGTATATGTATGTATATATATATATACATATGTATATGTATATATATGTATATGTATATGTATATATATCTGTTCTCTCCTATATCCTCCCCCACCACCCGTCTGACTTTCCGATAGGGCAAGATCTATTTCCCTACCCCAGTACCTGTATGTTTCCCTCCTTTCTATTCCACCCCCCACTTGTTCTATTCTCTACTTTGTCCCTGTCCCATTACAAAAATGTGTGCTTCTAACAACCCTCCCTCCCAACCTGCCCTCCCCTCCATCCTTCCCACTCTCATCTCCTTCCCCCCTATTCTCCTGTAGGCCAAGATACCCAATTTAGAGTATATGTCATTACTTCCCTAAGCCTAATTCTCTTCAATGAGAGTAAGGTTGATCCATTTCCTTTTGCCTTCCTTTTCTTTTCCTCCATTGTCACAATTATCCCTTGCCTCTTCTGTATGAGAAGATTAAACTCGTTCTGCCTCTCCCTGTCTCCTCTCATACTATTCCTCTCCCACCTCTCAATTTCACCTTTTAAAATATTACCCCATCCTATTCAATTGAGCCTGTGCCCTCTGTCTATGTACACGTATATACACACACTCACATATGTATTCATACACATATAAACCCTCCTATATAGACGTATGTGTATGTATACATACACACACACACACACACACATATATATATCTATATATCTATATATATATATATACACACACACACATTTATATTCCCTTCAACTATCCTCATACTGAGAAAAGTTTCATAAGTTATAATTATAGTTTTTCTTTGTTGGCATGTAAATAGTTCAACTTTGATAAGTTCCTTATGAATTCTTTTCCGTGTTTACCTTCTTGTGCTTCTTGTATTTGAATGTCAAATTTTCTATTCAGTTCTGGTTTT
>CM053583.1:256699659-256729954 GCA_028627135.1 Pseudochirops cupreus | reverse complement strand
AGTTCACAGCTCCACCAACAATGCATTAGTGTTCCATTTTTTTCACATCCTCTCCAGCATTTGTCATTTTCCTGTTTTGTCATCTTAGCCAATCTGACTGGTGAGATGTGGTACCTCAAAGTTGTTTTGATTTGCCTTTCTTGAATCAATAGTGATTTAGAGCATTTTTTCATATACTTGTAGATATCTTTAATTTCTACCTCTGAAAATTGCCTGGTCATATCCTTTACCCATTTATCAATTGGGGAATGACTTGTATTCTTATAGATATTTTACTTAATTCCCTGTGTATTTTAGAAATGGGGTCTTTATCAGTGACACTGGTTGTAAAAATTTTTTCCCCATTTCCCACTTCCCTCTGAATCTTGGTTACATTTGCTTTGTTTGTACAGAAACTTTTCAATTTAATGTAATCAGGATTATCCATTTTGCATTTTACAATGCTCTCTAACACTTCTTTGGTCATAAAGTCTTCCCTACTACGTAAATCTAAACAGGTAAACTATTCCTTGCTTCTCCAGATTATTTACAGTATCAGCCTTTATACCTAGATCATGCACCCATTTAGACTTGACTTTGGTGTACAGTGTTAGATGATGATCTATGCCCAGTTTCTGCCATACTATATTCCTATTTTCCCAGCAGAACATTTGTTGTTTTTATGCTAATATCCATGGTTTAGTCATTTAGTTATCATTTTTTTCAGCTGGATCTAAATGGGATTCCTTCTTCTCAGAATAGTTTATAACCTTTGCTTCTTGCCCTTCTTTTCTGGGATGGAGTTATGTTAGTCACTTTCTAGTTTTTTCTGTCACTATTCTTGAGTCATTTATTCATTTGTCTCCTTTATCCATGTCCTGCAGAAAAGGCCATCCATCTGATACCAAATACTGACTGAACTGGCACCCCTTCTTTATTTTTACTCTTGGATTTTAATATCACTATTTTCCTTCCTTAATATACAATTATTCTTTGTTTCTAGTTCTTTGATTTTCATCCTTGATTCATATCCCCTTGTTCCTAAGTATTTTATCCAGGATTCTACTCCTTTTCTTTATAGCTTGGTTATGAACAGCTTCTCTATTGATTTTGATTTGCATATATTTCTCCAACTTATAGAAACCATTTAGCATGCACAGCCTTAATATCTTTCTTTTTGCTTTTCTTCTCTACTGCTTCTCCTATCTCTCCTCTTCTCGCTGTTCATTTGTTTTCATTTCTCTCTTGCAGCCACCCAGCAGATAATTTTTAAGCTAAACAACAACTGAACAATATCCTCACTGTTCCTGCATGCCTAAGCATTCAAAACACGTTTAAGCTTATCCTGAACGGAAAGACAACACGATTTCTTCCACTTTATTTCTTTGCATCAAAAATGATTGTCTGCATTGCATTCATATGTAAGACAATTTGACTAATTTTAAAGTGCATATAGTAAATTAACAGACATTTTGCTCCCTGTGGAGAATGAATCTTTATAACAAAATGTTGCTATAAATGCCAACAGGAACAGTGCTTCTTTTGTAAGAAGAAAGAGATACTTTCATTAGACATACAATTGTTGTTTTGTTTAAATTATAATAGAGTCATTTATTCTGGTTACATATTTTTATTACTGTATAAGTATTTTCTAATTTTGATTAATAATGCAACTTTAAAGTGACTCTTAATTTTGAAATCCAGTGCAATGTTTCATGGTCCAGTAGTACATTTTGATTTTATTATCTTATAAATAGTATTTCAATTCCATTTTCCCCCCAAAAAAGCTTTTGATGATTCACTTAAATTTAATGAACATTTATTAAGTGCCAACCATGTTTAAGGTATTTTGAAGACACTAGGAGTCCAAAACATGCAATATTATATATATACAGATAATTGCAACACAAGATAGGGAATGATGTGGGCAAAGGAAGGGGCTAGACAAAATGCTCTAGGAATATTTGAGGAGGAAGGGAACACTTTTAGTTCAGAGAAATGACTCCTGGAGACTTAAAGGAAGATAAGGATTCAGAAAGGGGGAGAGGGAGAGTAGGTCTGTTATTGTCGTAAAGCACAGCCTATGTGAATGCACAGAGAAAGGAGATGATATTGAATTTGGGGAACAGCAAGTGGTTCTGTTTGTCTGGAATGTAAGTGTGTGTGAGAAGGAATAATTGGAAAGAAGACCAGGAAGGTAGATTGAAAGCAAATTACGGAGGTTCTTAAATTCCCGATTAAAGTTTGTATTTTACCTCAAAAGCAGTTGGTAGCTGCTCCTAAATAAATATTTTTGAGCTGGATAGTAATATGGTCAGAGATGTACTTTAATAAAATTATTTTGGTGATTGTGTGGAGGGCACAAGAGAGACAAAGACAGAGAGATACAGACAGAGAGAGACAGAGGCAGAGAAAGAGACAGAGAGAGGCAGACAGAGACAGAGACAGAGAGAGAGAGAGGAGGAAAGAAAGGAGATTGCTATTAGTAGACTTGAAGTACTCTTGGTAAAATGATCTGAAAGGGATAGATGATAGAATTCAAAGGATTTGAAAACTAATTAGTTAAAAGGGTAAGGGAGAGAGAAAAATCAGTGGCAGAGAGTGTAAAGAAAACGACCAAAAACAGAGCCCTTAAAGGATTCCCCATGATTAAGGTCTGAGAGGCAGATGATGAACCACCAAAAGAGACTGAGAAAGGAAGACAGACTTGGATATATAGATTATATATAGATTCCCTGCGATTAGGGGCTATAATTAGTAGCAATTTGGAACATTTTAAATATTTTTGTTGATGGCTCTTGTTCCTTCTTTTGAGAATTGCCTTTTCATATCTTTTGACTATTGGAGAATGGCTCTTATTCTTCTGTATTTGAAATAATCCCCTATATGTTGGGTAGATCAGATTTTTTTAAGGAACTATGCTGCAAAGACTTTTTCCCAGTTAAGTGGTTTTCTTTTCATTATAACCATATTGATTTTGTTTGTACAAAAACTTTTAAATTTTATGTAATCAAAATGATCAGTTTTATCTCCTGTGATCCTTTCAATTCCTTATATGGTCAAGAATTCTCCCTCTTTCTTCCCAGTTGGGAGAAGTGAGTAGTTAGGGATAGGGTTACCCCATAAAATGAAAGAAAAAGAAAGGGAAGAAAATAAGGTCATTGAAGCATTTTTTTAAAGGCACAGAAGTTACTGTGAGGAAAGCTAGAAGGATCATCAAGGAGCAAGACAGCTTTAAAGTTACATGTAAGAAAGAAAAGCAAGCTGTATGTAATGGATATTTGTAGGTTCATATATATGCGTATACATACATACATACATATATATACACACACATATACATACATACATACATACATACATATATACATACATACATACATACATATGTATGTATATATTCCCCTTGGTTGTTTGTGACACTGAATCTGTAAATTACTGTATTTCACTGCATAATAGTCACAGATTTTATGACAAATTTTTGCAAAAAAGTGGGGTGTGACCCTTATATCAAGCTTTAAAAATTGTGTTGGTATTACTTAAAAATTATTTATTATTAAACTTTCTTTGGTGCAAGATTAGGATGCATGGAATACTCATGAATGCACATTAAAATTGGGAAGATGCAAATCTTACCATATCACGTGACTTACTCATGGCAGCTTTGCTCGACAAGCTCCTCCCCTTGCCCATACAGCTCTTGGGTTGAGTGACAGTACTGTTAATACTTCAGTGCTCTAAACAAACCACACAGGTTGGCTTTTGGAAATGTACGGACAGCGCACGCCTGAGCGCTGAGAATTCTAGGGTTGTGGATCACAGTGAGTGAGAGATAAATGCATATCCATATGCCACTAGTGAATACATTGCTGCTCTGTTTGCTTTCTAAGCAGCACGACTAACAGAATTATACCATGTGACTATTATGCGATGAAAAGTTACAAACCAATTTTTGGACTAGGGGGGAAAAACACAGCAGGGTGCAATGATTATGTGGTGAAACAGGTGACTTAGGTAGTATTTCAGCTTTTATTATATTAGCATGACTTAACCATAGGCAATTTATAACGGTCTAATTAATTAAATTTTTCTTTATTTCTATAAAGAGTGTTTTTGTAGCTATAGTCATATAATTCCTGTGTGTGTTTTGGTAAGATGACTGATATTTTACGTATTCTGTAGTTTTTTTAAAGGGAATTTATTTCTCTACCTCTTCCTGTTAGGTTTTGTAGGTAGTATACAGAAAGGTAGATGGTTTGAGTAAGTTTATTTTATATCCTTTACTGAAGTTATTGTTTCAATACATTTTTAGTTGAATTTATAGGATCATCTAAGTAAATGATCTTATCATTTGCAAAAGTGGTCATTTTATTCCTTCTTGCCTATGTGTTTTCTTCTCTTATTGCTATAGTTAATATTTTTAGAAATGTATCTAATAATGGTAGTAATAGTGAAATCCTTCCATTATTTCTAATATTTCTGAAAAGAACTCTAGTGTTTCTCCATTATAGATAATACTTGATCTTGGTTTTAGATAGATACTGTTTGTCAGTATAAGAAAAGGCCATTTAATTATATATGTTTTAATTTTTAAAAACTTAATGGATAGTGTATTTTATCAAAAACATTTTCTGCATCTGTTGATATAATCATGTAATTTTATTGCTTTAGTTATTAAAATGGTCTATTTTGCTAATAAGTTTCTTTTTTTTTTAATTTGCTTTTGGAGGGGGGAGGGCAAGGCAATTGTGGTTAAGCGACTTGCCCAAGGTCACATGGCTAGTAAGTGTTAAGTGTCTGAGGTCAGATTTGAACTCAGGTCCTCCTGACTCCAGGGCCAGTGCTCTATTC
Source organism: Pseudochirops cupreus (assembly GCA_028627135.1). Lineage (NCBI taxonomy): Eukaryota > Metazoa > Chordata > Mammalia > Diprotodontia > Pseudocheiridae > Pseudochirops > Pseudochirops cupreus. The sequence goes on along the minus strand of CM053583.1, from coordinate 256,725,124 downwards.
ACTGTGCCACCTAGCTCCCCTACTAATAGGTTTCTTAATATTGAACCAACCTTGCATTGCTAGTATAAATCCAACTTATAGTGTATAATCTTTTAAATATATCATTATATCATCTTTGTTAACATTTTATTTAACATTATTGAATCATAATATTCATCGGAAATACTAACCTATAGTTTTGCTCTGTGTTTTATTTCCCTCTGGTTTAGGTATTAGGACCATAGTTGTCTCATACTGTAAGAGTTTAGTAGGAGACTTTCTTTCCCTCTTTTTGTTTATTATTCTTAACAACTTCTAAAGACTGCTTTGGTGACATCCCAAAAATTCTATAAGTTCTCATTGTTGCTATTGATGAAATTATCTATTGCTTTTATGATTTGTTCTTAGATCAACATTTTCTGTAGTATAATAGTATTTAGTCTTCATTAAATACTTTCCTCAAATGCTCTTATTTGATTTTACTTTTTATTTTGTTGTGGTCAGCAAATGATGTGTTTAATACTTCTGCTTTGCCACATTTGTTGTGAGATTTTTATGCACAATAGTTGTCAAACAGCTGCCTCAGAAAGCTACTCCAACTCATTTACAAACCCGTTTCTCCCCAGTACTGTTTCAAGCTCAGCGGATTTAGTTTTGGTTCCAGTTTGGGGAAGCTATACAAATATGTATCAATAAAATTTCTTTTTGCTCTAAGTCCTGACTTTGTGCCAAGGAATGCCTCTCAGCAGTAATAGAATCTATCAGTGTTTTCCTTTTATATCTTAATGACCATAACTTCTCTCTTGGCAGAGAGAATCTTAATCTTAATCTTAATCTTAATCTTCCAGGGACACATACAAATCACAAGGGCAGGGGAACAATTATTTATTAAGTCCCTACGATGTGTCAGGCACTGTACTAAGTGCTACACAAATATTGTCTCATTTCATCCTTACAACAACCCTGGGAGGGAGTTGCTATTATTATACATGTTTTACAGTTGAGGAAACTGAGGCACATAGCATTTAAGTGACTTTTCCAGGGTCATGCAGCTGCTAAGTGTCAGAAGATGAATTTGAATTCAGGTCTTCCTGACTCTAGGTCCAGAATTTTATCCATCACACCAACTAATTGCATCTAGTACTTCAATGAATGTTGTCTTAAAGAAACTATTTTCTTTTGAAACAAATGGTAAAATTGTCAACAAATTCTCAAAAGGCAAGGACTGAAAAAAGAGATTCATCTTTCTCTGGAGAGAGCAGGGGTGGGAAAAGGCAAAGGTAGAAGAAGGAAGACAAAGGATGAGACTCAGGATCACTTTTGGTTTCCTTTCCTAGTCACATATTCTGTTTGGGCATCTGTGTTTTCTTATTCTGTAGGCTGGTGTGTCTCTCATGCTGCCCATGCTTGGGGGTACGGGAACGGTGGTGTCTGCCCTGTGTGCCTCTCCTGGCAGGTGTTCCAGATCTGAACCACTGTGATAGCAAAGCATCACTGTTTTATTCTGGTTGTAATTGCTTTCTTCTCTCCAGCAGATACTGGTCTTCATTGTCCACATACATTAATGGGAGTCTCCTTGCCAGAAAGGGACCTTTAAGATTACATTTTGCTTTATCAAGTTAAATACTTAAAAAAAACACAACAGAAAATAACTGCAATGGTGTTTATATTCTCTTTATCTTCCTGTCTTTTTGCCCACTGCATGACGCTAAAAAGGTGATCAGCTATAGAAAATTATTCGTGAAAGTCTCCCTCGTAATTTCAAGGATGTATTTGATGCATTTGTAAATAATTTTAATAAAAATTTAATAAAGATGAGAAAGTAAGGATTTATTCTATAAATTGGTGTTCTCTTGATCATCCTTTTTGGGTAATTTCTTTTATTTGGTATAAGATCACAGAATTACCATTCTGGAGGGCAATTTGCAGCTATGCCCAGTGGGCTTTGACCCAGCAGTACCACTACTTGGTCTACATTCCAAAGAGATTTTTTTTAAAAAGAGAAAAGATGTATTTGAACAAGAATATTTATAGTAGCTCTTTTTGTGGAGGCAAAGAATTAGAAATTGAGAGGATGCCCATCAGTTGTGGAATGGCTGAACAAATTGTGCTATATGATTGTCATGAAATACTATTGTGCTATAAGAAATGACAAGCAGGATGATTTCAGAAAAACCTTGAAAGACTAACATGACCTGATACAAAATGAAATGAGCAGAGCTAGGAGAACATTGTATACAGTAACACAAATATTATATGATGATCAACTGTGAATGGTTTATTCTCAGCAATACAGTGATCCAAAACAATTCCAAAGGACTTGTGATGAAAAATGTTGAAAGAACTGATGGAGTCAAAATGCAGATTGAAGTATACTATTTTTCACTTAATTTTTCCTGTTTTTGGGGGTCTGTGTTGTTTTCTTTTATAACATGACTACTATGGAAATATGTTTTGCATGATTACACATGTATAACCTGTATAACATTGCTTTCTTATTAGGGAAGGGTGAGAATTTGGAACTCAACATTTAAAAAATGAATGTTAAAATTGTTTCTACACATAATTGGGAAAAATAAAATTTTATTAAAAATTTAAAAAATAAGATCATAGGATCAGAGATCTGTAGCTAGAAGAGGCCTTAGAGGTCATCTAGACCACTACCCTCACATACAGAAAAGGAAACTGAGGTTCAGAGAGATGAAATAAGTTGCCCAAGTTACATAAGTACTAAGTGGCAGAGCCTGAATTTAAAGCCAGGTTCTCTGACTTTCAAGTCCAGCATTCCAGATTCATTGTTCTTTCTACTATGCCAATATCTTCCTATACTTAACAATTTTTAGTTATTAATATGAGAGTCACATCAAAATCAACTATTTGCAAAACAAGACAAAACCAATATCAAGTCAGAAAGATAAAGATGAGAAGCAGGCAACATAAATAATTGCAAGAAGCTTTAACCTGCCCTATGTAAGGGCAGAATAAGACATACATTTTTGGATATGTGTAGGATGAGAATTTGTTTGGCTTAACCATGCATATTTGGTATAAGGATTTTGTTTTTCTCTTTTTTCTCCCAGTGGAGAAAGAGAAAATAAATGTTCAATAATTGAAAAACAATCAACAAACAAAATAAATGTTTGCTGAATTTAATTGAAGTATCCTAATGTGTTGTTTAGAAGACCTTGATTTTTAAATAAATAAAAATGGCTTTTGGAAAAAAAAAAGATTGAGCATAGTTGCTCAGTAAAAAGCTTAATAGTCTGAATAAAAAATAATCAATTCTGTCTAGGAGATGTTTTTACTTAGACCAAGCTCTGTAAGTCTTGAACATTTTACACTTCTTTTAAGTTCTGCTGCTGACTAGTACTTACAAAACTAAAGTAGACTTTCATGCATATCTCATCCAACGAAAGCAATCAATTAGCCTCTCTTCCTCTGCACTTTATAGACGTGCAATCAATCACAATAGGCACATAATGTGAAACTCTCTTCTCTCTTCAGCGGAAAAGAACAAAATTTATTGCCTGTGATTTTCTGACTGAGTGGTTGTACAAGTAAGTTCTTTATCTTTTTGAATATTCAGCATTCTTAATAATATTTCAGCAATGTTAATTTGTAATGTGGATTGTAACAATTAAGAAGAATACTTATTTGTTTCTTTTTTCATTTCAACCATATATTATGGCATAATGATCAGCCAGAATCCAAAGAGGTCAGATGAGCCATTCACAGACTTCTTCTCAATTCCGTTTGTGGCAGAATGGCTAAAGGTTCAGTAAGTACTGTCAGATATCTTTTTGAGTAACTTATATCTAATTGTAAAGTGGTGTTAAAACTAACTCTCTAATTTAGGTAGACTAGCTGCTAAAATACAATTAGATCCTCAAATTAATTGTATTTGTTTCTTTGCCTCTCTGAGTTTATTTCAGCAAAATATAAGGACATTTCTATTTGCCAGTAAGTATTTATTAAGTGTCTACTGCATACCAGGCACTGCACCAACTGGGGACACAAAGAAAGGAAAAAGACAATCCTTGCCCTTGAGGACTCACAGCCCACGGGGGAGACAACAGGCCAGCAAATCTGTACAGACAAGATGAATAGGAATAACTAGTAGAGGGAAGACACTAGAACTAAGAGGGATTTAGAAAGGCCTCCTGTAGAATGTGACATTTTAGCTGGGACTTGACGGAAGCCAGGGAAGCCAGGAAGGAGAGAGGAGGAAGGAGAGCAATCCAGGCATGAGGGACACCCAGAGAAAGTGCTGGGAGCAGAGAGGTGGAACAGCAAGGGGGCCATTACCACTGGATGGAAAAGTACGTGGAGGAAGTGTAAGGTATGAGAAGACCAGAAAGGTGGAGGGTGGCCTAGGGCATGAAGGGCTTTGAATGCCAAACAAAGGTTTTTGTATACAATCCTGGAGGTGCTTCACTCATTTATTGTATCAGGATTTTAAAAAATGAAGTACAAAGTAATTTTTGAGGCTTGTCTTAGCTGATGCCTTTTCTCAATGTATTTACATGGAATTCTGTATTTGTAAATCATAGGTGGCATAAAAGATAGGTCATTGACAAACCCAGAGAAATAATACATCCTGAGTATATTGCTTTGATGTATTTTTCACATATGGTCTTTTACTGCCTGCCTTATTTTATAGATCTTACTTTAAAAGTGACTTATCCAAGGACACACTCTGAATGGGACCAAAACTAAACCTAGTTCCTCTAGCTCCCAGACCAGTGTTCAGACAGTTTGTCAGTCAATAAGCATTTATTAAGCACCTACTTCATGGCAGGCATTGTAGATACGAAAAGAGGCAGAAGACAATCCCTATGCTCAAAGAGCTCACGGTCCAGTGGGGGAGGTAACTAGCAAACAAATAAGTGCAAACAAGCTATATATAGGAAATAGTTAAGAGAAGGGAGGCACTAGGAGCTGAGAAAGGCTTCCCGTAGGAGAGAAGATTGTAGCTGGGACTTAAAAGAAGGCAGGGAGATCAGTAGTCAGAGAGAATTCCAGGCATGGGGGGAGAGCCAGAGAAAATGCCAGGAATAAGGAGATGAAGTGTCTTGTTCATGGAATAGCTGGGTGATCAGTGTCACTGGACTGAAGAGTATGTGTCTGGAAGTCAGGTGCAATGGAAGAGCATGGGAAAGGTAGGAGCTAGCTTGGATATGAAGGGCGGTGAGTGCCAAATTTTGCATTTGACATTGGAGGTGATATGGAGCCACTGGAGTTCATTGAGTAAGGGGATAATGTGGTCAGACCCGTTTTTTTTGAAAATCACTTTGGTAGCTGAATGAGAATGGATTAGAGTGGGGAGATACCTGAGGTAGGCAGGCCCACCAGTAGACCATGAGAGAAGAGGGCATATTCAAGTGATGTTGCAAATACGAAATTGATTGTCCTTGGAAATAACTTGGATGTGGGGGGTGGGGGCATAAGAGATAGTAAGTGGTCCAGGATGATTCCTAGGTTGTGAGCCTGGGGGACCGGGAGGATGGTATTGCTGTCTACAGTAACAGGGGAGGTAGGAGGTGGGATGGGTGTGGGGGGAAACATGATGAGTTTGATTTTGGACATGTTGGACATCTAGTTTGATAAGTCTGAAAGGCTGGAGATGTAAGATTAGATGTTCACAGAGAGGTTAGGTTAGGGCAGAATATTTGAGATTTGACAATCATCAGCATATAGAGATGGTGATTAAATCTATGGGAGCTAATGAGAAGTATTATAGTTGCAGAAGAGAAGAGGGCCCAGGACAGAACCCTGAGGCACACTTGTGCTATGGTTAGAAGGTATGATCTGGAGGAGGATCCAACAAAGGAAACTGAGAAGGTACAGTCAGATAGGTAGGAGGAAAACCAGAAGCATGTGGTTTTCTTTGTATGTCACCATACCAAATGGAATATGTTAAAAATCCTTGTTTCCCATTTTTATTCTACAAATATTCCTAATTTTATTTCCATCATGAAATAGAAGGGCTTAAAACTTCAATTTAAAATTTATTGAATGCCTACTATGTATGAACTGTGTTAAGAATTGAGGATAAAAGGACAAAAATAGTCTCTACCCTCAAGGAGCTTACAGTCTGCTGATAGGAAAATTTTAATAGGAAATGAAATCCAAAATATATACAAAATCATTTCTGGGAGAAGGGCAATAGCTACTGGGTGAGTCAGGCAGGATCTCATGTAGGAAATGGGACTTGAGCTGAAGTGTAGATGGGGAGAGGTCTTAGGTCAGGCATGAGGGACAGACAGCCTATGCAGATACTTAGAGGCAGATCAAAAGTAATTTATGGGGAACAGCAAATAGGTCAGATTATAGAGAAGGTGAAGGATAGTAATGTTCAGTAAACCTGGAGCTAGATTCCAAAGGGCTTTAAAAGCCAAATAGGAGTTAACATTTTGTCCTAGAGGCAAGAAGAAATCCCACTGGAGTTTGCTGACCAGTATCATGACACGGACAGACCTATGCTTTAGTAATACTTCTGGGAAAGGACAATTGTTGGAGGTGATAAAGGGAGTGCAGACATACCCATACCCAGTTGGTGGAATTTCAAAATGGTCCATCCATTCTGGAAAGCAATTTGGAACTATACTAAGAAAGTCACCAAATTGTATAAATCCTTTGACTCAGTGATAACACTCCTAAAAGTATAATGCAAAGAGAAAGAACTCTTATGTGAAAAATGATGTTTATAGCAACACTTCTTGTTGTAGCCAAGAACTAGAAAATAAGTAGAGACCCATCAATTGGTGAATGGTTGAACAAATTATGGAGCATGAATGTAATGGAATATTATTGTGCCATAAGAAATAAGGAGGGATGGATTCAGAAAAAACATGGGAAGACTTGTATGAAATGGTACAGAGCAAAGTGACCAGAATAAGGACAATAATTTGTACATTGACTACTGACTGGAAAGAAAAATAATTTTGAAAGACTTAAAAATTATGATCAGTGCAATGAGCAGCTGCAACTTCAGAGGACAAACAACAAAAAGCATGCTACCCACAAGTCTCATGGACATGAGATTCAGAATAAGATATATTTTTTAGATGTGACCTACATGTGGATTTTCTTTACTTAATTGGACTTACAGGACACAAGAAAGGACTTTAATTTTCTTTTTAATGCAAGGGAGTTTTAGGAGAAGGAGAAGAGTGATAGTAATGAAGCATTTGAAAAACAGAAAAGAGCAGAAGGCAGTTTGGAGGGGACACAAGCAAGTAGGATAGCTTTAAATCTAACTTTTTTTAAAAGCTGTTTATAATAGAGATTCACAGTTTCTTATGCAATCTTTCTGTTGTTCTTTGTATGAAGAAATGTTCATGCTAATTAGTGTCTGTTAAGTACAGAATACCAAAACATTTTTAAAATTATTTAAAAAAGAATATCAGTTTGCAAGCTATTTGGGAATGATTTGGAAAGGGGAGAGATAAGAGACAGGGAGGATGTTGTAATAGTACAAGGGAAAAGTGATTAGGGTCTAAACTAGGGGGGCGGTTATGTTAGTACAGAAAAGGGAATGGATGTGAGATTATGGTGGTAGAATTCACAAAACTTGGCACCTGACTGGATGTGAAGGCTAGGGAAGAGAATAAAGAATGGCTCAGAGATTGCAGAGCTGACATCCTCAACAGAAATAGGCAAATTAGGAGGAGTCGTCAGTTTTCTGTTTTTGCTGTGTTGAATTTGAGATGCTTCTTGGACATATTGTTGGAGATTATAATTTATCATGTTAAAAAAGGCATTAAGGAAGAGAAATAGTGTTTTCCCCCTGGGAAGAGAACATATTGGTAGTATTCCTCAAATGGTTACTTTATCTTTAGAGGAGGGATTGTTTAGGTTGAGAGTTCTTGGGCTGTTGAGCAAAACATTCTGCGCCTTAGCTCCTTCAGCTATAAAACGAAGAAATGTAATTTTCTTTAGTTGATTACTTATTTCCCTTCAAGTGGGTATTTTTACTCCCTATGTTTTATGTCTTGTACATAGTCGTGAAGTGAATGGTATTTCTTGTAGCTAGAGACTTACTTCATCTTCTCAGTATGCTATGCTCCTTAATTGTACAACTGACTTCCAAGCTCATTTTATACTCTGGATGGGCCCAACTAGTTAGAAGTTTTGAAATATTGCCTGAAATCTTTAGGCTGAATAAAATTTAGTTTTTCTTATGAGTCAAAACAATAGACTTGATTTTTGTTCACATTCACTTGCAGAAAAACAGGCACAAAGTTCAAAGGTTTACTGCTGGATTTCTAATCTGTATCCCAAGGGATAAGATTCATGAAAGACATGGTTAAAATGAAGGAAACAAAACTGAGTTTTAGAAGAAAGAAGAAAAGATCACTTATGGTGAAATGGCTTTCCAGTCAAGTCCTCTGCTGTAAGACAAAAACCTGCATCACTCAGAGGCATTTTTCCCCCAGAATTTATTTATTTATTTTTAGTTTTCAATAGTTATTTCCACAAGATTTTGAGTTCCAAAATTTCTCCCCTTCTTTTCCCTACCCCTACCCCAAGATGGCAAACATACTGATTACCCCTTCCCCCAGTCTGCCGTCTCTTATATTTCCCTCATTCCTACCTTTCCCCCTTATTTTCTTATAGGACAAGATGGATTTCTGTACCCCGTTGCCTATATATCTTATTTCCCAGTTGCATGTAAAAACAAATTTTAACATTTGTTTTTAAAGCTTTGAGTTCCAGATTCTTTCCCTTCTTCCCACCTCACCCACCCCCACTGAGAAGACAAGCAATTCAATATAGGTTATACATATGTGTAGTTATGCAAAACCTTTCCTTTCACCTCCCTACTCTTCCCCTTCATTGTAATAGCTTTCTTTTGCCTTTTTTATGTGAGCTAATTTACCCTATTCTATCTCTCCCTTTCTCCTTCTCCCAATATATTCCTTTCTCACCTCTTAATTTTATTTTTAGATATCATCACTTCATATTCAACTCGCCCTGTAACCTCTGCCTATGTATACATATACAACCATATACACATACACATATACACCCACGTATACATACATTTATATATGTATATATACATATACATACACACACATATTCCCTTAAACTATTCTAATACAAAGAAAAGACTTATGAGTTACAAATATCTTTCCATGTAGGAATGTAAATAGTTCAACTTTAGTAAGTTCCTTATGATTTCTCTTTCATGCTTCTCTTGCTTCTTGTATTTGCAAGTCAAATTTTCTGTTCAGCTCTGGTCTTTTAATCAAGAATGCTTGAAAGTCCTCTATTTCATTGAATTTCCATATTTTCCCCTGAAGTATTATACTCAGTTTTGCTGGACAGGTGATTCTTGGTTTTAATCCTAGCTCCTTTGACCTCTGGAATATCATATTCTAAGCTCTTCAATCCCTTAATGTAGAAGCTGCTAGATCTTGTGTTATCCTGATTGTGTTTCCAAAATACTCAAACTGCTTCTTCCTGATTGCTTGTAACATTTTCTCCTTGACCTGAGAACTCTGGAATTTGGATACAATATTCCTAGGAGTTTTCTTTTTGGGATCTTTTTCAAGAGGTGATAAGTAGATTCTTTCAATTTCTATTTTGCCCTCTGGTTCTAGAATATCAGTGCAGTTTTCCATCAGAATCTCTTGAAAGATGATGTCTAGACTCTTTTTTATTATGGCTTTCAGGTAGTTCAATAATTTTTAAATTGTCTCTCCTGGATTTATTTTCCAGGTTAGTGATTTTTCCAATGAGATATTTCACATTGCCTTCTATTTTTTCATTCTTTTGAATCTGTTTTATAATATCTTGATTTCTCATGAAGTCATTAGCTTCCATTTGCTTCAGTCTAATTTTGAAGGAATTATTTTCTTCAGTGAGCTTTTGAAGTTCCTTTTCCATCTGGCAAATTCTACTTTTTAAGGCATTTTTCTCCTCATTGGCATTTTGGATCTCTTTTGATATTTGAGTTAGTCTATTTTTAAAGTATTTTTGGAGATCTCCTTTAGCAAGCTGTTGACTTGTTTTTCATTATTTTCTTTCATCATTCTTATTTCTCTTCCCAATTTTTCCTCTATTTCTCTTACTTGATTTTCAAAATCCCTCTTGAGCTCTTACATGGCCTATCACCAATTCATATTTTTCTTGAAGGCTTTTGATGCAGGAATTTTGACTTTGTTGTTCTCTTATGGTTCTATGTTTTGGTCTTCTTTGTCACCAAAGAATGATTCTATAGTCTGATTTCTCTTCCTCTGTTTTCTCATTTTGCCAGCCAATTATATGACTTTTGAGCTCTTTGCCAGGATAGAACTCTGCTTACAGATGGGAGAGTGCTACGTCCCACATTTCTGGGGTTTTGCACAGCTGTTGTCAGAGCTTCTTATAGGTACCTGCCTCAGAACTATGAGGAGGACTGCCTCTCCACAGCCTCAACAACCTCTGATATGCCAACACTCCTCCTCACCCCAGGACTGCCACCCAAGACTGTGACCCATATCCAAGCAGGGCAAAGCAAGAAAATCCTGCTGCAGCACCAGCAAAGAGATTCCTATAATTGCCCTCTGATCAGCCACTTGGTCCCCACCACTATCTGTAGACCTAGAGCCCCAGAAGCAGCCACCACTGCTGTTTCTGTTGTCACTGCCACTTACAATCCCACCTCCACTGCTGCAGGGGCTGGGGCCAGACCACTCTCTTCTTTCACCCAGGTCCAACAGAGTTTCCCCACTGACCTTGTACTTTCTTTTTGACATTTATGGTTTGACAAGCCTGGAAACTGCCACAGCTGCCAGTGATTCAGTCCCCTGAAGTCTGCTCTGGTTGGTCTGTGGCACGGGTCTGTACTGGCGCTGTCCACTCAGGACTGAACTCCACTCCCACCTTGGTGTGATAGACCTTCCTGTCGGTCTGCCAGGCTGCCTTCTGCAGGAGATTTGTTTCACTCTGTCATTTTGTGGGTTTTGTAGCTCTAAAATTTGCTTAGAGCAGGTATTGGAGGTAATTGGGGACGAGCTCAAGTTTGTTCCTGCTTTTACTCTGCCATCTTGACTCCAAGCCCCCTTCATTTCCTTTTAAAGGTCCACTGAGTCATTGACCTACTTGGTAACCAATAAGTGACTAGCTCCCTCATCCTCAAAGCTCTTAAACACGTTAACTGTGAGCCACACACGGCTGCTCAGAAGCAGTGAAAGGCTGCACAATCCCCAAAGTGCTAGAGGGCTAAACTAGCACACATGGTCCACAGCTACCTTGATAAACTGCAAGAGCTACCATATAATCCATGAAATTTTGCTCATTCCACTTTTTGGTTCATTCCATTCAGCATGCTGTGGACTACCACACAGATATTCATATAATCTAACAAGCAGCTATTAAATACCACCCAGGGTCTAGTACAGATAGTGTACTAGATACTGGGATTACAAAGACAAAAGGAAATACAGTACCTGTCCTCAAGTAGCTTACAATCTACTAGGGGAATTCAGGGAGTGATGTGCATTGTAAACCTGAGTGATGATGGTAGTGTCCTGGAAAGAACCAAAAAAGTAGGAAGGGGCTGAGTTTGTTTTGGAAAATAACTAATAATTAATTATACAATGTAATTGGCTCACTAAAACACCTGTTTCCATTACTTTAAAAAAAAAACAATTTAAGCATATCCTACTATATTGGGTCAATAGTGGTATCTTCATAAACAAAGAAGAAATTTCAGGGAAACAACATTTCACAAGTTATGCAGGTTTTTATAAATATCTTTTAACATGATATATTTCAGCATTTTCAAGAGTACATTTTAAAAGCTTTTTGCATGTGACTAAAAACCTCTACATTAGGTATGATTAGCCTCTCCATCACAAAAGATGGTAATATTTCTCAAAAAGCTCCTATAATTTCTTGCAGTATTTTTGATATAGATGAAGCCATAATAACAATATCCTACCAGTGTTTTCTTAAGTCAAATGTTAAAGGAAATGCATGCTAACCAGTTAAAAAAAATTTCTCTGCTGAGCTATAACTAGTAGCTATTGCCCCCAGGGTAAGCAGCATGGAATGTATCCTAAATTGAGAGAAGGGGGGTAAGTGGAAAACAGAGACCGTAGTATGCCAGCTGGCTGTAGAGGGTGGAGGATGGAAGATGTGGCAGAGAAGGAATTCATTCCAACCCACTACCTGGTAGCTTTCTATCTGAATTAATTATTCTTGCTAACTAAGCTGGTGAAGGACTACAAGGGTTGCCAGAACCCTCTAAATTTGATGTTTTCTATATTCATTAAAACCTCAGTGGCTCTGCCTCTTTCATGGCTCTGCCTACATGTCTCTTTATTCAAACTGTCAAGTTATCTAAAGCATGTCTTGTAAGCTACAATACCTGAAGGCTGTGGAGAGATCATACGGTGTGCAGAGCATTATTTACTAAACACTATTATCTGGATACAGAAACTATTTCCAATTATAGGTTTGATCAAATGGTACTCTGTTCTCTTGTTTAGGAGAATGATTCAGCTTGCTGCTGGGGTAATAACTGCTTGACAGTCTCCAAGGGTGGAGATTAGCAAAAGGAAAAGGGAAGATCCCTTCTTCATATCTAAGATCTCTAATAACTACTCTCTTCTCACTGCTGAAACTACCATGCATGCACTGGAAAGCTGGAACTAAAAGATCTCTGCTATAGTATCCTAATGCTCAGTTATTAGAATATTTGGAAAGACAAATTCAGATAGACTGTACTATACCTATAACAAATGTTTGGTTCATATAGCTCAGAATGCAGCACAATAATAAAAAACCTCAGAGGTACTATATCAAGAAACAAGTCATGAATGAGGGCAATGGCTATGTAGCATTTTTGTTAGTGAATAATAAATGATAGATGAAAAATTGTTCATTTTAATTGGAAATATTCAAAGTGTATTGTAAAAATTAAAAATTTATAAAAGTTTGCAAGAGTAAGACTTTATTAATCTATTGTTGATTTGGGGTGTTGTAGAAGATAATTTTTTCCAGTTATTGCTTTTCATCTTGGTTTTGATTGGAAGTTGGAAGGAAGCAATCTCAGCTACTTAATTGTATACAAAATTGCATAGAATCAGGATCCTAGAAGATGTTTTTTTTCTACTTTGTTCTCGTTAAGTAAACTTTTGAATGGAAATCCTTTAATTGATCTAGAGCCAGAGAAGAAAGATTTACTCTAACCTCTCTGTTTTCTAATACAATATATATATTTGCTCTGGCACTCTTCCTCTGAAAAACTATAGAAACAGACTATTGGGTTCAGTTTTTACTAAGCATCAGTTATATGCACACAGGAGCTGATAAATTTAAATAAATTAAAAATCAATCATGACCAGATAGCTCAGTAGTGCTTTCATTCAGAAATCAAAGCCCATCTCTTTGATACAATTGACTTTTCTGTCAGTTCCTGTTTTATTTACATTTGGAAATGGTTTAAAGATGAAAAAGTGTTCAAAAATGGATTGATATAACTAAAATAGTTTTTGTGGAAACATGCTCAGCAGTATTGTGAAATGGTATGACCATGCAAGTATTTTTGGTTTGGAATTGTCAGTTGTCATTAGAGTTATAGCTGCCTTCTGCCTTGATTGCGATGTGTTCACAGCCCTCTGTACCCCCCATCTTTTTCACTGTCAATGTTTTGCATTGCTCATAGTCTATTTTTATTTGACCTGAAGCCAGTTGCAAATGTTCCAAGGGACAAAACCAGATCTGGCATGACTTCTATTCCTTCAAGCTGGCCTGCTGAAATGATATATAATTGTTAGTGGCTACTGTCCTGAAGATTGAGTCCTTTCTGTATTGTCTGATTTACATTGGTCTTCCCATATTTATTCTTAGTTCATAAACTAGGCAGCTCTCCATTATTTAACCATGAAAGCAGTGTTGTCAATAGTGGTAACTTCTAAAAGTCTTTTAGCAATCTCATTTTGCTTTATCTTATGATGCAAAAGACTTCAGTATTTTATTACTAGTGAAAGCCCTTTGGCTAATATGAGTAATGGGTTATAAAATTAGACATTCCTATTTTCTTTCTAGTCACATAAAGTAATAATAATTCTGCCCTCTATCAGATGCCAAAAAACATTTTAAATGGGAAAACTGAAAGTCTCAGGAAAAAAAAAAGAGCAGTAACACATTCTCTTTATTTCAGACTAATTGTTTAGTCTTAAATTTTTTCTTGATCTATAGACTAGCTAATATCAGCAGAGCTATAATGGATGGTTTCATATAGATAGCATTTAGGGAGTTTTTTTGGTTTGTTTTTGAGAGGTGAATGTAATAGGTGCTGAACATGGGAGATGGGGAAATGCTCGCTTCAGATTCCTACATGTCAGAGGGTCATAGGTTGAAAGTTGACGGGGACCTTGGAGAGCATCTTGTCTGATCACTTCCTTTTATAGGTAAGGAAATTTGTGCCCAGGGAGTTCAAATGATTTATCCAACATTATACTATTTATTAGCAAATTTATACTCTATATTGTCTCCCCCATTAGACTGTGAACTCTTTGAAAGCAGGGACTGTCTTTTACCTTTGTATATCCCCTGTGCTTTGTACACAGTAGACATTTAATAAATGCTTTTTGACTGTCTAATAGACTAGGAAAAATGAAATCTGAACCTAAGTATTTTCACTCCAAATCCAGTGATTTTCCCACCACAGCATGCAAAACTAGAGGACTCTCTGGATTTGGAGAGAAAAGACAAAGTCAAGGGTGGCTCCCAGTTTTGAAGCCTAGCAGAAGACAGAAAAGGGGAAATCATGAAAGGGAGATCCGACTTTGGTACTCCAAATAAGAGGCTTGTGTTTGTTTTTGTTTTAGACACTAGTGCTAGAAATGAATTGATGTCCCCTAATTCCAAATCCCATACAGTCTTCCCACTGTGCCTCTTTGGCTTTTGACATAAAAGGCTGTTTGCTATGCTGAGTATAGCTGTGGATTTGACTTCAAAGAATTGAAATAGTCTTGAAGGTATGAGCTAGACTCACAAAAAGAGCTGTCAACACTCCCTTGTGAAGAAGAGTCATACACAGCAACTGCAATTTAGGGGAGAACCAACTGATTGCAATGGGGCTCAGTGGAGAGCTAGCAAGAAGGCAGAACAGTGAAGAAAGCAACTTATAAAACAGTATCACAGTGAATGGCATCAGCAGCTCAGCAGAGGAGCTAGAAATGGCAACTTTAGGGATAGCCAGATGTTCCAACTGGGACCAGCACTAAGAATGTGAGTTGTGCAGCCTAACATATTCTCCTTCCCAGTAGTTATGGGGGAACTGTGTCCCCCATGTGCACATGATGGGATTTTTTATTATATACCTTGTTATTATATTAAATCTCTGTGTTTTAAGTTGTTAATGTGTTTTTTTGGTATAAAAAATACATTAACTTAAATTAAAATTTAAAAATTAAATAAAATGACAAAAAAATTAAGCATCAGCCTCAAATTTGGGGTAGAAGGCATGGTTCTGAACAGATACTAACTCTAAGTGTACCTTGATCTTAGGTATAGCTTTCAGGGGTCCGTACTTGAGAAGAACCCAGGTGACATTGCCTAGAATATGGTCTTAGAGAAAGCAAAGGAAGAAGAGGCAAGAGTAAAACTAGGAAGTCTCTTTTGTACTTTTTACCACTATTAGACTTCAGAAGGACCTCATACCACTTCCACCAAACTGATGTGTCTTAACGGAGGTGGAGAAAAATATGCATAGTGGTGGATGGCAACATTTAAAAGAGGAAATAAGCTTTTAATAGCTTGCTTCTGTTTTAACTCTTAGACTTGCTTTTTCCACCCTCTCACTTCTCCCTCTCCCCATAATGGTCTGCTGAGTGAATCTTCTTGGCTGTATATGGTTGGCCCTCTTTGTGAATGGGTGGAAGTGGGAAAGGAAGAGGAAAGAATTAAGTATAGTAGATTATTTGAAATGTGGAACACTTTTCTAAAAGAAACAGCCAAAGCCACATCATTCAGTCATTTTAAAATAATTTGACTAGTCATAGAAGTCAGGGACTAGTAAGACACACACACACACACACACACACACACACAGAGCACTGACTGAAAATGGATCAGATAACCTCTTAGATCATTCTTGTTTTTGATTTCTGTGATTCTAGAATGGACCAAATTGAATGTACAAATGACATATTCTTTAATTCTTAAAACATTTTCAGTCAAAGTTAAGTGGAAAATAATCACCTGCTCAAAATATGTGCACATGCCAGAAATTGTCAGTCTCTGACCAATTTAGCTGGGTTTTTGTTTTGTTTTGTTTTTTGGTCAAAGGCTGCTTTGTAACTGGGATGCAGTGAAATAACTTGCTTGTGAGTCTGCTGCAGCAGATCGCATGTTTATTTGTATCTTCTGAATGCAATTTACTTTTAGTAACTTGGATCACTTATTTCTCTCTCTCAGTCCTTGTGGATATGTGTCCTTGTATTCTTGAATCAAATTTATTATCACAGATCTTAATTTAATACGTTATTAAGTCGGATATAGAGTAATATTTCAATGATGAATGCCTCTGTAAGTCTTTTATAACAAAACTCAAGAGAAAACTGTGATTTAAAAATATTTAATGGCTACTGAATGATATAGTAGCTAAGATAAATACTCCCCTGTGAATTAACACTATTAACTAACAGAGCATTTGAAATGCTTTATTGCTTAATAAAATGTGGAAATGGATCTTATAAATATGTAAGAATTTAAATTACTTCATCCAGAAAACATCCAAACTGTTATAATATAGACAGTTCTATTTTAGTATTGGCAGAAAAGAGATTGCTTACTTAGTTAATTTTCCTTCAGTAGAAATTTAGGAGTTCAGAGTCCTTCTGGTTTCAGACTATCTAGAAAAGTCAATTTCATTTGATTCTTGAATTCCATCTATATAGTATTGTGTAAATAGCAGTTTTCTTGCCCAGCTAACAAAGTAAGGAAATAGAATTTTAGCTTCATGAATTCTCTAAAGGAAAAATTCTATTTTCAACTATTTAATATGATATTGGTTTAAAATGTCACAGAAATTCCCACCTTTTGTTTTTGAGTTAAAAATACACAACAGTGACATAAGCATGACAATGTTCTTTCAAATATGGGATTGTTCATTTCTAAGAAATGGATAAGGATGTTTAATGAGAATGACAATTATGCTGTCAAAAGGATTTCAGGAAATGAAGGATAAATGGGAATGTAACCACTTAATATTTTTTTTAGTCCTAGGCCACCAATTCCTCTCTCTCTCCTGCTATCAGAAGAAGAAGCAACCCTCATCATCCAGTCTTTCTGGAGGGGCTATCTGGTGAGATTAACGTGTAATTACCCTATTTGGTTTGATGTTGAATTTTTGTGACTCAGAAAGCACATGATAAAACTTTTAAATAAATTCTATAAACAGAGGATACTATAAATAACACCCAGACCTCTAGAGATCCTTGGGAGTAGATGTGAGTCTATATAAAAGAAGAGGAATTGTGACTTCTTTTTGAAATACATTTTTTTATTTCATTTAAAGTTCCTCTGAACTTATAGTTAAATCAATTAAAATACTTAGCATGTGCTAAAATTAGTATAATAATATTTTTCTACCTCCCAGGTTATTTTGTCATATTGAAGAGTAAGTACTATCAATTTGCCTTGTAAATGCTAGTTGCTATTCTGATCTTTTTTTAGAGAAGTAATAGAACTCTTCCCTAGTCTGACAGACGTTTATGAGGCCAATTCACAGATGAAAGATCGGTGTGGCATAAACCAGTGTAGAGAAAGCCTCTATGAATAGAAGTGGATATGGACAAATTTGACTGTTCCACCACAGAACCAGTTGATAAGGCTTTTCTTTTGTCTGTTGTTTTAGAGGGTACATTCACACACACTGCAAAACTGGCATGGGAAAATTGAATGGATATAAATTCTAATTCTAGCTCTAACAAATGAATCATAGTAATATAGATTAGGTTTGAATAGTAGGAAGAACCTTTGTGGTCATCTAGTCCAACTCTCTTATCTTATAGATAAAGAATATGGGGTCCAGAGGTCAATGATTTGTTCTAGAGATAAGTAGCAGAGTGGCGGGATTCAAGCCCAGGTTTTTGGGCTTCAAATACAACACTCTTTCCATAATACCATGCAGTGAAGATTTATTGGGTGCATCCTTTGTTTGAGGTATTCTGCAAGATATTAGGGATGCAGAGAAAGATGAATTATGCTCCCTGACCGTGAAGAATTTACAGTATATTTGGAAAGAAAACATATATTGACACAAGGATGACTTAATAGTTTAAATAATAAGTATAACTCAGGTCATATAGCACCTTGATGTTTACAGGGTACTTATAAAGAAGATAGTACAAGTATCATAAGCATCCACATTTGACAAAAGAAGAAACTGCAGCTTGGGCAGGTGAAGCGACTTGTGCATGGCTAAGCATTCCTGTTTTATAGAGGAATCTGAAGTTCAGATAATTCCTGTCAGAAGAGGAATTGGAATAAAGGTCTGCTAGGTCCAAAGTCAGCTGGCTTTCTCTGTTGAACTACATAGCAAGGTGATTGTTAAGTGAGTGATTCAGATATTGAGTGCTTTTAGAATTCAGAGTAGCTATAACATAATAATAGATAGAAAGTTGATCTGAGAACCCGGATTTAAGTCTCACCTCTAGTACCTACTGGCTATATGACTGGAAATGTCACTTAACCTCTTGGTGCTCCAGGTGACTCTCCAAGACTATAAATTGCAAAGCAAATGCCCACCTGTATAGGCAGAGGAGTTTCCTATACCAACACAATGATAGATTAGGTCTAGGAGGGAAAAAAAAGAATATAGAGAAGGGATTGCTCCCTGAGAGTTGGGGTAGACAGGAAAGTTTCACTGAACAAGTGGTGCCAAAGGCAAGCTTTTGAAGGAAGAGGATTTAGATGAATGAAAAACGTGGTGGTGAGGGGTCCCAACAGCAGACTTACTAACAGGAAAGGAAACTGATATGATCAGAATTGCACACAGTGGGATCTGGGGGGTGCAATCAGTAGGACAATTTGTCTGAACTAGAAATTTTATGTAGGGGGTATTATAGGAACATTGCTGGAGGTATGGTTTCAGGGTCACAAATGTGGTCTTGAATGTCAGGCTATTGGAGTTTAGACTTTCTCCTTTAGTTACTGGGCAGGGTAGTTTTCTGGTTTGTATATTCTCTCACCATCACCCCCTATGTAAAATGTGGTTTAAAAAGCAGTCATATCCAGGCACTTTGCAAAGCCTTGGGAGATTGTTCAGTGATAATGGTAAAGAGTCGTCATTGTTTTCCTCTTATTTCTAGTAGAGGTTTTGCATTTTTAATGTACTTTACCTAGTATAGAAACACTCTTCTTTTTTGCCTGAAACAAGTAATTTTCAGTTATCCATAACAGTGACTTTCCACCAACCAGTTGCTTAACCTTTCTATTCTTTTAGACCTTCAGAGCTTACTCAAAAGCATCAGATTACATTTGCATTCAGAAATCCAGTGTCCCAACTTGTCTGGCATGAAACCATTTAAACCGATTGTAAAATATATTTTAACTAGATGCATTAACAGAAATATCACAGTATGTGAAAGGCTATTTTGAGTGAATGTTTCATTGTAGCTCTGATTTTATAATTAGCATTGTAAATATATTCTAGATATTTATTGCTAGACATTTGTACGTCACAGACTTAGACATGTGCGTCTTCCTTCTATCTAGATGCTAAACTAGCTGTTGGAGACTCAGATTGTCTTAATATATCAATTTTTATCTTCACATATATATAATATAGATATATATAACATATATGTATAATATAATATATTATATTACACACCCACACACACATATATACATGAATAATGTGAATGAGATTTGTTCCTTTAAAACCTTTTCAGTAGTGTGATGAGCAGCATATCACACTTCACTGCATCCAAGGGTTAGTAGTCTCTAATGAGGAGAAAATTTAAATGAAGGATGCTCATTCTCTAAGGCAATTTGGAATTAGGCTAAGAAAATGACTAAAATATCCATTACACTTTGACCCAGATATCCTACTGCTAGGCATGTGCCTCAAGGTCCTTAAAGATAGAAAAGCCATGAACTAAAAATGTATTTATAGTAGCATCTTTTGTAGTAGCAAAAAATAAGAAATAGATTGCATTGATTGAGGAAAGGCAAAACAAATTGTCGTTCATGAATGTAATAGAGTATCACCACACTTGAAGGAATAATGAATATGAAGAACAGAGAGGAGGCCTTTTCTGCACGTGGGGTCCTCCTGCTGCTGCGAGTTTCTTCTCCTCTGGATTGCCTTCCATCTGCTCTGTATATATCTTGCATATACCTTGTTGTTCACATATTGGCTCCCCCATTAGAACGTGAGCTCCTTGAGGATAGGTAATGTTTTTGCCTTTCTTTGTGTACTCTACACTTAGCACAGTCCTTGGCACAAAGTTAGTCCTTCTTAAATGCTTTTTGACTAACTTATTGATACAAGTAGAATTGGGAAAATAACATATGTATTTCTGTATATATATATATATATATATATACACATACATATACACATAAATATATGCACATACACGTGCGTACACACATACATATACATACACACACATATGAATGGTGTTAACCATATGGAACCATCCTCTAACTTGTGGGTGGCCAGAGCCAAGCCAAGCAGGCTAGAGACAGCAGAGTCAGGAATCAAACAGAAGTTTAATTTCAAAGTGAAAGAAGTGGCTTGCAAGCAAGGACTCATGTGCCAGAGCCCTGCCCCTGGGGTGGGGGGCAAGGCAATGTGGGGAGATCTCGGTACTTATACCCATAGCTACACAGTGAGCTGTAGCCCTGACAACGAGGGGTAACAGCAACACTGTGACATGTTGATTCATAGCTTGGCTTCGTGACCAGAAACAATTCTGGGATTTTGCTGTGAGTAAGATCACCCAGAGGGTGAGTGCAAAGGATTGTCGTTATGCCAAGCTCAGGGTACAATCTGCTTGCTGGGCCTTAGCTCTTAGGGTGTCTCCTAAGATCTTGACTATAACAGTGTAAACTGTATGATGACTATAACAATGTAAAAAGAAAGAATGAGACCCACCATGAAAATGAAACTGAATACTGTGTAAGTGTAATGACTACTTCTAACCTGAAAGAAGAGGGGAAAAAGCAGCTCCCTCCCTTCTTTGCACAGGTGGGTGACTTAAGTGCGGAACTTGCATATGCTGACATACTTGGTCATTGTTGCTGAACTGCTCTTCTGCTCTCTATTTTTTTTTACAAGACATGGTAAGGGATATGGAAGGTGATGTGTAAATTTATTTAAAAGTAGATGGAGGGCACTAACCTAATAATTGGCATAGAAAACACTACCTCTATATTAAATTCAAAGGGGAAGCTAGGAGGCACAGTGGATAGAGTGCTGGGCCTGGAGTCAGGAAGACTCAGTTTCTTGAATTCAAATCTGGCCTCAGACACTTACTGTCTGTGTGACCCTGGGCAAGTCGCTTCACCCTGTCTGCCTCAGTTTCTTCCTCTATAAAATGAGCTAGAGAAGGAAATGGCACAAATCACTCCAGGTTCTCTGCCAGTAAAATCCCAAATGGGGTCAAGAAGAGTCCAACATGACTGAAAAATGACTGAACAGCAACAACAAATATCAAATTCAAATATGATTCTCATGATGCTTAGTGGTTTGAAATTCTTCTAAATCTCTTATAAGGAAGAAGAGAATTAAATCCGTTGAATATATATTTCCAGTTACAAATGACTTTGAAAATTTACTTTATTTTTTTCCTTGCTTTTTCTTCTCCATGACCTAAGTGTGGACACCCATAATGAGATTAATTAGGATCAATAACTTTTCCCACTTCTCCACTCTGAGTTGTGAATATCAGAGAACTACTGATTTCCATTCACTTTCCTATGTTGACTTTCTAGCACCATCTTACCTAAACAGCTCTTGCCAGTTGTTCTAAAAGATGATGTCTTTGTTGAAGTGTCAAAGTTTAAAAGATTAATGTTTGACACTAATTAAACAACTCACCAAAATATAAACAAATAGATGTTCATTATGCTTTATTCATTGAAAGACTAACTAGGAGATCTGGAACACACTACAGAATAGTAAAAATGTCTGAAGCTAATTGGTCCATTTGGGGGTAACAGACTGAACTAGGTTTGGACATTTTTCTTGTAACAGCCCTAGAGAAACAATCCAGTTTTTGGGGGTCCTCCAGACCAAGGATGATTCAGGGTCCAACTAGTTGTAAGTGGTCCTGGCAAACTATATATTTCATATAGGAACACTTGCCAGGCTGGGATTCTGGGGCAGGATGTATTCTCCCCCTTGGTCCCGCCCCACCTTGATTCTTTGAATTCTTGGTCTTAGCTTACATCATTAACCAGTGAGGAGGCCTATACTAACACATTGACTTTCAAACTGACTTAATTTTTTTTTTTGAGTTTTAAGGTGACAGAGGACTAGGGATGGAGCTATAGGACGCAGCTAATCACTTGTGTGTTATACTGGCATATTCACTGAATGGGGAGTCAGATAAATGGGGTCCAAATCTCAGCTCTGCTACTTAACCCAAAAGTTGTGAGGAACAAATGAGATGATGCATGTAAAATTCTCTTTGCAGGTTTTATATATATATCTATATATCTATATATATCTATATATCTATATATATATACACATATATACACACATACATATATATACACATACATATACATATATACATATATACATACATATGTATATATATGTATATATGTGTGTATATATGTGTATATATATATATATATATATATATACACATATATATACACATACACACACAATTATTATTATTGCCTAGGTGACCTTATGAAAGTTATTGTATCTTGCTGGTATCCAGTGTCCTGGTCTGTAAAGTGAGAGGTTTATACTAGGCGATCTCTGAGGTCTCTTCTCATTCAGGGATTCTCTACCTTGTATCTCAAGGTCACAGATTAACAAGGCCTACATTTTTTTTTGTTTAGATATCTGCTTTATCTGTACATGGGGGGGATAGTATCACCTTTATTTTGAATTTGTAAAAATGATAATCTCCACTGAATCTAAATAAAGCTTAAGTGGTTTTATAGCAGCATTAGAATAATGCATTTTTGTGTGGGCTTGGGTTTGAGAGAAAAAACTTTGAGGCTAAGAATGCTGAATTGTTTCTTTTGAATAAATCAACCTTTTACCCATTTGTCAAAAGAACTTTCACATTGTGCTTTAATTAGTGGGAGAATTATTAATTAGGTGTGTATTCGGAGAGAGATGACAACTCATTTCTAGTCAGAGGTGTTGGTTTAGCACATTTTATACTATCCCCAGAAGAACTACAAAATTGTTGCCCACTTTTCATGCCAGGGAAATCCCATGGGTTTTAAATTAAGTCCAGGGCTTAATTTCACAGGATTCTGACTTTCCTTTTTTTGGCACCATAAACAGTTAAGGAAGAAAATATTAAAAAGTGGTTATAGCTCTTGATTTATCCTCACGCTTCTATTTTTTCTAACATAATGTTTTGCTGCCTTGATGTTGTCAGTATTCTTTCAGCTCTGCTTTTTTCCCCAGCAATTTTCCCCATTTGTTTACATTGCAACTTTATTTGGGTTTACTTGTGATGTTATCCTTAGAGTGTTTGAATTCCCTTTTGCTGTTATTTTGAAAAGTAGCTGATAAGCCAAATTGGAGAGAGCTGTCCTCAGAGCTAGGAAGACCTGGTTAAGTGCTACTGATTTTTTGACCCAGGGGAAGGGATGCAGCCTCTCACAGACCAGGGCCACTGGACTTCCTATACCAATGAAATCAATAATATGATCAAATCATAATATGAACAAATATGAACCCTGTGAGTCAGAGTAAAACAGGTTTTGTTGTACCCATTTTATAAAGGACCAAATGGACTTAGAGAGATAATATGAATGACTCACCCAGGATCTTAGAGCTAGTGCTAAAGCCAAGTCTCCTTGAAGTCTCCGGAAGTTGTGTTCTTTCCACTACATCATATTGTTTATCTTTAACTGCAAATCCCTAAAAATATCCTCTCACTGTTATCCCTGGTGGGGGGCAGTGTGGTCTAGTGATTAGAAGGCTGGACTTGGAGTTAATAAGACCTGAGTTTGAATCCTACATCAGCTGCTTGCTAGTTATGTGACCCTGAGCAAGTATTTAATCTCTTTGAGACTCAGTTTCTTCATCTGTATAATGAAAATAAGAGATCCTGTCATGGAGGGATATTGTGAGGGTCACCTGAGATAATATATGTAAAGTGCTTTATAATCCTTAAGGCATTATATAAATATGAGGTATTTCTATTTCCTAACCAAAACCATGATGCTTTCCTTCTCATGGAGACTCCTGGGGCCAGAGACCCTATCCTGAGAATGTTTATCATGTGGAAGAGGGAGTAGACATTATGTATAATTACAGGGGCAGAATTGGGAATTGGTAGAATAGGTAGAAGTTACAGAGAGTCTCACTTTGCTTTATAATAAGGAGGAACTTTTTAACACTACCATGGAAAATAGATGTTACTCTCCTAAGGGACACTTGCCATATTCTTGAGGTAACCTAGGGGAAGGGGATAGGTGTGCTGGAGCAGGAGGATGAGAAGGAGATGTGAATTTTCCCAATGGTATCTGCATAGCTGCTGCTGTAAGTACCTCAATGGTGGTTAGGATATAACTCTCCTGAAAGACCAGTGTTGGCTCAGAGGGGAGAAAGATGGGAGCTTGCAGAATAGAAGAAGGGAGAGGAGTGAGGAAAATGTTAAGGAGTAAGGGTAGATTGTCTTTGAGACAAGCTCCATGATTGCCTATCATCAAGAGGTCAAAATGTGATCAATCTTCCTATGGACTGATTGATTAATCACTTACCTCTTTAGGTCAGCCCTGCCCCATTGAGGTCTGGCCACAGCTTCAACTTTGAAGAGGTTTCTCTAAGTCCAATTAATTTTATATCAACGAATATTTATTAGGTATCTGCTATGAAGTACCTACCACATACAAGGTATAAAACACTAGCACTATCGTTCTCGGAGGATATGAAGACAAGATGAGGAAAGGCTCCTTGCATACGTGGCCTATACCTTGGAGACCACTATACTTTACACGGTTTGAATAGTCATCCATCTCTACAATATGATGTGAGGGGCATGGACAGACCAGTATGTCTACGACATCTCCTCCATTGACCTGCCACACTGCTTGGAATTCATGCTAGTTGAGCCAGATGATATCAAAGTTGGACATAATCACAAGGATAATTTATTGTAACTCACACCTCCATAAGAAACTACCTCTATGATGTCTTTCACAAGTAGTCATCCATTCTCTATCTCTAGTTAGGGTTAGCTCACTACTTTGTAAGCTTCATTCAACTACTGGACACTTTGACCATTCCCTTGTGTATAGGCATTGTGACTCCATGGGCTCT
>CM053583.1:256676063-256699159 GCA_028627135.1 Pseudochirops cupreus | reverse complement strand
ATCTTTGTGTGCGTTTTGGAGTTCCAGGATTGGTTTAGAGTCCTATTTTATGGGTATTTTGGGGTGGCTATGTGAGAGCTGCGATATGTTGCTGCTGCTACGCCGCCATCTTGGCTCCGCCCCCCAAGAATTTATTTATTAGTAAAGAGGTGGCCCAAAAGGAATGGGCCATACGATAAATAAGTTTTTATGGAATAGAAAAAGAAAGAAAAGGTTTTCACATATGAAATACTTCCTTTGGATTCTTGTAGGATGAGGGTACTGGGCAGCAATGAGGCAATTTAGAGATGAGAGAAGCCCAGATAGCAACGATTGTAGATGAGGACAGTGGTGCTATGAAAGAGGATCAGTTCTATATAAATTCCAGTCTTTAATTTTGTCTAGCCAGGAGGTAGGGTAATGGGTATATAATTAATGGCTGACTTAAGGTACTGTGTCTAATTGAAAGATTATGTATAAGCTAAGCTCCCTTTTATCACTTTGAAAGAGCAAGAAATATACCAAAGAAAGTAAAATAAGAGCAGTATAGAAAATAGAGGGTAGGAATTAATCACAATAACATCAGTGAAAAACCAGTATGGGAACTGGAAAAAAATTGAATGAATTAATATTTACAAAAAAAGGATGAAATATTATAAATATGAGGGAGTAAAATAAAGTAAAAGCCATCATAGACAAGCGTAACACTAACAGCAAGAAGAACCCAACCTCGAAACTACTGACTGAATAAATATTAGAAAGATGATAAACTATTTAAGGTAAGAAACTAGAATAGAAATTAAAACTCTTAAACAAGAATTCAAAGAATAAAAATGAATAATTTAGGACAAACAATGGAGAATCTCTAACACAATGAATTCTTTGAAAAAAGATAAGTTGATTTAGACTTCAGAAATCCTGAGACAGAATAGATATGGAACAAAATAAAATGACAAGGTTGGAATAATAATAATTTCTACAAGCCAAAGCAACCAGTCTTCAATATAAAATGTTATGAGACATTTTGAAAATTGTCCCCAAGGAAAACATAACTTGAACATCCTAAAGACCATACTTCAAGAAATCATACCAAAAAACTTCCCAGAAATATTGGAAACAGGGCAAACTACAGATTTAAAATCTACTTCTCATTGATAGAAAGGAACTCCAAGTTTAGCTCACATAGAAATATGATGAAAGAAGCAGAGATAGATAAGTAGATGATAGAGTATTTTGAAAACACCACAGTCTGCCAAGTTCTATGCTTAGCTTTCGGTACACAAAGAAAGGCAAAAACAAAAGAGACAAAAAACAAAACCCTAATTCCTGCACTCAGGGAACCTATAGTATAATAATGGACACAAAATACAAAGAATGAGGTACCAACAAGATATATGCAAGATAAATTGGTGATAAAAGTGGGAATACATTAACTTTGAAAGGGATAGGAAAAGATTCAGAAGGTGAAATTTAAGCTGGGACATGAAAGAAGCCAGGAGCCATCAAGAACAAGTCTGTGGAATGCAAGCACCTTGATGGCAGGAGCTGTCCTGTTTTTTGTTTTGTATCTTCAGAACCTAGCATGACTTTGGTAGGTGGTTAGAAAAGACCAAGCAAGGTGAATTACTGTTTACATTCCTTAAGGACAGACATGGCTATTGTTATTTTTTGAAATCTCACCATTCTTGAGAGTTTAAGTGAGGTTAAGAAGGGTGAATTCTTGCTTCCCACACATATTGACCCTGGGCAAGTCACTTAACCTTGTCTGTGCCCAGGCAACTCTCTATAATTCTGAGTTGCAGAGAAGGTGCCAACTTTGATAGAGGGTGCTTTCTTTCCAGAGTGTTCAATATCAACAAAATCACCGTTCCAGTCCCTAATCCTATCCCATACTTTGGGCATCATTGAGAGAACAAAGAATATTTATGGATACATCTCATGAAGGGAGAATAGGAATCATTCTGAAGTTTGAAAGGTAGAAAGGAATAGTGCAAACTTGGAGAGGTAGGGGCCCATCAAGATTAATTGGTTACCCCCCCCCCCTTTAGCAGAGGTGTGTGGGAGTGAGGACTGAGGTTCAAATAGTGGTATAGGTGGCTACAGGGGGTAAATAGGGTGAATGGCACAGCCTGGGTTTGGCCCAGATCCTCTTACTTTGAATCTAGATATCTTTTGAAAATGCCATATTGCTTCATTTGTGAATGAACATTTCTGGGACTGGGTGTTCACATGATGTAAGTAGAGAAAGGAAGAGTGTGGAGATTTCAGAATCACACTTATATTTAGGTTGAGTAAGAGTTGGTAAAAGGTTGGGAAAGATAGAAGAGACAGAGACAGAGATGGAAAGGTTCATTTAAGCATTTTTTAAAAAGACATAGAACAGAAAGAAGTCCAGGATGTCAGTCAATAAAGATTTATTTTATTTATTAATATAATCTGCTATATGCCAAGCACTGTGCTAAGCACAGGGAATGTACAAAGAAAGGCAAAAGACAGTCCCTGCTTTTAAGGAGCTTACAGTCTAATGGGAGAGACACTATGCAAATCACTATGCACTAACAAATTATATGAAGAATAAATTGGAGCTAATCAACAGAATTTCAGAGATGTGGGTCAGCTTTGAAAATGATGTGCTAAATTTATCATATATTTTTAAAGAAAAGCAAAAACTGTACAAAATAGAGATTTGCAGTATACAACCCTTTTTTCCCCCATCCCACTATGTGCCAGACACTATGCTAGAGGTTGGGGACAAAAAAAAAAAAATAAAACATTCTCTATTGATAAGGATTCTATGTTCTGACAAGGGAAACATACATCAATACATATGGAATAAATGTTTTAAAATGCAAAAAAGTAAAAATAATTTGTGGCATATAAATGGAATGGAATGTCATTCTGCTATTAAGAATGATAGGTATGAAGCAAGCATTCAGAGAAACACGAGAAGCCACCTATAAATGTGTTCGGAGTGAAGAACATAGAACCAAAAGGACAATATACATGATGACTACAATAATATAAATAAAGGCAACATTCAAAAACAATCGGCTTCAGATCAAATACAGGAGTCAATGCTGATTCTAGAGGGCCAAGCTTAAAATACACGTCCTTCTTTTCTTCTAGGAGTGGCAGACTGAGAACAGAAAGTTCCACGTACCCTCAGTTAAAATCAGCGTAGTAGATGCTTTTGTTGGACAAGAGGTTGGAGGGGAGGAAATTATTGGGAAATAATTGTTGGATCAAAACAAACGTTAACCACAAACAATGGCGTGCTCCATTCAGTGTCTTGACTTTTTTCTTTCAAAACTATTAGACTCATTTTATATATGTGTGTGTGTGTGTGTGTGTGTGTGTGTGTGCGCGCGCGTACGTGTGTATTAGAGTTTTCAAACATTTTTTTCTATTTTCATAAAAAAAACCTTTTGAAAGAAAATTGTAAAACTTTTCAGAAAATGTGTTTGTTATTGAGTTGGCTACATTTACTTACATATTAAAAATAAATTGAAATTTAAAACATCCATTATTTTCTGCCCTGCAGTCTGCTAATATTGATTTCAAAACTAAAACTGGCTTAAGTTCAAATAATAGCCTGCATTGTGAGCAAGTCGGTTATTACTTTGCTTTTACTTCTTCTATTACATTTTGAAAGACAAGCAATAACATGCTGTCAAGCAGTTCTTGAATGTGAACAACTGTTTGATTTCATAAGCAGAGAGGCTAACTACTTCCACAGTATGTATTAGTCTGGTTTCATTAGAAAACTAGCATTTGTTTCTCCAGGTTTCTAAATTTCACGGCTTGAAATGCCAGCACTTTTCATGTGAGAGCCTCAGGATGAGGAAGGATGGTGGGTGTTTTGGTTTATTTTGATTTGATTTAGCTTTGTTTTTGTTCAAACAACACTTTTCTTCTTTGCTGAGATGGGCTGTGTGGTTAGGTAGATGAATACTCTCATGAAGGTACATTCCAGGAACTCCAGAATTATGAACTGAGCTGTCAGCAGGAAGAACTGACATTTAAACTCTGATGGGGAGGAATAAAAACAACAGGAACCCAGCAATTACAACAACAAAAAAGACTTTCAGATAAAACCAAGGCAAGTTTTGTGTTTCCTTTAAGTTTTTTTTCCTTCCTGAATTTAGAGGTAGCACAGTTTGGGAGAAGAGTGCTTGACTTCAAATCAGGGAGAACTGGGTTTAAATTTCACCTCTAATACTTACTGTGTGACCTTGAATAAGTAACTATACCTCTAGAAACCAGTTTCCTGATCTGTAAAATGTTGATGATAATAATATTAATAATGCTTTGTAAATAATGACCTCACAAGCTTTTCCAGCTTGATTAGAAGCTGGTCTGCTGCATGGAGAAAGAGCAATTACAATGCGCAGCTTTTGTCAAGGTTAGTAAGGGTGATCAGTCCTTCCCTTCTCTGTTTATATGCAGTGAAGATGCTATCTTTCAGCACAGAAAGAAAGCAATGAACATCTGTGTGGGTCCTGCTTTTACTTTGATTCATCGATGTACATCAAGGATGCTTGCCCCTAGTTGGGATGACTGTTTTGTTTCCACCTCTCGTAAGTGCTTTTCCAATTCTTCCCAGAAAGAAACCCTATGTTGTCCTATGTTGCTGATGCTGCATCCGTAACAGAATGCGTAAGGGGCTAGTTTTTGTGCCATTTTTCTTTGGGGGTCCTGCTTATGGAATACAATCTCTGGATCCCTACTTCTAAATCTTTACTTTGGATTGTAGATGATGAGGGCTTCTTAAATGGATTGATGAAGATAAAGAAGGGTTGGCCTTACATGTGGTTAGCCTTAAAACTGTTCTTACATGGCACACACATGGTAGGCTGCTGCTTACAGAGTCTTGCATCTATATTATACATACACAGTATGTGTGGATCCTTTTGCAGTCAAGACCATCACAAATCTAGATACGTAGTAAGAAAATAAAAGGCTCTCTCTCTGTCTTTCTGTGTATTATCTTTTTCTCAGTCTCTCTCTGTGTCTCTACTCTGTCTTCCTATGTCTTTCTCCTCTCCCTGTCTCACTGTCTCTCACTCTCTCCATATATATTTGTATGTATGTATATACACATATATGTATGCTGTTTAAGACAAATACTTTCTTCACTAGAATACTCTGTTTAGGGGGGGGACCATGCAATTACATATGATCAAAATTCTTGATAGATTCAGCAATCATTTGTTTGCATGATAATTTGTCTCTCAATACACAAGATTGTGAGGATCAAATGAGATAATGAAAATAACACTGAACCTGTAGTCTTAGGACCTGAGTTCAAATTCTACTCATCAGCCAATTAAGATGCTTAAGATCCTGAATTCAAAGAGCTGGAAAGTGGGGGAAAAGAAAGCCCTTGGTCTCCCTACCAATTAAAAACCCTCCAATCCACTTTCTACCTATGTGGCCTTGGGCAAATCACTTCATGTTCCCTGGCCTCAGCTTCCTTATCTGTAGCATCAGGGTCTGGATCCACTTAATCTCTAGGGTATTTTTCTTCTTTTTAAAAGTCAGTTAGTCAATAAATATTTATTAAGTGCCTGGCACTCTGCCAAACTTTGGGAATACAAAGAGGCAAAAGGTGGTCCTGGCCACAAGGAACTTACAATCTAATAGAGAGAACAAACAAAAAACAAAGTTTATACCCATGCTATATATAAGGTAAATAGGAAATAATTAAGAACAAGAAGGCACTAGAATTAAGAGGGGTAGAGAAAGACTTCCTGTAGAAGATGGGATATTAGTTGGGACTTAAAGGAATCCAGGAAAGCCAGTAGGCAAAGATGAGGGGGGGGGAGGGAGAGAGAGGGAGTGACAGAGAGACAGAGACAGAGAGGAGAGAGAGACAGAGAGGAGAGAGAGACAGAGAGAGAGAGGAGAGAGAGACAAAGAGGGAGGGGAGAGAGAGAGAGAGAGAGAGAGGTATAGAAGTGTCAGTTATTTTAAAGCTAAAGAACAGAATCATAAGTCTTAGGTTATTAATTGAAGTATATGCAAATATAACAGTGCTGTCCATATATTTAAATTTTCTATTATGGATGCAATGATCCACAAACATTTCATTATACAAAGAACAAAAATAAAAATTGTATCAGGATGTGTGAACATATGAGGTTTTTTTTACAGTATATAAGAAATTTAACAAGGAAATAAACATGCCCCCTTCTGAACTCTGCATTTCAGAGGTTTCATTGATGCTCTTCTCCACTCCACCCCCACATCTCTATCACTGCCTACTAACTCATCCCTCCAATAGAAACTTCCTAGCCCTTGCAACAAGTTTTTGTTGTTCAGTTGTTTTTCAGTTGTGCCCAACTTTTTGTGACCCCATTTGAGGTTGTCTTGGCAAAGGTACTGGAGCAGTTTGCCATTTACTTCTCCAGCTCATTTTTACAGAAGAGGAAAGTAAGGCAAACAGGGTTGAGTGATTTGCTGGGGTCCCATAGCTAGTAAGTGTCAGAGAACAGATTTGAACTGAGGAAGACGAGTCTTCCTGACCCCAGGCCGATCACTCTATCCAGTGCGTCACCTAGCTGCCCTAATAACAAGATATATTCAAGCAAAACAAATTGACACGCTGTCAATCTCTGAAAAAATTATGCCTGATTGTGTCCGTCTTGTCTTCCTGGCAAGTGCAAAGAGGTATATTAAACTATATATTTGTTTGGGTCTTTGTTTTTGTTTTTGCTTTTTTATTTTTGGAGGGGGGGAAGGCAAGACAATTGGGGTTAAGTGACTTGCCCAAGGTCACACAGCTAATGTTAAGTGTCTGAGGCCATATTTGAACTCAGGTCTTCCTGACCCCAGGGCCAGTGCTCTATTCACTGGGCCACCTCGCCTCCCCTAAACTATGTATTTATAAGAAAGGTTCTAGTTTTCTATTTTGATTTTTTAGTTCCATCTTACATTGATCTTGAAATTAATGAAATAATGGAAAAATATTTAACTATGTAGAAGAATTGAGGCATCTTCTTCAAAAAATCAATCCTATAATTGTTGATGCCTCAGAAATTAGGACAAAGCCAACCTATAAGTGAAACATTTTGCCAAAGAATCACAGAATAGGAGAAGCTGAGCAATATTTCAAATAAGTTCAATTAAAAAAAAAACCAACCTCCTAAAGCTGGACAATCTTACTTCAAAGTTATCCTTGTTCATTCTCTTTATGTTTATACTTGAGTGACATCAGTTTTAATTTTGGCTACAATGAGCCACTTCTGTAACAAGACATGATACTAGAAGGAAACAGAGCATGTTAATGAGAAGTATAATCCTAGAGGTACTTTTGAGTTTTTAAAAGCCATGATCAATTATAGAAAATGGGAGGCAGGGCATGACGATGTTTACAATGAATATCTATATCTATATATATCTCTATATATCTACACACACACACACACACACACACATATTTAAATTTATCTTGAAACTGGAAGAGACCATAGAGGGACCATTCATGAAGTTCAATCCCAAATGAATATATTCAAGTTGAGAAGACTGTTGGGGTGAGGAGCCCAGGCTCTCACACTTAGCTAGAGGCAAGTAGACACCAGATTCCAGGTCTCCTGGCTCCTGGTCCAGTGACCTTTCCACCCTGTCACATGCTTTATGCCAGAGTTTTTCTTCATTTTTTATTCTTTATCATATAACTGATATGTGCTAGCAGGTGCTGAAGTGATGAACTTTGCCTACAAAAGTCAGACGTTATATTGCACAAAAGGAATGTTAAAAATGAGACATCATATCAAGTGACATCCAATTGCATGGTCTATATTGCACATACCCCTGGGCAGTCACATGGCAATTTGTTATATACTTTGCATACTTTATGAGCAAACTATTCATACTACCCCTTTTATGGGGTGGTGTATAGAGGATTTAGCTTTATCTACAAACAGGAATGGCAGTGGGGTACTCAAGTGCTGTTCACATGCTTGCTTTATAAATGCAATTTCAGTCATACCGTCTACCAGATTTCCTCCCAGACCAGAAAATTCCATTTTTTGAAAAGTTCTATTTTTGTCTGACTTAGATATTATGAGACTTGATTTCTAATTATATTGACCAAAGCCACATATTTCAAATCTGTTTCAAGAATTTTGCAGCATGTAGAAAGTGTTTATAAGCTATTAATGTAAATATGTATGCATTGTCTAGATAGAAAGATAGATGGATATTATTAGACAGATAGATGGATAGATAGAGACAGATAAAAAGATAACAATGATGATGGTAGACTGATAAATTAGATAGTGTCATCGTCTATTTGGAAATTAACCTGACCTAAGGCTAATGTCTCCTATATAAATAAATGTGGTTCTAAAGACCATCCCACAAAAGACATTCTTTTTTTTTTTTTGGAAGGGGGAAGGCAGGGCAATTGAGATTAAGTGATTTGCCCAAGGTCACACAGCTAGTAAGTGTCAAGTGTCTGAGGCCAGATTTGAACTCAGGTCCTCCTGACAGGTACTATATTCACTGTGCCACCCAGTAGCCCCATCACAGCTGTTCTTTCTAATCCTTTTTATGTTTACACTTGAGCGAAATGACTTTTAAGTCTGACTATACAATAAGCCACTTCTATAACAAGGCATGATACAGAAAGAAACCACTCAGCCCAATTGAGCTTGGAGAAGCTGATCATCAGAAGGCTGGTCACCTGGTGATTATTTTGATTGCTGCAGCAACACAACAATCACTATCTCTACTAAAGCAGAGGTCGTAATCTGCATCAGAGGAGAGTCTGCCAACAATGCTGAAGTCACAGATCTCTGAGTGATTGAAGTGTGAGCAGATTGCTTGATATGGGAAGTAACAAATGCCTTTGATATGCTATCAAACCCATGCAGTAGAGAAGTGGGAGTCAGAAACTCTGAAGAAACATAAGTCCCTTGGAAAATAGTGGTGGTGTTGGCAGAAGTGAGGCTAGAACCAATCCATGGTTTTTTTTGTACAATAGATGAGCAAAAAATAAACAGTGATGTAACTGGGAAAAGAAAATGAACATAGGATAGGAGCCAAGAATGCAATTACATCACTGAACCTAGTCATCTGGTTGTAAAGCCCAAATAAATGACTTTTATCACTGAAAAACATTATATGAAATGATTTATTTCATATTTTGGTGCTATATTAAAAACACCAAAGGGTTACAAAGAAGGCTGTTGGTGAAAAGGCTATGGGTGAAAAAACACTAAATGTTTTTGTAACATTTGCTTGGTAGAAACTGCTCAAGTATTTTCTAATTTAAAATATTTTCTACTTGAAGTGAAAATGACCACGTTAGAGCACAAGGTCTATAAAGGATATTTTCCATTTTTATTGCCTCAAAATTTTCCAATATACTGTAGTACAAGTTCCAGATTTGTTTTTCCTCTCCCTACTTTCCCTAGGTTTTCGGCTTCCCTAGTATTGTTTATCTATGATCCATTTTTTCTAAGCTTCCTTTCCTCTTTTCCGGAGGTTCCCACCTGGGAGTCAGAGATGGAGTCTTCTGTTCAATGCAGCTGTTCCAGGCCAAAGAGGATACATTTCCTCTTTTTGTGCATTTTCATAAGCCATCTTTCTTGCTTTCCCCTTTGGGCTGCTACTGAATAAGGTGTATCAGTGTCATTTCAAACAACACTTCCTTTTTCAGGCACACAATTTTTTATATTATTTGATGAGTTCTGATGCTTGATGGGACAGTGTAGAGGCAATGATGAATAGTACATGATTTTAGGCCATAACTGAATTTAGCATCACTTTTCCCAACATGATTAATTTTTTACTGTGGGATTTTTTGTGCTAATTTTTCAGTGGAATGATAGAGTATTAGATAAGGAATCTTTGATATTATCTAGTTTGACCTCCTTATTTTTCATGAGGAAAACTGACATTAACTTTCCTATATACTTTGGTGTTTTTCTTCTGATTAAACACATTTATTTTTCTAGAGGCCATAAAGATCTTGTTCTTTAATCCCAATT
This sequence comes from Pseudochirops cupreus, assembly GCA_028627135.1. NCBI lineage: Eukaryota > Metazoa > Chordata > Mammalia > Diprotodontia > Pseudocheiridae > Pseudochirops > Pseudochirops cupreus. The sequence goes on along the minus strand of CM053583.1, from coordinate 256,689,185 downwards.
TGAGTTCCCTGAAAATTATTAAATCAATTGTGATCCATGTAATAATTTTTAAGTACAATTTTTACTGATGTCTCTGATGTGACCTAGCAGAGAGGGGATATTATGTCTAGTATAATATTATATAGGATTGTACTCGAAAGAGTTACTTTGGACTATTTATGGCCCCTTAATACTGTTTTGTCATTGTTTAAATATTCCTTGAGCTAATTTGCCAATAGTTTTCATTAATTAGATTTTTTTAAAAAAGCTTTTCAGGTTTCCAAATTTTTAGTAATTCCTTCCACTTTCTCTTTTTCAGTTATGGTTTAACTGAAATTTAAATAAGAGTAAAAATGACTTGCATATCGATATTATACTTACCAGTCGGTGAATTTCTTTCCTGTCATAAATGAGATCTATCTGATGATTAGCAAACTTAAGTATAGTGCTAACATTACAAATCATATTTTTCTTCCTTATTTAAATTCTTAACTTTTCAGAGTCTGTGGTTTTTAATATTCTATTTCATTTTCAACAAAAAATCTTTGAGTGTCTGACTAATTTGCACCTTAAATCCTCCTGGGGCTAGAAGGAGAAAAATGAGTGAGAGAGGAAGAAACTGTGGCAAATGAACACTGTCAGCTGAAGTAGACATGAAGAGTCTATCCATTACTTTTATTTCTAGCACTACAACTGTGACTAGAAGGTGGACATATATTTAAAGACCCAGCCCTTGTTTCTAAGTCTGAATAGGAAAGCTAGGATTCCTGTGGTTGACCTTCTCTTAAGCTAACCATTTAAACATGCATCACAATTTGCTTCCTGCCCTTTGAGCACAGTTAGATTTAAATTTAGATTTAAAGCTGGCACAGATTACATTCTCAAATTGTTAGCTCTCAGCCAACAACAAGCATTGATATTTCTGCAAGAAGTAATGTCACTAGCAACAGTTCTGAATTCATTGTTAGCAAGTACAGGAAACCACTGAAAGGCTATACTCATTAGTATTGTAAAACTTGCCCTCAATTTCAATCAACAGTCTCTTAGGAAGTGCATCAAATACTTTTGATGCTTTTGTGAGATTCATTTCCTGATTACTTGGGCATGCCTGGGCCAAGAAAAGGTGGGCAATTTTCATCTGAATCTGTAGCAGAGAATGTGGAAACATGGTTTCTCCCTAGAATGTGCTGTGATACATCTTCTTTCCTAAAGGGGTATTGATAAGATATGACCACTTGTACAAATAAGATATGTGTAAAAACTCTGCAAAACTTAAATCAATATAAAAATGGTATTATTATTGTAGAAAGGCCTACATGTATCCTATAATTTAAAAAAAGATCCTCCAGAACCGAAAAAAACCTGCTGCTATTCAAAAGAGGCCCACAGATAACTCTTGTAGTGACCTTGTATTGATGCATGGGTAATCGTTTTTAACTTAACTATCACTCATTTTGAGTCTACCCATCTGAATTGTGATTTAAATGGGAAAGTTCTGTGGTTAGTGGAATTGTTTTTAGCAAGTACCTAACATCTTTTATGGTAACAATGTTGTTGAATATTATACATAGTGTAATAGTTTAAGATATACTTATATCATATATGTATACTTATATAACATTATACCATTATGTATTCTATAATAGTATGGCTTGAAATTTTAAAAATGTTTTATTAAAATCATAGTGGACAGAACTAATCTTTAGAATTTGAAACATGTTTTATCCTAGATCCGTAATTATTTGGAAGAGAAATTTTAAAAATCATTTATTTGCATAGGCTGAATAGGAATTTGTAAAAGAACTTATTCCAGATATTTTATTAGTTCTTTCAATAGAGATTCTGTAAATGTATATAGATTTAAATTACATTAAATTCAACTTTCCAAGGTTTCTATTAAAAAATCCTTAAGCATGAGCACACTTTACATAGTTTTCATTGTCTGCTTCTATGGGCCTATGATTATGATCCTAATGAATATTGTATGAAATGTATGATGTCAAGATCTGAGTAAAATTCTTTTCTGTCAACATTCAATACATAACTGTCCCTTAGATTACTGCTTTACATCGTGCTGTCATCTAGAGTGTACCAAATGCACTCATCTGCAGGGATTACAAATATTAGAGGGCACCCTTTGGTTGCCTTATTAAGTTAGGTCTTCCTTCCATGAAGATCAGTGAGTGCTTCCTAATGTGCAACATCAACCATCCCCTATTCAGTCAAGTCCAGTAGTCCCCTATTGCCTCTAGGGTCAAATATAGAAGCCTTTGTTTAGCTTCTAACGCTTTCCATAGTCCAGCCCCTTCCCACCTTTCCACCAGTCTTCCTCTACCACGCCCCCTTTGGAATCCTCTGATGTTGGCCTTCTGTTCCTTGAACACAACACTGCCTCTCCTGACTCCATACATTTTCTTTTCTTTTCTTTTCTTTGACTCCATGCATTTTCTTTTCTTTTTTTTTTGACTTCATACATTTTCTTTTCTTTTTTTTTGACTCCATACATTTTCTTTTCTTTTTTTTGACTTCATGCATTTTCTTTTCTTTTTTTTTTGACTCTGTACATTTTCTTTTCTTTTCTTTTTTTTGACTCCATGTATTTTCTTTTCTTTTTTTTTCTTCTTTTTGACTCCATGCATTTTTACTGGAGGTCTCCCATGTCTGGAACTTCCTCCCCACTCCTGGCTTCCCTGACATTCTCTGTCTCATCTACAGCAAGAAGCCTTTCCCGGCCTCCCTTAATGTGTTGATTATCTCCAATTTATTCTGTATACAGTCTATCTTGTTTGTGAATAGTGGTTTGCATGTTGTCTCCCTCCACCCCCATTAGACTCTGAGAGCTCCTTGAAAACAGCGATTGTCTTTTTTCTTTTTCTGCAGCTCCAGTACTTGACGCGTAGTAGGCACTTAATAAATGCTAATTGACTGAGTGACGTAAGCGTTGTGGGTTGACCAACCTGGGTACCTGTCATTTTGGCTGACTGATGGCTGGCATTAATGTAACCACACAATTCGTTCCTTTGGCTGAAAGTTTTGTACTCAGTTTTAAAATACATGGAACCTTAGGAAGGGTCACACATAAAACTTTATCAATAATTTACTCCTCATTTGCCTAGCACACAATGCAACGCACATAGTGATTAACAAATATTTGTTGACTCATTGGGTAGGTAAAAATTTTAGATTCTTTCCTAGTAGCAAGTATTGATAAAGAGAAGAGTGAGGAGAGCCTGAGAGCCCTGGGGATCTGAACAGGAGGAGCAATGGGCACCAAAGAAGGGGGAGATGAGATTGAAGGTGCAGAAAGCTACCTGAATATTCTTCTGAGGGACAATGTTGAAATTGTGGATTGTTGTCCAACCTGGAAAATGATTGTAGGTCACTATACTAAAAGACTTTAGATTGCCCTCCCCAAACAAGCCTTCCTTACATTAATTAGTCATTCAAGCAAAGTTCATTGCTAGATAATATTTGTTCCTATAACTTCCCAGATCCTACTACTATATATGTACTACATTTGAGTGGCATAGGGGCATAGGAGAAGGAAAACAAGAACATCTTATGGAATATGCCTTCCTTTGTATGTTAATAATATTTTGAATTAAGATTAGAAATTGTTTTAAATTGGAAAATGTGTATGTTATTGAGTGAGCTGGATTTTGAAAGCATTTTTAGGTTATCTTTGAGAAGAATCTGGGTGGGAGCATCAGTATGTGTTTTGCTCACACCTCAAGTGGTCAGAGTTGTCTATGACCTATGAAATCCATACTTGGAACCCAAGTCTACTTTCTGATATTCCAGCCTCCCCTACTTTTTCTTGCTACTCTCCATGTAAGTGGAGTAAGATAGTGCAAAATTCTCTCTGCTTATATAGCAGATTTCATTTAATCTGAGTATACCCAAATATAAGACATTACATTGATCCCTGGTGCATTTCATTTTATTAGATTCCTCTTAGTGTTCTAATCTGTCAGGATCTGACTGGATCCTGGCTCCGTCATGCAGTGTGTTAGCTATCTTTCCCATCTTGGAGGTCATCTCCAAGGGATGAATACCCCCTCTTTTTTTTTTTTTAACAATAACAAAACAAGTCATGACATTTTAACTAGAAAAGAGAAGGAAAAGAACCAAAATCTGGTTTTTAAAAAAAAATTTGGGGGATTGTAGACCTTTTCCAATTTGCTTTTCTTCTTTAGAATTTCAGAACAAGTTTTTTCTCACTAAATTAAAAAAATATTTATTTTATTCTGAACTTAAGAAATAAAACAAGCATTTCCATAACAGTAGAATAGGGGGAAAAAAGATGATTTCACATGAAATTGCATATCTATTATGTACAACTTGCTGTTCCTTTTAAATATGTAATAGTTATCATGTAATTTGTGCACTTTTTTCCTCCCCACTCTAGAGATGGCTACCATTATATACAAATGTGTATGTATGTGTATATGTGTGTTTGTGTATGTAAAATCATTTTATACTTCTATTTATCAGTTCTTTCTCTGGATGCAGATAACATCTTTTTCCCTAGGTCCTTTTTAGTTATTTTGGGTATTTATAATAGTAAAAATGACTTAGTCATTCAAAGTTGTTCTTAAAATAATATTGCTGTTAGAGTATACAGTATTCTCTTGGTTCTGCTAGTTAAGCTCTTCATTATTTTGTGCAAGTCCATTCATATTTTTCTAAGACTTCAGAGCTCATCATTTCTTATAGCACAGTAGTAGCCCATCACAGTCATATACCACAACTTGTTCAGGCATTCCCCAGTTGACATAAATAAGTTAAATAAATCATTTGGAATAATAGGTAAATAAGGGGTTCTACCAAACTCCTTTTATGAAACAAATATGATACTAATACCTGAAAAAGAAAGAGTAAAAACAGAGAAAGAAAATTAGAGACCAATTTTGTTCATGAATATGGATGCAAAAATCCTAAATAAAATACTAGCTAAAAGATTACAACAATATATTATAAAGATACATTATAACCAAAAGGAATCCATACCAGTAATGCAGGGATGATTTAACATAAGGAAAACTATTAACATAATTCATTATATCAATAATAAAAATAACAAAAATCATATGCTTATATCAGTAGATGCAGAAAAAGCTTTTGATGAAATACAACACTAATTTCTACTAAAAACACTTGAAAGTATAGGTATAAATGGATTTTTTCTTAAATTGATATAAAAAGCTGTGAGGTTCAGAAAATATGTGCAAGATTGCAAGCGGTTGTGTCATGCCACAGGGAAGTGTTTGAGGCCTGGGAATTAGTTGGGTCACGTGGAGGTCAGAGCATATTGCACTGTCCCCAGCCAGGGGATACTGCATTGCTCAGGACTCTCTTGCATGGGGTTACCTGCTGTTCCTGATTGGTGTCTCCACACCCTGGGGCCCTTCATACCCTTGTAATTGCACTCCCCCTCTCACAATTCTGTACAGCTGGGCTCTATCACGTGTGGTATGTGAATCTGGGGTCTATTTAAGACCTAGGCCTTGGAGGTATCTTTGAAGCCTGCCTTAGGATATGGCTTTAAGGCTTCCCCATAGAGAGACCTTAATAAACTTTTCTGTTTGGACCTCAGAGCTGTGAAATCTTCTGTTCTAAAAGGTATGCTAGCGTCAATTAGTTGGGTGTGTAACCAGTTGCCCCTGCTGGTAAGTTAGGGTACTCTAAAAGAGAACTCTGACAAAAAGCATTTACTTAAAACCATTGGCAAGCATTATTTGTAACAGGGATAAGCTAGAAGTCTTCCTAGTAAGGTCAGGTGTGAAACAAGGATTCCCACCATCATCAATATTATTTAATATTATATTGGAAATCCTGGCAATAGTAATAAGAGAAGAAAAAGAAACAGAAGGAATCAGCATAGGAAATAATAAAATACAACTCCTCCTTTTGCAGGCTATATGATGATATACTTCGAAAGTCCCAACGACTGAACTAAAAATTTAGGTGAAACAATAATTTTAGCAAAGTAGCAGGATATAAAGAAAATCCACATAAATCATCAGCATTCCTATATATCACAAACAAAACCGTCCAAGAAGAGATAGCAAGAAGTATCCCACTTAAAATAACTCTAGATGGTATAAAAAACCTGGGAGTGCACATGCCAAAACAAATCCAGGAATTTGGTGGACAAAATCAAGAAAAAAAAACCCTTTTTATACAATTAAAATCAGATTTAAATAATTGGAGAAATACTAATTGTTTGTGGGTAGGCAGGGACAATATAATAAAAATGACAACTTTACCTAAATTAATTTATATATTCAATACCATCCCAACTAAATTACCATAAAGTTATTTTACTGAGATAGAAATAAAAAACCCAAAAAAATTCATTTGGAAGAGCAAGAGGTGAAGAATATCAAAGAACTAATAAAAAAATGTAAAAAAAAAATAAAAAAAAAAATCGGTAGTATCCGATCTTAAACTATATTATAGGGGAGTAATTAACAAAAGTCTCTGGTAAGAAATAGAAAGGTAGAACAGTAGAACAGAGGAGATATGCAATTTACAGTAGCAAATGACTATAGTAACCTTGTGTTTGACAAGTGTAAAGACATTTTCGGGATAAGAATTCATTATTTGTAAAAATTGTTGGGAAAATTTGAAAGCCGTCTGGCAAAAATTGGATGTAGACCAACATCTTATGCCATTTACCAAGATAAAGTCAAAATGGATACATGACCTATATAAAGAAAGATATTAAAAGAAAATTTGAAGAACATGAAACATATTACCTATTAGACTTATGGATAATTGAGCAGTTTATGAATAAACAAGATAGAGAGCAGTGTGAGGTATGAAATGGATAATTTCAATTGCATTTAACTGAAAAGATTTTGATTTTTAAAATATTTTTTCTTTTTGGAGGGGGAATGCAGGGCAATTGGGGTTAAGTGACTTGCCCAAGGTCACACTGCTAGTGTTGGGGTTTTTTTAAGTGTCTGAGGCTGGATTTGAACCCAGGTCCTCCTGACTTCAGGGCTGGTGCTCTATTCACTGCACCACCTAGCCACCCCAATTGAAAAGATTTTGTACAAATAAAACCAATGTAGCCAAGAGCAATAGGAAAGCAGAAAATTGGGGGGGGGGGGATTTTATATACAGTTTCTCAGATAATGGTCTCATATTTCAAATGTATAAAAGACTTTCTCAAATCTATAGGAATATGAGTCATTCCTCAACTGATAAATGCTCAAAGGATATGAATAGACAGTTTTCCAATGAATAAATCCAAACAATTTATAGTCATTTGAAAAAATGCTCTAAATCATTATTGATTAGAGAAATGCAAATTAAAACAATCTTGAGATATCATTTTACATCTATCAGATTGACTAAAATTATTGAAGGGGAAAACAACAAATGTTAGAAGGGATGTGGAAAATTTGGGACACTATTTCATTATTGGTGAAACTGTGAACTGATTCAACCATTTTGGAGAGCAATCTGGAATTATCCTCAAAGAGTTATTAAACTGTCTATACCCTTGATCCCAGCAATACCACTACTAGGTTTGTTTCCAAAGATGATTAGGGAAAAAGAAAAAGGACTTGCATATTCCAAAATATTTATAGCAGCTCTCTTTGTGGTGGCAAAGAACTGGAAATTGTGGGGATACTCACCAAATTTTCATTCAAAAAGTTATTATTTCATGTCTGACTCTTTATGATCCCATTTGAAGTTGTTTTAGCAAAGATACTGGAGTGGTTTGCCCTTTCCTTTGCCAGCTCATTTTAGAGATGAAGAAACTGAGGAAAACAGGGTTAGATTACTTGCCCAGGGTCATATAGCTAGTAAGTGGCTGAGGCTGGATTTGAACTCGGTTCTTTCTGATGGCATGGTGCTGTATTCACACTGCACCCTTAGCCACCCCAATTTTAAAATGCGTAACTTTTGCAAGAAGAAAATACCAATTTGTTGCCTCTTTGTCAGGGGAGATAAGTACTGTACCTGTAATTTCACTGCTATAGGAAACTTGGTGAGGAAATTCCTTCTACCAATCCAAGCTGGGACCTACTCTGCAATTTACAGTTTAAAGAAAGCTATTGTAGGAAATGACTAATTTAGACCCTTATTTTATGTAGACCCCTGGTTAATATTATTCAGTTGAGTTTGATTCCATAGGGGCAGTGATTATTAATACAGTTAGTTCACCTAGTGATTCTACTTGCTTAACCAATGCCTGATGAATAAATGGCGGAGCCCAGTGTGGTGGAGGAGGTGACTCAAGGCCATGGAAATTCCCCTAACTGTTTTTGATTGTACCTCCACCCTTGTGATCCCTTCACTAGGGAAACAGCTCTATGGCACTTGGCCAACAGGTCCTGTGAGTACTTGACCAGTGGGTGACCCTATCTTCACATTGCAGAAGCTGTCTGTGTATCTGTTCCCCCAATCTGTGGTCCACCATGGGGCCAGTGAAAGACCATCATCTCTGCCCATATCTGGATACTTCTGCCAGCTAATCTGTGCAAGTATGAGGCGAAGGTTCTCCTGGAAGGTCAAGATATAGGTCTATCAACCAACAAGACTATGTTTTACTTTGCCTTTTCTGTGTCGTCTGGGTAGCAAGCACTATAAAACTAAGACTGTAAGGAAAGGGGACATCTCATGAAGAAGATCTGAAGTTCACTTCATTAGAGAGGACTATGGACCCTTAAATTAAGTATTCTTCCAGAGCTCTGCCTCAGTTTCTTTTATTGCAGACTGGATAATTTTGAACCCCACACTACCTAGAATACTGAGAGCTCAAGTGATTTGCCCAGGGTCACATGACCAGTAGAGACAAAAGTACAGCCCAGATCTTAGGGCCTTTGAGATCAGCTCTCTTACCAACTATACAACATTGGCTTTCAAATCTTTGGCTCATCTATTGTAATTCAAATACACAGGTCAGGGTTCCTTAACTAAAAAATGGAAGCAGGGCTTTAGTAGGAAAACAAGCAAAAGCTTCTGAAGAGGCAGAGAGGAATTCTGACCTGAATTAGGAAATTGAAGGGTAGAAAAAAAAAGAAGAGAAAAAGAATGAGAAGGACCACCTAACACTTGGAGCTAAATAATAGATATTAGACTCTTTGCTATAGAGTCTGTACATCTTACAGAGAGGATACATTAAAACTGTAATTAAGGATTAATAATGTATGTTTGAAAAGAGTTTTTTTAGTGAATTTTTAATAATGAGTTAATGTTTGGGGAACAAATAGAAACTAGGTAAAATCTTTTGTGACCTTTTTTAGGTTCGTTGTGAGCCTGAGATCCAAGAATTGCGACAGTGGCAGAAGCAACTGAGGGAAGATACTCACATTCGTCAGAGAGTGAAAGAATTCTGGGCTAAACAAGAAAAAAAAGGTCAGTCCTTACCTGATTCAGAACCTAGTTGTTTATTCTTAAACAATAGTATTACTCTTCTGCCAACCCCAAGAGAGATTTTTTTTCTTTCTGGAATTCAAAGGGTCATTCATACCACATTACTCTTCTTGGGCCTCAAATGCTCCAACTTGGAAATGACTAAATGTGAAAATCCAACTATGGAAAGATTAAAGTGATGAGTTACAATTCATCTGGCAATTTTCCTGTTCAGAGATGAATCCGTGTTTCTGTTAGGCTGACAGCTGTGGTGACTTTTACAGGAATTCATTGGATCCTATCATTCAGCACAGACAATACTACTCAACTTGATAAAAAGTTTTTTTTATGAGCTGTTGATCTAATCCCAATCTGAACCCCTAAATGTCACAAAAAACTTTAAATTAAATTGAATGTATGTGGAAAATGTATTCTGGCTTTTAAAAAAACAGTCTCTTTCAGTTCCCAGGATGAACAAACAGTTGTTATATTTGCCAACATGAAATAGGAAATATTTGTTAAAAAATCATAGACTGTTAGAGCTGAAAGGGACCGTGGAAAGTATCCATGCTAAGATAAGGAGACGGGACATAAAGTAGTTAATTAACACCTGCCTAGTAAATAGTTACCTGAGACAATGTGTTTAGTAACTGTGTGGATGGGTAAGTAAAATGCAAAAATATCTGAGATTAAATTAATTAAAAGCCTTTTGCCAGCTCATACCACACCTGGCCCATTCATATCATTGTAGAAATGGAAAGTTCTATCTGTATTTCGGCAATTTGATTTTACAGATAGCAATTTCTCAGTATTGGCAGAGAATAAAGTATTCTGGATAGGATAATTTTCCAGACAAGTGAAACACATACCTTCAACAACCAAAATTTCAATTGCTTTTGCCTTTAGTCTTTTTAAAAAAATACATCTCTGGGTCATCTTTATGAATATAAATTATATTCTGTTTAATGCAGTGACGTCATTGGAGATTTTTTAAGTGTGGCAACACTTGCACTCCAGTCCTATTTCCCACAGTCGTTCAGCTATCGCTAACAGTGGCTCAACAATCCCATCTACCAGGGTATTTTCCCCCCGTGCTCTGTGATCTAGATCATCTGGGCCATATGACTTGAATTCAAGGGTAGCTAGCTGCTTCCTTATTATCTTCTCTTTTGTAATGGGCATTAACTATTAACCTCTTTATTTGTTTCATTTCCTCCTTCTCATTCCAAAGGCCATTCATTCTCCTTGGCTAAGAAAACAGAAGCAAAACAAGAATTGAAGTATTAGTCTTCTTCCTGGTTTTGGTTATCAGTATCCTATCCACACTGTGAGGGCTTTATCCCTTCTTTATTCCTCCTTATTTTCTCAATTTAGATTTTTTTTTCCGGGGGGGAGGGGGAGGAGAGGATAGAGGCAATAGGCTTCAGTGACTTGCCCAAGGTCATACAGTTAAGTATCAGATTTGATTTCAGGACTAGTGCTCTATCCACTGTGCCACCTAGCTGCCCCCTCAATATAGATTTTTTAAAAAACCAAACTTTTTTATGTTGTTGTTATCTCGATTTCCTGGCCAGTCTTTTCCTATTCTGCACTTTAGCCCTTCTGTCACTCTCCCTATAGTACTATGCTGCCCTTTTATGTTCATTCTCTATTACTGGCCCATGTTTCCATTCTCTTTACTTATTTTCTAAAATTCTAATTTGGTCAGGGAGTTCCCTGGACATCTATATCAGTCTCTTCAGGCAACTCTCTTTTTCCTTTTCACTGAATTGTTTCTCTTTTTGTTTTTGGAATTTCATTCTGTAGAGTTTCTCCACTCCTCCTGGGCCAACTTCCCCTGGGGAATTTTAGTCCATGCAATCTTACATATTCCCTCTCTGAGCTACTTGAAATCTATTTTCCCTAAATCTAGGGTGCATATCAAACTCTCTCTGGCTTTCCTCCACTTCTCTCTCGGAAACTCTAGTAGGGACTAGTCACTTCCCCCAAGATTTCTATCATTTCCCAGAAACCAGTTCCTTCCTGGTAGTAAGAATCAGATCTAGAACAAACTATCCCCTTGTTGGTTCCTTTACCATTTGAGGAGCATAATTACCATTTAGGCAATTCAATAAGTTATTAATCACTTGGTTTTTTGAAGAGAAAGCTCTCCAAAATATATTTAGATACTTGAAATTCCCTACTCTTTTTATATCATGCTTTATGACTTGTTTTACAGATTCCTGATTCATGTCCTCTTTCTGTCCTGGGTGTCACTCTACTATATTCCAATAACAAAATTACTTTTGTTTCTTCTTCCATTATTATTCACCCAAATGCTTCCCACTATGTTTTTATCTCTTTGTTTCCTGGATTTCCTCACATGATTATAACATCTCAATAGAAAACTCCACTCCCCTTTATCCATCTAGTTTCTCTTGAATAAAATAGGTCTATCTCCCAGTCAGTTATGGGGTGTTACCCCGCCAAGACTTAGTGATACCTATGAGATAAAATTCTGCCTCCATGTGGTCGGACTTCTGGTTAGGGGTGTGCTGGTAAATGTTTAATAACCAGCTCTCTGGGAAGTATACATCATACACTTTTAGGTTTTTGTTGTGGTTCAGTCATTTTCAGTCATGTCTGACTCTCCGAGTGGTTTGCCATTTCCTTCTCCAGCTCATTTGACAGATGAAGAAACTTAGGCAAACAGGGTTAAGTGATATGCTTGCAGTCACACAGCTGAGTGTCTGAGGCTGGATTTGAACTCAGGTCTTCCTGACTCCAGGCCTGACACTATCCACTGTACTACCTAGCTGCACCACTTGCCACACCATTCTAATTCTTGGCGCAGTGGATTGAGGGCTTCTGTTTCCTCATCTGTAAAATAAGCTGGAGAAGGAAATGGCAAATCACTCTAATATCTATTGTCCAAAAATCCAAATCCCTTTGTTGTACAACTGATTGCCCGTAGATCCCACAATAAGAAGCATTATGAGATGTCACACGCTTCCCACAACATTAATTGCTTGTGACAAATCAATAATTGCTGGCTGAGTGAGAGCAAAGATAGGAGGCAAATAGGGAGTCTCTAGCCCTCTGTCTTTTCCTTCATTCTTGCCTTTGTCTTTCAGTTCTTGGCACACAGTAGGAGCTTAATAAATACTTGCTGATTGATCACGACCTTATTCACTCGTCATCAAAAGCAAGGCAACATACTTGAAGTTTAGGGAGAAGGAGGAGACGTCAAGAACAGAGATGGAAGCTTGGAAGTGAGCAAAATAAGGAGAACATTTGCACCCAAGGAGGTCTTGGAGTTCTGTGTTTTTGTAGGGAGGAGGTGGGGATGAAGGTGCGGCATAGAGATGGCCCGTGAGTACTAATGCTGTGTGGCCCCAGCTTCTTTACAGAAGGAGATATTTACGTGTCTGGTGTGTAGAATGAGCCAGAGTGGCTGCTGGTGAGATAGACCAGCTAGCTGGGGACCCCACAGAAGTCACTGCATCTCTGGGGTCTTGGTTTCCTCATCTCTAAAACAGGGAATTGGACTCAATGACCTTCAGAGTTTTTTTCAGCTGTGACACTTCATGATCCTTTATTTTTCAGCCACTGATGATTTCTTTGCACAGGCCTGTTTTCTGTGGAGCAGCTGTACTTCTCTAAGAGTTTCAAATATGAAAGTTGTGCCTTAACATTTGAAATGCCAAAGAAAGTGCTACTTATCATCATTACCTTTTTATTTCTTGTTAAACAATCTATAATATAATATACACAATGTTATATATAGCATAT
>CM053583.1:256656895-256675963 GCA_028627135.1 Pseudochirops cupreus | reverse complement strand
TCCTTCCTTCCTTCCTTCCTTCCTTCCTTCCTTTCTTCCTTCCTTCCTTCTTTCCTTTCCTCCCTCTCTCCCTCCTTGCCTCCTTCCTTCCTTCCTCCCTTCCTTTCTTCCTTCCTCCCTTCCTTCCTTCCTTCCTTCCTTCCTTCCTTCCTTCCTTCCTTCAAATGCTTGTTCTTGACAGCCAATAAAGCTTGTTGGCCTATCGCACTTAGTCTAAAAGTAAAGAGGATTCAATCAAAAGAGAGACAATTCTCCTGTCAATCCTGTCCCAGCCAAATTTGAGGTTAATTAGGAAGGAGACTTATGGGAAGGTTATGTAATTGTTACTTAGAAGACACAAAAGCTTTTATGCTAGGAAGGAGTGTTCACTAGACACCAGAATACTCACTCCTTTGGCCTCTTTGCCAAGAGACCACAGCCGTCTTGTCGTGTCAGCGGGTACTTCCCACCCCTTCATCCTCCTCCCCAGTTCCTGATTCCTTTGTGATCTGCATTGATTAAGGCTATTTTAGATCTATGCCAAAATTATGACTAAGAGGATAAAACTTCTGCCCACCAAGTCAAAACTGAAATCCTTAAGTGTTTTGTTGCTTTCTTCCCCGCAAGTGTCATTGGGCTAAATACATATATATATATATATATATATATGCATATACATATATATATACATATATATATACATATACATATATATATACACATACATATATGTCATCACTAAATCATGCACATACATTTGTAAAACTGTTATTCATTTTAAATGTTATGAATCTGTATAATGCAAGGTCTTGACAAGAAATCCTTCAGCCAAGGTGACATTGCAATTAGACTCAAGATAAAAGCATCTGAAAATAGGTTAGACAGCTGCTAGTGTTGTAGTTAGATGGAGAATATACTGACAATAATTAGTTGAGGGGCTGTAAATTAAAATTATTTTTCAACCTCATTTCTCTTTAAACACTTCCTTGTTCAAACAGTACACAGAACAGGAATATTTTAAAGGAAAATGCCTGAATTAAAAGAAACCATATAATTTCATTGCTTATTTATAGATATTTGTAGACATTTACAGTGTAAAAAAATTAAATTCTTCTCCCTCCCCCCAGTAGCCTTGCTGTACATAAAGAGGCCTAAGAGTATTTTTAGCAGTTGTACTGGAATTGTGGTATAGTATAGACATCCTCAGATTACCCTGAGTCAGAACCTGTTCCAATAGTATTTCATCTCAGACAGTTGGTGTGAAGTTGTCTTAGCTGCCTTCATTTGTATATTTCATGTTTTTTTGTTTTTTGTTTACAAGACCTCTGTTACCATCTGCCTAGAGTGTTCTTGGTGTGGAACTGCCTTTCCTAAAGCTGAGTCGAGCCTGCTTTGTAATTTAGGTTTTTGAGCATTGCCTGGGAGTTTTCTCTTCCACTTGGGGGGGGAATGATGGGGAGGGGAGGATGTTTAGGGGCAAGATTGCCCACCCCACATCCCCACTTCCTTCTTCCCCCTCCTGTCCCCCTCCCCGTGAAATCTATAAAACCGTTGTAAAATTTTTTAGCCTTCCCTTTGTATCAGAGAAGAAGTCTGATTTTTTTTAATGGAGAGTTTATAGTATCTTACTGAATAATTTCAGTTAAATATTTGGTCATAGGTTCTGTGTCATCTGTTGGCCTTTGTGTATTGTCTGAGGCTTCCACAAAACTCCCCCAAAATTCCCATTTAATTTCTTTTGTTGACCTGCAACATATGGAAATCTTGATGAGGAAAGCTACGATGTTAGGAATTGTGTGTTAGAGGTAGGATTTGAACAGAGGTCTTCTTTGTTCTGAGACTAGTTCTCTATCCACTATGCCCTACTGTTTCATATGATTATTTAAAATAGATATTTAAGCTATTAAAGTTCAAAACTTCACTAAAACTTTTGGGATACCCTGTATTAATCATTTTAATCATTTTAAATCATTTTAAATTTTTTAATTTTAATGATCTAAATGGAGATAGGCCAGAGTGAGAAGCAAGGAGATATTCACTGAGAAATCCTACCAGCAAGGTAGGAATGGATGTAGTTTAATCATTTTAATTCATTTTAGTCATTTTAATAATTTTAAAATGCTGGTATTGAAAATCATAGCTAGCTAATCTCTTGACAAGATGCTTCAAGTTGCCCCCTTTCAGTTCAGAAAACTGATTTGACAGTTTTCAAATGAATTAAGTAGTTAAGTATCCATGTTTTATGTGAAGACTGGTGTGGAGGACTATCAAGGAAGTGATAAAGAAACTTATTTTGATAGCACAACTAGCTCAATTATGTATATGCTTTATTCTTACTGTCAATAATGTTCGTGTGTGTGTTTTTTTTTAGTGCTGTATGTATTTTAATGCATTGACCTTACCATTTACCATAATTGTTTGAAAGGGAAGATTGAACTGATAAGAGACATATTAGTATTGTAGAAGATGAAATTCTTAAAAGGAAAAAAAATGATTTTTTCCCCAAACAAGTAAATACTTTTAAATCTTTTAAGTTTGGGATATATGAAAATAAACCATAACTCATTCTACTGTTTTTATCTACAGCTTAAGGTTGTCCTTTAATTTGGATGTGCAGCCCAGCTACACTATATATGTTTTGGCTTTTTGATAGCTTTGGAATTTAGATTCACTTATACTTCTTAGGCTTTTAATATACTCATAGTTATATTTATATGTAATAATAAACAAAGATGATTGGGACCATTAACTCCCCAGCCATATTGTTCATTTGACATAGTACTGGTTATGAGGGTGTGTAATTGCAAACCTAACCCGATTGGTGAAGAAGCTGCCACTTCTAGCCACATTACTTTCATGTTGGCCTCCAAATATTTGAAGTCCCAAATCCTGATGAGCCATAGGAAGCCAGACAGACACTACTGTGGACTTCTCTCCCTGTAGACATCAGAAATTCTTTAGGTCATAGGGAGAGGGTCCTTGACAACCCTCACTGATGCACAACAGAGGTCTGCAAGAGTGAGATGCTATGGGTTGTTTGTGAACTACATCCATTCCTACTTTGCTGGTAGGATTTCTCAGTGAATATCTCCTTGCTTCTCACTCTGGCCTATCTCCATTTAGATCAGGGATTGTGTGAATTTTGACCACTAGTATAATCTCTGTGCCTCCATTTTCCTGATTTTCCCAATATGGATAATTTTGTCTCATGAAAGAGAATAAAAGAAGTCATTGTGTGAAAATGATTTGAGTCCTTGAGAAAGAAAAAATTTTGGGACTCCTGTGCAAGGCTTGTGCAGAGGCAGCAGCTACTCCTGAGGCTATCAGCCTAAAGATTGAATGTTTGAAAGTCACCTATTTAAGCGCCCAGGAGCCAAGATGGTGGAGTAAACAGTAAGTTGCTCTTACCCCAGCTTTGTTCATCTTGAAAAACTCAGAGAATATTGCTCCAGGAAAAATCCTAGAATAGTGGAGCCAGCAGAAAGAAGGGGTATGGCAGGGTTTTAGCTTGGGAGTCTAGGGGGATTAACGGGAAAAGTGCCTCTTGCTGTGGTTGTACAGGACGAGAGGCATCCCAGCAAGCCAGCAACAAGCCCCACCTCAGCCAATCAGGAGGAGAACCAGAACCCCAGGGTGGTGGAACTGGCAAATGCAAAGACCAGGTTCCCGGGTGTGCCTTTGCAAAGCCAGGGCAATTGGCAGACATCAGCAAGGATGGGCATCCATCAGTGACTAAGCCTAGCCATGCTTTAAAGCAGCACTAGGTGAGGAGGAGACCAGTGACCAGATGCCCCTCCCCCACCTCAGGCCATGAGCTTCAGTGTAACCTGAGGGAAATGCAGAAAGACCTCACCTGGCCTCAGCACACACCAGCCAGTTCCAGCTCAGCACCAGGTAAACTACAACATTATACAACTTCCAGCTACCAGAACCAGGGACCACAGCACAGAAGGCCAGCAACCAGGCCCATAGCCTCCAGCATGGGACAGAGGCCTCTCTGCCCCAGAAGCAGAGATCCACTTTAAAAGCCCGGAAAAAGGCAATTGCAATAACCAAAAGCATCCTAGAAAAGCAAAGACCATAAATTAGGGGCAGGGAAGATCAAACTATGAATTCAAAAGAGGGTGGCATTGATACTATACCTACATCTGAAACCTCAAAAGGGAATATGAATTGGTCTCAAGCCCAAAAAGCATTCTTGGAAGAGCTCAAGAAGGATTTTAAAAGTCAAATTAGAGAGGTAGAAGAAAAATTGATCAATTCCTTTAAAAATACAATTGACAAAATGGAAAAACAATTCACTGAAGAGAAAAACACTTTAAAAAGCAAAATTGACCAAATGGAAAAGAAGGTACAAAAGCTCACTGAAGAAAGCAATACGTTAAAAATTAGAATTGGGCAAGTAGAAGCTAATGACTCTACAAGGCATCAAGAATCAGTCAGACAAAATCAAAAGAATAAAAGAATAGAAGAAAATGTAAAATATCTCATTGGAAAAACAACTGATCTGAACAATAGACCCAGGAGAGATAACTTAAGAATTATTGGTTTAACAGAAAGCCACGATGAAAAAAGGCAGCCTGGATAGTATCTTCCAGGAAATTATCAAGGAAAACTGCCCCAAAGTCTGAGAACCAGAAGGCAAAATAGTCATTGAAAGAATCTGCCAATCACCTCCTGAAAGAAATCCCAAATTGAAAATGCCAAGGAATATTGTACCCAAATTCCAGAATCATCAAGGAGAAAATACTGCAGGAAAAATCTAGAATAGTGGAGCCAGCTGAAAGAAGGGATATGGCAGGTTTTTAGCTTGGGAGGCTAGGGGGATTAATGGGAAAAGTGCCTCTTGCTGTGGTTGTACAGGACGAGAGGCATCCCATCAAGCCAGCAACAAGCCCCACCTCAGCCAATCAGCAGGAGAACCAGAACCCCAGGGTGGTAGAACTGGTCAAGGAGAAAATACTGCAAGCAGCCAGAAGGAAATAATTCAAATGTTGTAGAACTACAGTCAGGATCACATAAGATCTTGCAGCTTTCTACATTAAAAGATTGGAGGGATTGGAATATGATACTCTGTAAGACAAAGGAACTTGGATTACAACCAAGGATCAACTACCCAGCAAAACTGAGCATAATCTTTCAGGCAAGGAGATGGACATTCAATGAAATAGGGGACTTCTAGACCTTCCTGATGAAAAGACCTGAGTTCAATGGAAAATTTGATCTTAAAATACAAGATCCAAGAGAGGCATAAAGGTAAATGGGGGGGGGGGGGGGGAAACCATGTTATTCAATAAGGGCAACCTGTTTACATGGGAAGATGATACTTGTAAATCTTGAGAATTTTATCTTTATTATGACATTTAAAAGGGATATACATAGACAGAGGGTGTGGGTATAAATGAAATTATGTGATAATAAAAAACCTAATTAAGGGGTACAAAGGGATGGTAATTGGAGGAGAGGAAAGGAGGAAGCACAAAAACATTATAGTAGTAGGAAAGAAGGGAGGGAGATGAACATTGATTGAACTTTACTCTCATAAGATTTGGCTCAAGGAAGCAATAACATATTTAATTAAGTATAGAAATCTAATTTGCCCTATAGGCAGTAGGAGGAGAAAGGGGAAAGAAAAGGGAGCGGGTGGTTAGAAGGGAGGGAAGAAGTAATAAGGGGAAAGAGAAAGAAAAAGGAAAGAGGCTGATAGAAGGGGGGAAGATTGAGAGAGGCAATGGTCAAAAGAAAAACTTTTGAGGAAGGAAAAGGAGAAAGGAGAAATAAAAGCATAAACAGGGGGTTGTGGTGTTGGGAAATAGAATGGAGAAAAAGACACAGATAGTAATAACTGTGAATGTGAATGGGATGAACTCCACCATAAAATGGAAGTGGATAGCAGAATGGATTAAAATCCATAATCCTACAATATGTTGTTTACAAGAAATACATCTAAAACAGGAGGATACACACAGGGTAAAGATAAAAGACTGGAGCAGAATATATTATGCTTCAACTGAAGTAAAAAAAAGCAGGGGTAGCAATCCTAATCTCAAAGCAAAGGCAAAAATAGATCTAATCAAAAAAAGATAAGGAAGGAATCCTAAAAATCCTGCTAAAAGGCACCATAGGTAATATCCTGCTAAAAGGCACCATAGGTAATGAAGCAATATCATTAGTAAACATGATGATTTTAAAAATACATCAAGTGGTATAGTCTCCAGATTCTTAGAGGAGAAGTTAAGGGAGTTATGGGAAGAAATAGACAGCAAAACTACACTAATAGGGGACCTCAACCTCCCCCTCACTGAACTTGATAAATCTAACCTCAAAATAAACAAGAAAGAAGTTAAGGAGGTGAATAGAATTTTAGAAAAGGTAGACATGGTAGACCTCTGGAGAAAACTGAATGGAGATAGAAAGGAATATACCTTTTTCTCAGCAGCATATGGCACATACACAAAAATTGACCATGTACTAGAGCATAAAAACTTCACAATCCTGTACAGAAAGGCAGAAATATTAAACGCATCCTTTTCAGATCATGATGCAATAAAAATTATATGTAATTAAGAGTCATGGAAAGATAGACTAAAATTAATTGGAAACTAAATGATCTAATCCTAAAAAATGAGTGAGTCAAACAACAAATCATAGACAATCAATAACTTCATTAAAGAGAATGTCAATAATGAAACAACATACCAAAACTTATGGAATGCAGTGAAAGTGGTTCTTAGGGGAAGTTTGATATCTCTGAATGCTTATATGAATAAAATAGAGAAAGAAGAGACCAATGAATTGGGCATGCAACTGAAAAAGCTAGAAAAAGAACAAATTAAAAGCTTTCAATTAAATACCAAATTAGAAATAATGAAAACCAAAGGAGAGATTAATAAAATTGAAATTAAGAAAACTATTGAACTAATAAATAAAATAAGAACTAGTTTTATGAAAAAAGACAATAAAATTGATAAACCTTTGGTCGATTTGATTTTAAAAAAAGAAAGAAGAAAAGCAAATTACCAGTATCAAAAATGAAAAGAGTGAATTCACCACCAATGAACAGAAAATTAAAACAATAATTAGGAATTATTTTTCCCAACTGTATGCTCATAAATCTTACAATCTTAGTGAGAGGGATAAATATTTATAAAAATATAAATTGCCCACATTAACAGAAGAGGAAGTAAAATACTTACCCTCATCTCAGAAAAAGAAAATGAACAAGCAATCAATGAACTCCCTAAGAAAAATATCTCCAGGGACAGATGGATTTACAAGTGAATTCTGTCAAACATTTAAACAACAATTCCAATATTATATAGACTATTCAGGAAAATTAATGAAGAAGGAATCCTGCCAAATTCTGTTTACGATACAAACATAATACTAATATCTAAACCAGGAAGAGTCAAAACAGAGAAAGAAAATTATAGACCCTAATGAATATAGATGCAAAAATTTTAAATAAAATGTCAGTAAAAAAAGATTACAGCAACTTATCATGAGAATAATATACTTTGATCAGGGTAGGATTTAAACCAAAAATGCAGAACTAGTTCAATATTAGGAAGACTATCAGCATAATTGACCATATTAACAACAAAACTAACAGAAACCATATGTTTTATCTCAATAGATGCAGAAAAAGCTTTTGACAAAATACAACCTGCATTCCTATTAAAAACACTAGAAAATATAGGAATAAATGTTGCCTTCTTTAAAATGATAAGTAGCATATACCTAAAATCATCAGCATGCATTATATGTAATGGAGATAAGCTAGATGCATTTCCAATAAGATGGGGCAGTGAAATAAGGATGTTCATTCTCACTACTTATTCAATATGGTACTAGAAATGTTAGCTTTAGCGTTTTTAGAAAGAGAAATGGAAGGAATTAGAACAGGCAAAGAAGAAACTAAGTTCATCACTCTTCACAGATGATATGATGGTATGCTTAGAGAATCCAAAAGAATCAAGTTAAAAACTACTTGAAAAAATAAACAATTTTAGCAGAGTTGCAGGATATAAAATAAACCCACATAAATCATCGACATTTCTGCATATTACTAACAAAGCCCAACAACAAGAAATAGAAAGAGAAAATCCATTTAAAGTTTCTGTAGATGTTATATAGTACCTGTGAGTCCACCTGCCAAAACAAACCCAGGAATTATATGAACACAACTACAAAACACTTTTCACACAAATAAAGTCAGATCTAAATAATTGGGAAAACATCAGTTGCTCGTGGGTAGTCTGAGCTAATATAATAAAAATGACAATTCTACTTAAATTAATTTACCTATTCAGTGCCATACCTATCAAACTACCAAAATTATTTTATAGAACTAGAAAAAATAATATCAAAATTCATCTGGAAGAACAAAAGTTCCCGAATATCAAAGGAATAAATGAAAAGAAATGCTAGGGAAGGTGGCCTAGCCATACCGGATCAAAAATTGTATTATAAAGCAGCAGTCATCAAAATTGCTTGGTACTGGCTAAGAGTAGCAGATCAGTAGAATAGGTTAGGTATACAAGACACAGTAGTCAATGGTTATAGCAATCTACTGTTTGATAAACCCAAAGACCCCAGCTTCTGGGGTAAGAATTCATTATTTGACAAAAACTGCTGGGAAAACTGGAAAATAGTATAGCAGAAACTGGGCATAGACCAATATCTGACATTGTATACCAAAAAAAAGGTCAAAATGAGTCCATGATTTAGATATAAAGGCTGATGCTATAAACAAATTAAGGGAGCAAGGAATAGTTTATATGTCAAATTTATGGAGAGTGGAAGAATTTATGACCAAACAAGAGATAGGAAACATTATGAAATACAAAATGGATAATTTTGATTACATCAAATTGAAAAGTTTTTGCACAAAGCCAATGAAACCCAAGATTAGGAAGGAAGTAGAAAATTGGGAAAGAATTTTTACAACTAGTAACTCTGATAAAGGTCTCATTTATAAAATATATAGAGAACTGAATCAAATTTACAAGAATAGAAATCATTCCCCAATTGATAAATAGTCAAAGGATATGAACAGGCAGTTTTCAGAGGAAGGAATTAAAGCTATCTATAGTCATATGAAAAAATGCTCTAAATCACTACTCATTAGAGAAATGCAAATCAAACCAACTCTGAGATACTGCATCACACCTATCAGATTGGCTAGTGTGACAAAACAGGGAAATGATAAATGTTGGAGAAGATGTAGGAAAGTTGGAACACTAATTCATAGTTGGTGGAGCTGTGAACTGATCCAACCATTCCGGAGACCAGTTTGGAACTATATCCAAAGGGCTATAAAAATGTGCATAGAAATATCACTTCTAGGGCTGTATCCCAAAGACATCATAGTAATGGGAAAAGGACCCACATGCACAAAAATATTTATAGCAGCTCTTTCTCTGGTGGCCAAGAACTGGAAATTGATGGGATGACCATCAATTGGGGAATGGCTGAACAAGTTGTGGTATATGAATGTAATGGAATGCTATTGTGCTATAGGAAATGATGAGCAGGTGGACTTCAGAAAAATCTGGAAAGACTTATATGAATTGATACTGAGTGAGGGAGGTTGAACCAGGAGAACTTGTATACAGTAATGGCCATAGTGTGCAATGACTAATTTTGATAGACTTAGCTCTCCTCAGGATTGCAGGGACCTAAAATAATTCCAAAGGACTCGTGATGGAAAATGCCATCCACATCCAGAGAAAAAACTACGGAGCTGGAATGCAGTGCGAAGCAGACTATTTTTTGTTTGTTTGTTTGTTTTGCCTTTCCTTTCTCATAGTTTTTTTTCCTTTCTCATAGTTTCTCCCATTCATTATAATAATTCTGTACAACATGGCTAATGTGAAAATAGGAATTTTTAATAGGAATGTATATGTAGACCCTATATCAGATTGTGTGCTAACTTAGGGAGGAAGGACTGGGGGGAGGGGGAGAAAAATTTAAACTTATGGAAGTAAATGTTGAAAACTAAAAATAAATTAACTTAGTAAAAAAAAAAGAAAATTTTCTGTAAATAAAAGATATTCTTCATCTTTCATTTCTCTCTCATTAATACTCTTGCCTCCTCAAAATCTAGAACTTTCTAGTTCTTTAACCAAAAAACGCAAGACCCCTTCACCACACTTTCTGCAAGTGTTATTTCTCTTCTGACACTTTTTTTGCCTTCTGACATCTTTTCATTTTCCTCATGCCAATGATATTAATCTAAGATATGTGTTAAAGTACACACCGCATCATGGTAATACTTTCATGACAGTAATTTGCACATTAATAGAATTCACTTAAAGGGGACAAAAAACTGCATATCCAGAATATATTTTTTGTTTAAGTGTCTGAAAAATCTCAGGAATGGGGAAAATGAGAGAAATGAAAGTTTTCCTTTACAGGGATTCATCTCTTTTGTTTGTTCATTTAAATGCTCAGAATCTATAACTTTAGCTGAAAGGTTTGCATGATACCAACCAAAGTAGCTTAAGTTAATACAGATGGCCACCTATGAATTCACTAAAATCTGTGTTTTATTAAAATGCACTCAAATAAGCTTATTCCCAGAAGAGTTCTTGCCATAAGTGTTGACTCTCACGTTCATGGCTGCAAACACACATATTACTTGTGTATAATTGACATATTCATTTAATATGAGTTGAGAGAACAATCTCCCAAATCCTGCTCCTTCCCTGAGATCAACCATCTGTTTCCTACAAAGCCCATCATTTTTATTCTCTCTCCTCTGCCTACTCCCTGCCCCTATACCTGTTTTAAAATTTAGTTTCATCCAATCTCGAAAAACTGTTTGGCCTGTTTTCACCAAGAAGGGTTTAGTTTTGATGAATCCATTACCACTTATTATCAGTCTATTTATCTGCAACCCTGAGTACATGCAAACAGATAACACTTGATAGATCACTCTGGAAACCATATCACATAAGCAATATTTGAAAGAACTGAAAATGTTTTAATACAGTGAAGAAAAGACAAAGGGGGAACATGAGAATTACCTCCAGACATCTGTAGAGTCATCATAAGAAGAAAAATTGCTGAATGGAAAAAAAAATCTTTGCAGTCGAATATTTCCTGATAAAAGTTTGATATTTAAGACAGATTATACATACATACACACACATGCGCACACACACACACACACACACACACACACACACACACACATATATATAAGTGTAATATATGGAATACAAATATACAAATGCATCAGGAACCATTTCCCAGTAGACAAGTGATCAAAGAATGTTTTCAGAAGAAGTGAGACTAACATTATCCTGATAGCTCACGACAGTTCATTGGGAAAGGGAACACTTTTCCTTATAATGAATTATTAATTTTGAAGTGCATCTTTTCATTGCTGTTGTTGTTCAGCTGCTAAGGACTAATAAATAGGGTTAACTTATGCTTAGAGGATGTTGTGGAGGCTCATTTTTTGTTACTCTATGTAAAAGTGATTACACTAATTCTACTTCTCACACCTATCCATGTGAACTCAAAACATCACATTTCCTGTCCAGATGGTAAAATCACCAGGAATCTCATGTTCACTTCACATGTTCTTGTTTTTCTATGAAAAGTCTAAAAAAATAGGGATAATTATCTCGGGGCCCCCTGAAACGCCAAGTGGATGGTCAATATCTTAAGGAGGCCGCCGAAGGAAGTAAAAGTAACCCTAAAAAAACCCCAAAACTTGAAGCCTGTTATAAACACGTTTGTTGTTGTTGTTTTAGTCGTGTTCGACTCTTCGTGACCCCATTTGGGGTTTTTTTCTTGGTAAAGATGCTGAAGTGGTTTGCCACTTCCTTCTCCAATCATTTTACAGGTGAGGAAACTGAGGCAAACAGGGTCAGGTGACTTGCTCAGGGTCACACAGCCCTTACGTGTCTAGGGTCAAATTTGAACTCGAGTCTCCCAGACTCCAGGCCTGGCGCTCTGTCCACCGCGCCACCTAGCCGTCAGGCCGCAAAACTATCGGACCAGTCCTTTCCCCTTTCCCTTTTTTTCTTTTAGGTTGCCCTTGTATTTATTTGCTTTTTAAAATTGAACTTAAACACAAAAAAGATATTTTATATGCACAACAAAACGCGAAGAGAGGATTTTGTATGGAAACGCAAATACACGTTTCATATTGACTTGTTTTTAAACATATATGGGTAATTCTACGTGTTATTTCAAAACTGCTCTCCTTTTCTGTGCTTCCTGATTTGTCACGTCCCTCCCTTCTATCCTCGCCCTGCCCCGGCCAATTAAAGACCAGGAAGAAAACACAAAGACCTTGCAACATATAAACGTGGTCAAGCAAGATAAGCGCGCCGGGCGTGTGTGTCTCCGTGCTCCGTGCCCTGCGTCCGCCAGCGCTTTGCGGGGAGGCGGGTAGCAGGCTTCCTCACAGGCCCTCTGGCGCCTTGGCTGGCCGTTACGCCAGTCAGAGTTCTTACGTCTCTCACAGTTACTTTTCTTCACAGCGTTACCGCCCTTGTCCAAACTGTTCTCTTGGCTCCGCCCCCCCGCTCTGGGTCATTTCATTACCCAGGATTCTCTGAAATCATCTTTTGTCACTTCTTACGGCACCATAGTCTTTGATTACGTCCGCATGCAACGGCTCTTACTGCCTTCAGATACAGAGCCTCTCAGGCTTTATGTATCCCCGGCCCCATCTCTGGTCACTCTGTGAGGCCACCTTGTGCCAGTGTTGGCTTTGCAGGGGCAGGGGTGAAGAGGAGGTTTCCACTGATTTTTTATGCATTTCTGGGGTAGAAGAAGTCACTTATTGTAGTATCCCATTGGATTTCTTGACTTTCACGTGGTCTAGCGGGAACTTTGCAATTTTGCTAGAGTAGGTGTGTGGAAGCTGGGTGGTTGACCTCCTGTTCAGGCAGTTACCTTGACCAGTATTTCCCATATAATAATTTTAACAAATCTCACCAGTATAAAGTTTAGGAGGGGGAGCACTAGACAATGTTATTTACCCTGGGCCTACACGCTCAATTTATTCAAATTCATCTTAGTTTCTTTACTTTTTGGCCTCTGCATATTTCGGTGTCTCTTTGGATAGCTACGCTTATTGGATATCTGCCCTTGAGGTGTACCCTTTTCTCTGTCCTAATGTCTTTGCTCCTCCTTGAGTCTGTGCTTGACTTTTGATCCTCTATCCTTTCTGGCACCCGTATTGAGTTTTGTTCTGTTTTTGTTGTTGCCATGAAGCTGTTTCCTGTAACATCACATTTTGTCTTGGAAGGCTTCCTATGACCACTCTGAGCCTTAGTTATGTTATCAGTAAGATGTAAAATTAAGTTGCATAATCTCTAAGCTCTCTTCCAGCTCTAAGATTCTTCTACACTCTGTTGCTGAAATTTCCATGCAAGAGTGAGAATCCACAGCTGACCTTTACCATTCACTCTTCTGGAACAAGAACTGTCCTTTCCAGGTGCATAAGACTGGGCAGCGTGCGAAGCTGGGGAAGGAAGGTTACTTGTAGCATGACTCAGACAGTGGCCATATTCTGTGACTGTCTGGTATCTGTGCATGCTAATAACAACACGCGTGGAATGGAAAGACATGTTTAGATTGACCACAGACTTACCAGCACAACTAACCCAAAAATGAGAGCAGCAAGACGAGCATTGCCAAGTAATCCAGCTGTTTATAAGTCTACCCTACCATTCTGTGGACTCCAGAATTCATGCAAATTTGAACATCATCTTTCCCACTCCTTTCTCTTTCAACCAGGTGATCGCCCTATGATGGAGGGAGAGGACAGATCTTACAATTACAACACAGTCTTTCCCTCTTCCCAGAACACAAAACGAAACTTTATAGCTTTTATACCCTCCTGCGTTTCTCCCACAAAACTTTTTTTTTCCTCTTCAGGGAAGTTAATTAAAAATTCCACCCACTTAACTCACCCAGTCAAACAGTGATGTTTTATTTATACTTAAAATTATGTTAAATGTCATGTCATATCAGGGTCAGGGGATGGTATTTTTCATTGCTCTTTTGCTTCAAATGGAAATGAAATCCAATTTAAGAAATCATGAATGCTTAAAAAAAATCTTTAAAAGAACATAGCAGGCTTGGTAATAATTGGTTAGGGCCAGAGAAAACACTCACATTAAAAAAAAAAAATCTTAAGAGTAGTAACCATGAACAAAAACAAATAAAGTAAACATGCAAAAAATAAGGAGTCAAATTTAAGTAAAACATTGAGTTTATAACAAGGCAGAACTAAATGAATTCACACGCAAGCAGGAAATGGAGTAGATAAATCACTTATTAAGGATTATTCTTTGGGGAGAACTTGTTATCAGATTATAAAAATCATTGACCTTGTAAATTATTTGCCAAAACATGGATTGAACAGCTTTGTACACAAAATCCTTCTGGAGCATCCCTGTAGGGATACAGGATGAAGGGATACTTTTTGCCTCTCCCCCACATCCCAGTGTTTTAGACTCTTTATTACATCTGCTTTTTAGATGCCATGGCATCACTTTAGGTGTGTGACTTGTCTTCATGGCACAGTATCTCAGCTGTTGGGTAAACCCACTGCTGGCATGAGTCCAGCAGGTTGTTCCTGAGGACTGGCTCCTCACTGGATTGCGCTCCTACTGCTCCTGGCATTGAGTGTCAGTGTCTTGTCCAACCATTCAAAGCTGATGCACTTCATAACCTGGTCTGGTCAGTTTCTAGTACTCATTCATCTAAGATCAGGAAAGAATCGATACAACCAAGGAAGAGAAACAGAGAAGGTAATGCAATCACAGCCACCTTTGTAGGTGAGGAGCTTTCTCACCCATCAGCTCACAGCAGTTGTTCTTTCTCAGAAGCTGCCAAAAAAAGACAGGCCTTCAGGTCAGGGTCGCCACTTTAGTGTTTCAATGGAGTTTTGGCTCAGCACCCAGAAAAAAGTATCATCACGGTTGATAGGAGGTCAATCAGAGGGTATCTATGCTCATACTGAAGTGTGTGTGTGTGTGTGTGTGTGTGTGTGTGTGTGTGTGTAAGAGGGGGAGTGGAGAAGGGCCCTTAGTGGACACTACACTTATTTGAAATATCATTCATTGTAATGGCATTTTATTTGGACTTTGAGTTAAGAGAGCTGTGTTCTAATTCTAGGTTTATAAATGATGAGCTATGTGATTTTAAATCCTCCTCTCTGGGACATAGTCTCCTCCTCATCTATAAAGAAAGGGTCTTGTACAAAATCATCTCTAACGTCCCTCTCTGAAATCCAATGATTTAGTGAATTCTTAAATGCATAGAGTTTTCTAAGGATTTTTGCTACTTTTTGTCCAAATATTGGGAATATTTACGGAGGAAAAATGTGGTTCTATCACTAAAACACTTTGCAAACTACTAGTGTGTAACTTAGAGTACTAACATATACCTGAAAGCAGTGACATATAGCAAAGCACTAACGTAGCTAACATTTGTATGGCACTTTAAGGTGTGCAAAGTCTTTTACAAATATTGTCATATTTAATCCTCACAGCAACCTTGGGAGGTAGAGTTTATTATTATCCCCATTGTACAGATTAGGCAACTGAAGTAGACAGAGGTTAAGTGACTTGCCCGTGTTATGTAGCTAGTAATTGTCTAAGGCAAGATTTAAACTCAGGTTTTCATGACTCCAGGTTCAGCACTCTATTCCCTCCACTGTTGCTGGTTATATAAATGCTAGCTATGATGATTATTATTAATGATTTTTTAAAAACTACACGGAATAAATGGACTCAGATGTGTCATATCTATCATGGCCCAACTTGTGCCCTGTTCAAGTTATTTTCTTGTCAAAGAGAATAGATAAATGAGACTTCAGGGTCTGAGGCTTAACATTTCTAAGCCAAGACAAAGGAAAAGGGAGAATTATGCCCTCCACCCAAATTATCCCAAGTCTGTAATGTTTATAACCCTGTGGATAAAAGGACAAATATTCATATAAACAAAGATGTTCTGCAAATGTGAGCAACCAAAGTGAATTTGGCAACAGCCCTGAAGAAGAGGATCATTTAACTCTCATAATTAAATTTTTTTTTTGGTAAACAAGTATTTTTTTCTCTCCCTTAAACCCCCTCCTACCCTCCCCCCCCCAAAGAACACCAAAATCCTTCTAACAAGTATGCACAGTTAAACAAAACAAATCCTTATATTGGTCATGTCCAAAAATGTAGATCTTATTATGCGGATTGAACCCATCCGTGCTCTGTCAGGAGGTAGGTAGGTTGTTTTTCATCGGTCCTCTGGAATCATGGTTTAGCATTATATTGGTCAGAGCTCTTCAGCCTTTCATCGTTTGTCTTTACAAGCTATTCTACCACGAATCGTTCTCCAGGATCACCTCTTTGATTCATTTGTATTGGTGATACTACTATAGGATAAAGGTTTATACTTCATTCCATTATTCAAAGAAAAGTCCACCCCAAATATCACCATTCACCAAAGTGCAGAGTGCATTGTACAGAACATAGCAATGGCTCCATTCTCAATGCAATTGACAGATTTTCTATCTGGTTAAGTTACTTGTAAATGCTCTGTAGATAAGCCCAATCAGGACTGCAGAGAAATCTGTCAAAAAGAATGAAATTGTATGCATTGTCTAGTGTCCTCCAGGACCTAATCTTCTTAGAATGGTGGTAGAATTTTTAAAGTCAGAAGGAGCTTTCCCATAATGGGGGCAGGGGGGGAACCATGTGTTTCTTTAAGTCTTTTCTTTTGAAGAAGCGAATGCATTTAATTGGCATGTATTCCACTCATGAGCACTAAGCCAACATTGCTGCTCCATTAAATTCACCACCCTGATCTATATTTAGGGCCCGAGTGCCCTGTGCTTTCTGCCAGTTTTCAGATTTGACTCTTTCTAGACTGGAAATAGAGAGAAAAGTAGTGCCATAAAACCGAGCAGCTGCAGTCTGGCTTTACTGGAAGGACATTTTCAAAGCTCTTTCCCCAAAGTTAGGGGAGGCTGAAATGTCTTAGCAGGTATTTCATTGCTTCCATTTTCAAAAGATTATTTTTGTTTTTTTTCCCTTAGTGATAAGGAATCCTCAGAACCCTAGGGCAGCTTGTTGATGTAAACCTATCCAGAGCCTCTCAGTTTAAGAGGCTTGGAGGATTCCAAGGTGGGCAATGCTTTAGGCTCCTGCTTGTCTGTGGAATGGTCACTTGTTTTAATTTTTCTGGCTATGACTTAAATGCAAAGAATTTAATCAGCTCTGTATGGGATGTTTGCTTTGGAAAGTTCTTCAATTCCTAATTGTGATGATACTAAAACAATTTTTATAGGTTGAAAATGTATCAACCCTTAACACTCCTCCCCCCCCCCCATCTAGTGGTCATCTAATTAAAACCCTGATATTATCACCCTGAAGTATCCCATTAGTCACCAAGGAAAGCTAAAATTAGTAACCTTATGGAAAGTTCCAACAGGCAGCAGTAAGGGAAAAGTACTTCTCCAGGAGAGTAGTGCATCCAAATGTGCTCTGCCTCTTCCCAGTAGCCAATAAATTAAAAAGAGAAATATTCTAGTATGGTTGTTCTTCATATTGTTACACATCCATTTGCTTTATCTTTTGATTAAATCTGACATCTTTGATGACCTCAGAAATGATGGCATTAAATCTGTCCTGCATTTTTCATTCTTATTTGCTGTCACATGGATGCTTAATGGGAAGTATCAGAATGAGTATTATTTAGATAAAATTAGGTAAAGTCAAGAAATCCATGCAGATGAAACTTCAGGTAATAAAATGTCCCTGTTAAAGGTAGCAGTTAATTTTGCTGTAGTGGAATTGCCACTCTAATCAAAATCCTTCCATCCTTCCTTCCTTCCTTCCTTCCTTCCTTCCTTCCTTCCTTCCTTCCTTCCTTCCTGTTTACAGGCTACATTTCTTTCTTAAAGACCATACCTTAAACCCAAATCACTCCGGCTCTCACTAATCTTCCAACAACAGGTCCCAGGCCAAACCCCACTTGCTCATTTTTTTGGGCCTTGATTGACTCAGAGTGAATGTAAATAGTAATTGTTTCTGTTTTGGCCAGAAACCCTGAGGGATTTTTTTTTCTTGTACTACCTTAAAAGATGCCATTCTTTAAAACCTCATTTTCTTTTTGGCCTATTTTAATCACTAAATAGGCATTGCTTCAGTCAAACTGAAACCTGCTCAAGATCTTAGCTTTAAAAACCCAAGGTCTGGGGGGGGTGGAGTCAAGATGGTGGTGCAGAAGCAGCAAAACTCCACAGCTCTCCCCATAACCACCTCAAATACCTATAAAATATGACTCTAAACAAATTTTAAAGCTCTGGAACTCACAAAATGACAGAGTAACAAAGCTCCCACTGAAGGCAGCCTGGCAGGCAGATGTGAAGGGGTTCATTGCAGCATGCTGGGAGCCTAGACAAGCACCACATGAACCTGCAGCTAAAGCCCTAGGGTGGCCAGAACAAGCCATGGCTGGATCTTGAATCACTGGCAGCTGTGGTGGTTTCCAGAATTACCAACCTATAAGAAACAAGGACTAAGTGAAAGGTCAGTGGAACTCGAACAAATTTGGGGGATAGGGTCCAGTCGACTGCCCCAGGGCTAGAAGTGGCTGAAGTAGCGGTCCTGCAGCCACTGCCCTGCAGCTACCTTCACATGGCTGCTTCAGAAACTCCCGGCCTGCAGATTTCAGGGGAGCCAAACAATCATTCAGAGTCTAAGTGCTATTGCCTTGAGCTGCCTGGATCAGGATCACGGTCTTGGGTGGTGGTCCTCAGGTGTATTTTCAGTGAGCCAAAGCTGGTGGGGGCTGCAGAAACAGTGGCCTCCTAATAGCTCCAGCAGCTGTGAAAACCCCAGCCATTTGGGACAGAGCTCTCTCCTCTGAAAGCAGAGTTCTATTGAACCTGAAAGTCAGGTAATTGACTGGCAACATGAGTAGGCAAAAGAAGCAAAGCAAACCCAGCAATGGAACTTTAGATTCATTTTTTGGGGACAAAAAGGATCAAAGCATGGAACGGGAGGAAGACAACACAGTCAGAACTCCCACACCAAAAGCTTCCAAGAAAAATGTAGA
>CM053583.1:256611571-256656395 GCA_028627135.1 Pseudochirops cupreus | reverse complement strand
GATGGGATGACAGAGGGGAGAGGAGGGTGGTGGGGAGGGTTGCTGGAAGTACACACTTCTGTAAAGGGACAGGGACAGGGTAGAGAATAGAACAAGGGGGGGCAGGATAGGAAGGAGTGACATATAATCAGTCTCTCACAATATGCCCACTGTGGAGAGGTGATGCATAATTACACATGTACAGCCTGTATTTAATTGCTTGTCCTTCCAGTGGGGGTGGGTGATGAGGGAGGAAGGGAAAAAATCTAGAATTTAAAGTTCTATAATCAAATGTTAAAAATAAAAATGTGTATATTATTATTATTATTATTATTATTAATTACATCCAACTGGGAATTAAGATATACAGGCACTGGTGTAGAGAGATCCATCCTGTCATACCAGAAAGTCAGAGGAGCAAGGGGGAGGACATAGGAGAGAGCAGACTGGGGGAGAGGTTATGCAGCGGGATGGCTGTTTTGGGGTGGTGGATGGGGGAAAGATGGAGAGAAAATTTGTAACTCAAAATCTCGTGGAAATGAATGATGTAAACAAGAAAATAAATAAATTAATTTATTTTTTTAAAAATTTGGGACCCACTGCCACAATGGACTGGTAAAACTCCTGCGTACTGTAGGACCTGTATTAAAACTCAACTGGGAATGGCTAACAAACTAAACAAGAATGGTATATGACATAAATAATGTTAACTTGTGGTTTTCCAAGTCAATTTTAGGCCAAAGATCCATTTGTATTCGAGATTGACACCACTGGCCCAGAGCACTGAGAGAGAGTAAATGACTTGCCCAGGAACACACAGTCACTATGTTTCTGAAATGGGCCTTGTGTCTTCCAGGCTTCAAGGCCAGCTCTCAGTCTCCTGTGCCATGTTGTTGTTCAGCCGTTTCAATTGTGTCTGATGCCTCTTGAACTCAATTGGGGTTTTCTTGGCAAAGATACTGGAGTGGTTTGCCATTTCCTTCTCCAGATCATTTTACAGATGAGGAAACTGAGGCAAAAAGGGTTAAGTGATTTGCCCAGGGCCACACAGCTAGCAAGTGTCGAAGGCCAGATTTAAACTCAGAAAAAAATGAGTTTTCCTGACTTCAGGCCCAGCACTTTATCCACTGTACTACATAGCTACCTCTGCTATGCCATACTATGTCTCATAAGCACCAAAAATTGTTTTGTTTTAAATATTATTGGTGAGACTTTTTACGAAATGCATCAAACAAAACCAGTACAGCCAAGATTAGAAGGGAAACAGAAAACTGGGAAACAATTTTCACGGCCAGCATCTCTGATAAAGGCCTCATTTCTAAAATATATAGAGAACCAAGTCAAATTTTTAAGAATACAAGTCATTCCCCAATTGATAAATGGTCAAAGGATGTGAGCAGGCAGTTTTCAGATGAAGAAATTAAAGCTATCTATAGTCACATGAAAAAAATGCTCTAAATCATTATTGATTAGAGAAATGCAAATTTAAAAACCTCTGAGGTACCACCTTACACCTATCAGATTGACTAATATGATGAAAAAGGAAAATGATGAATGTTGGAGAAGATGTGGAAAAATTGAAATGCTAATGCATTGTTGGTGGAGTTGTGAACCCATCCATCCATTCTGGAGAGCAATTTGGAACTGTGCCCAGAGGGCATACCTTTGTATGTGCCTACCCTTTGATCCAGCAATAGCACTACTAAATCTGTATCCCAAAGGGGTCATAAAAGAGGGAAAAGGGCCCACATGTACAAACATTTATAGCAGCTCTTTTAAAAAAATATATTTATTTGTTTGTTTTTAGTTTTCAACATTCACTTCGATAAGATTTTGAGTTCTAAATTTTCTCCCCCTCCCTCCATTCCCCTCCTCCTCAAAATAGCATGCAATCTGATATAGGCTATACATTTACAATCATATTAAACATATTTCCACATTAGTCATGTTGTAAAGAAGAATTAGAACCAAAGGGAAAAACCACGAGAAAGAAGAAACCAAAGACAGAGAGAGACAGAGACAGACAGAGAGAAACAGAGACAGACAGACAGAGAGAGAGAGAGACAGAGAGAGAGAAAAGAGTCTGTTTTAACCTGCATTCAGACTCCATAGTGCCTTTTCTAGATGTGGATAGCATTTTCCATCATCTTTTGGAATTGCCTTAGCTCCTCGTATTGTTGAGAAGAATTGTCTACTACAGTTGATCATCGCACAATCTTGTTGTTACTGTGTACAATGTTCTCCTGGTTCTGCTCACTTCATTCAACATCAGTTCACATCATCAGGTCTTTCCAGGATTTTTTCTGAAGCCCACCTGCTCATTATTTCTTATGGAACAATAGTATCCCATTGCACTCATATGCCACAACTTGTTCAACCATTCCCCAATTGACAGGCATCCCCTCGATTTCCAGTTCTTGGCCACCACAAAAAGAGCTGCTATAAATATTTTTGTGCCTGTAGGTCCTTTTCTTTTTTTTTTAATGCTCTCTTTGGCATGCAGACCTAGACGTGGTATTGTTGGGTCAAACATTATGGATCTTTGGAATCGTCCTTGTCTCGATCAGAGTAGCTAAGTCTTTCACGGTTGATCATCCTTAAATATTGCTGTTACCAAGTTCAGTGTCCTACTTATTTCACTTTGCATCAGTTCATTCGTCTTCCTGTTTGTTTTTTTTCTGAAAGCAACCTGCCCATCATTTCTTATAGTACAATGGTGTTCCATCAAAAGCATATACCACAGGGGCGGCTAGGTGGCTCAGTGAATAGAGAATGGGACCTGGAGTCAGGAGGACCTGAGTTCAAATATGCCCTCAGACACTTAACACAAAACTAGCTGTGTGACCTTGGGCAAGTCACTTAACCTCAATTGCCCTGCCTTTCCCCCTCCAAAAAGCAAAAACAAAAAACAACAAAAATCTGATTACTCCTATTGAAAACTGTTTTGACTTCACTTTTCAGGTGGACCTCCTTACAGGTTCTCCCAACCTCTTAATAGACAGATTTGATGGTTTTGACATAGTTAAGTCCTTCTCTTTCCACCTAACTGCATACTGCACCAAGATCATTTTAGCTACTCTTTTGATTTGTTTTTAGTTTCTCCCCTTTGGTCTTCAGCTGGACAGTGTTTTTTATTTTAATCTTTTTTTTTTGAATTCCAAAAATAGGTTTTATTAGGGCCTATTGTGTTTATATCAGTTATTTCTGGATATCTTCCTCCTTCCTCTTTCCTTCCTTCCACTTCCCCCTCGCTCCCACCATTAACTCTTCCTTTGAAAGAAGAAAAAAATAAGGAAAAGTGACTGTATCTGCCAAAACATGCAACATGTTGCTCTCCAAGTTCCTCACCTTTCTGAGGGAAAGGGAATATTTAGGTTGGATCTTTACTGTTCAGTCAGTCTTCCCTGCCCATTCCAAACAATTTATGTCCTTGGCTTTTGAACCCTCTGCATTTGGATTTCTGCTCTGATCATTAGGTTGAAATAACCTTTATTTATGACTCTGCTTTTTTTGGGGGGGGGTGGTCAATGGAAATTAACAGGTCACAGACTGAGGACAGAGGAAATGATGGCCGTAATCATTTTGTTATTGTTATCATCTTATTATCATGCATCATTGTAGTTGTCCCCACATCCCGGTAGTCTCAACTGTTCATCTGGCTCTTCCTTCAGGGTTTCTGAGCCCTTCTCTCATCACAGTCCTTCTTGAATTGGCTTTGTTATTGCCCAAAGAACAGCACCAAGACATGCAGCAAGCAAAATGTGGCGCCTGTCCTTCTGCCAAAAACTAAGTGTGAAGTTAACGACTTTCTTTCTTCAAAGCATCCTGCAAAAGCCTATAGTAGAACAAAGAAATGTAGAGTGTTCTACACACTGACAGACTATTAGCCAAAGTGATTTTTAATCCCTTAAGGATTATTGCATGAATTTTAAAAAATGTGAACAAGAAAAGCTACAGGGTAGGAGGAACCACCTGGGAAATGGAAGAACAATGTTCATTGTTTGCTATCCACAATTATTAATGTGGTTGTGCCATGGCTAGTGGCTTCTGGCACTTGTGAGCCAGGGAAGGAAAACATTCTGATGGCAAAAAAGCTTTTCATCTGGAAGGTAACAAATACAATTCCATAAAAATGATGTTGGAGCTCAGGGTCCGTGATAGCAGGGGGTCTCTCTAAATCTGGATAGGCACAAAGTTGCATTTTTATTTTGACTAACTTTTGGTTTCCTTTGCAATTCTTCATATTTATTTTTTTTAATAATATTTATTTATTTATTTATTTTGCACTTTTTTTTGAGGGGGGAAAGCAAGGCAGTTGGGGTTAAGTGACTTGCCCAAGGTCACACAGCTAGTTTTTGTGTTTAGTGTCTGAGACCAGATTTGAACTCAGGTCCTCCTGATTCCAGGGCTGGTGCTCTATTCACTGCGCCACCTAGCCACCCCCTTCGTATTTAATTTTATGCATTTAAAAACATTGTTCAGAGAAGGAGCCCATTAGCCTTCACCCAAATGCCAAAGTGGTGGTCCATGACATTCCAAAGGCTAAAAACCCATTTTCCAGACCCTTTTTCTAACTTCATAGAAAACTAGGGGAGCAGCCAAACCAGTCCCTTCCTATCTATAACTTCCAATACTATAATTACGAATTTCAGCACTTGAAGTCAATTTAGTTGGGGGTGGGGGAAAGGGTTCTTTTGTGAAGATTTAAGTAGTTTGAAGAGAGAGGTCCTGGGAATTGAGGAGGTTGAGGACCTGGAAGTCTAGTTGCTGGGACTGGAGAGAGAAGGCTGTTATTTCCCTTGCTGGGAAGGAGCAGTCCACAGATGAGAAATAACAAGGATCTAGGCAGTCAGGCAGTTATTAGACATTTGTTAAGGACCTACTATGTATGGGCCAGGCACTGGGCTAAGCCTGGGGACACAGTGAAAGTCAGAAGACAAACTTTGCTCTTAAGGAGCTCACAGTCTATGAGGGGAGACCACCTGCAAACAACTATGTACAGACAAGAAATAGATAGACAAAACTGGCATTAACAGAAAGAAGGCACCAAAATTAAGGGGGATTGGGAAAGGCTGCCTGAAGTTGAGATTTTAGCTGGGACTCGAGGGAAGCCAGGAGGTGGAGATGGGAAGGGAGAGGATTCCAAGCTCTGGGGGATGGCCTGTAAAAATTTCCCAAGTGGTGAGATGCAGTGTCCAGTGTGAAAAGTCTCTGCTCTTCTCTGCTGTAATCTTTAAGGTCCAAGGTGAAGAGGGCCGAGTTGAGGACTCAGCTTTATGTTGAGTATAATTTAAAGGAGCAAAAGTAGTTGCTGAATGATGGTAGCAGAGAAAAATCTGAAAGCAGAGGTGATGGTATGGGCAAGGAGTATGCCAGCTCCTCTATCTAGCCTTATGTGTGTGTTAGAGGGAAGATGCACCCAACCTTGTGAGAAGAGGTCTTCAGGAGAAATATTGCTAGAAAGGAATGTGAGAATAAGAAATTGAGAAGAGGAACTTGATAATTGAGGAGAGTTCCAGGAGACACAAGGAGTAAAAGCCACCAGTATATAGCCTTCACTGCTGATTGCCTCCTTCTCTGAAAACAGGAATTGCTCTCAGCTCTCCTGCTTCCTCAGGTCAAGTGAAACAGGCCTTGGGAGTTCTAGACAAGTGTCCCTTTTCTAAGGACAAGGCAGCACAAAGGGTGTCTGAGGGAGTGAGCCAGTCAGGTGACTGGAAACCATGGGAGGGAGAGAAAGAAGCGCCCCACTCCCCAGACACTGGCATCTAAAGGCCTGGTTGCTCCATGACAAGTCCAGCTCTGCTAATCTGCAATGAGATGTTAACACATGCTCACAATAGAGAAGCATTTCTGGACTTAACTAAACTTCATGAGGGCAAAGATTTTGTCTTATCTAAATTTTGCATCTCCCCCAGTGCCTAGCACAATGCTTTGCATATAGTAGTTATGTAATTGTTGTTGTTCAATCATGATTCATCATGAGTGACTCTTCCTATGTGACCCTGTATACTAGAGCCTGTTAATACTGTCCATGTGGTTTCCTTGCCAAAGATACTGGAGTGGGTTTCCTTTCCTTCTCCAGTGGATTATGGCAAACAGAGGTTAAGGGACTTTGCCCAGGGTCACACAACTAGTACATATCTGAGACTGCATTAGAATTTAGGTCTTCCTGAAAAAAGCATCATTCAATCCACTGAGCCATCTGGCTGCTTCCAGTCATTTAATAGCTAACATTTAATAATAATAATAATAATAATAATAATAATTTAATGATAACATCTAGCTAGTACCAGCAGCTTTTTTTCTTGGGCGTAATAGTGAGAGATCCGTGTAGTGTTGGCATTTCCTTTTTCACAGAACAAATGAAGGTTGAAAGAACCTTTGTTGGCAGCTAGGTGGCTCAGTGAGTAGAGCACCAGCCCTGGAATCAGAAGGACATGAGTTCAAATGTGGCCTCAGACACTTAACACTTACTACCTGTGTGACCTTGGGAAAGTCACTTAAACCCAATTGCCCTGCCTTCCCCCCCCCCCCCCAAAAAAAAAGTGAAAAAGAAAAAACCCTTGTTCATGGTGTAGTAGGAGGACTGGTCCTGGTCTAGGCAAGCTCTTCACCTGAAGTGGATGAGACCTAGAAAGGTGAAGTGATTTGCCTGGGGTCACATGATGACAAAATAACAGTTAGAACTTGAACTTGGAAGCCTTTTGCCTCCAAGCCCAGTACTCGGCCTGTGATGCCACACCACTTTTCTGACCTCTCTCTCTCTTCTTTGTCTGTTGTGCTGGCTTCTCATCCTCCTCCTGTTTCTTAAAAATGCTTGTCCTTGATGTTCTGTTCTGTAGCTGCTTCTCCGCTGGAGTGCTCTGTTAGAATCAGAGCAGCTGATAAATGCTCAGCTTGCATTAATAATAATTTCCTACTTTAAAGGCAGAGCAGGAGGCCAAGGGAACTGCTCTGTTGGACCTGGTTCTGCTCAACACAAAGAACATGACTACTGAAATAGAAAGGATGGGAACCTTGGGAGAAAGTGACTATTTCAGATTATGTTACAAATAAAAGAGGGAAAAGTGGTCAGTTTGTTGCGCACTCTAGATCAGCGGCTCTCAACCTCTCAACCCCCTTTGGGGGTCGAATGACCCTTTCACAGGGGTCACAGGGGTCGCCTAAGACCATCGGAAAACACTTACTTCCAATGGTCTTGGGAAATGAGACACCGCTCCTCTCTCTGTCTCCAGGCGGGTCCACCCACATGCAGATCTGCCTACATATGAGTATTAAAGGGTCGCGGCATTTGGAAGGTTGAAAACCACTGTTCTAGGCTGAGGGAAAAGATTTCAAAAGTTCAAAGAAATGATGAGTAGCAACTCATGGCCCCAAATTCTAGAGGTGAAGTTGGCCCAAGAAGTTTGGGATACTTTCAAGACGAGCATTCCGACAACACAAATGATTCCAATGTGGAAGGGAAACTTTCCAGAGACTAATATGGATGAACCAGGGAACTCACTGACCAACTCACGTAGTGGTTTTTGATTTTGTTTTTTTAGTTTTCACACCTGAGACAGTCAGTTTTTATTTCCTAGAGTAAAAGGTGATAAATAGACTAGCCGAGAAATGCCAAGAACCCGAACACTTTGAGACCTCTCCAAATCTGGTGTGTCTAGGTATTGTAACAACAAAAGTATCAACAGGTGCTTCTTCCAGAGATCCTATCTATATTCCTTGACATTAGAAGTCTCCAAGTGGAAACTGGAGGATCACTTGAAAAAGGGAACATTGTAAAAGGGATTCATGCATCAGGTTGAACTAGATCAGTGATATCACACTCAAATAGGGACGTGAGCCACTAAACTGAATGTAAGGATGTCTGTGGGTCTCATGCTGACTTAGTTTTTAAGATGTAATATTATCCATGTTTTATCATATTTTTATTTTGTTAAACATTTCCCAATTACATTTTCATCTGTTTTGGGCTTCATTCTGGAGTGTTCAGGCCTCATGTTTGACACTTCTGGACTAAATGATCTCTGAAGTCCGTTACAATTCTGATTTTGCAGTATTTACTTCTGAGATCAGCCAAAATAGATCTGTGCACATTGTTACATCGCTTGGAGATTTTATGTAACAATATGCTTCTTACTATTCTCTTAATAGATTTTCTTTCTGACCACAATCCACAAGTTGGGTGTGATTCTTTGTATCTTTTAAATGCAAAGAAAAAAAAGATGCAGTACTAACAACATTCATTATCTTGCCCTTTCCCCATTCTTCTCATTTATGAGTTCCCTATAGCTTTGAAGTTCTGACTCTGTAACTTGGCAAAGACCTCAGATCTCTCTTAAATAAAGAGCAACTCTGAGTATGCTACTTGCTATCTCCTTGTTTTTCAAAGTAGATCAGAATCCTGAACAATTTTTTTGTCTGCCTGCATTTTAGTACGCAAGCTGAAAAAATTGGGGCTCGGTTAAGCATATGGGGAAAGGCCAGCTGGACCCAGTGTTGCTTTGTGGATTAAGCTTGTGATTATACGTGAGTATATAAAAATGATTGACCAAAACACTGAGAAGCCAGTCTTTACACAACAATTGGAGATTAGTGTTTGTGTTAGACTGTCTTTAACTACGTGTTGGCTAACAATGTTCAACATGTCCAAAAAGATGTTTTAACTCTATTAAGTTGAACACATTCAAAGAAAAAAAGCTGTGTAGGAATTTAGTAATGGAACTCAGAATAACTTCAATAGAAGTCAAGTAGATCAAAAATCCAGGGTAATGTCCAGTTACATGACACATAAATTATAGTAACAAAGCATCCAAAGCCTGTGCCGCTCATTCTCTTCCCAGTTTGTCCTCTCAGTGTAGCTATTTCCAAGGCGGGTTTTTCTGACCCCTTCAGCACTTCAGAGAACTATTTGTTGAGGTCACTTAGCTTCATGGGATAGCCCATGTTGCTATTAACACTGATGTCAGGGGTCTGAACCCCATATAGGGCTGACATTATGGACAGACTAAAAAGCAGTACCATGCCCATTCAATTTTGCATCCTGCAGGGGGACCAGACAGTATGAATAACTAAAGTACAATTCCTCCTTACTAGGGGAAAAATAAATATTCTGTCTTTATAAACAGCGCCGTCATCTACAAAGAGTGGCATACAGTAAGTTTTGTGTATTAACAATTACGGG
The DNA here is from genome assembly GCA_028627135.1 of Pseudochirops cupreus. Classification (NCBI taxonomy): domain Eukaryota; kingdom Metazoa; phylum Chordata; class Mammalia; order Diprotodontia; family Pseudocheiridae; genus Pseudochirops; species Pseudochirops cupreus. Next base: position 256,647,232 of record CM053583.1, on the reverse strand, counting down.
CAGGCAAAAATGGTACCACAAGGACAGACTAACAAGACTTAATTTTCAGTTGGGCTTCATTTTCTCAGATTTTCCCCCCTTTTGCGGGGGGGGGCGGTTGGGAGGAGGCTTTTATCTGTTTAGGACTGATTACTTTCACAGACAACCCAACTCTGTCTTTAGCTGTCTTTCCTGTTTGGCAGAACAGGGGAAATCACCTGGACTATATTCTTGCCCAGACTGTGACATACAAGAAATGAATCTCCATTGACCTTGCTATTGTCCTCGGTGATATCCTGATTTTGGCTCTTTGGGGGTAGGGTGTGTTGAGCTGTGAAACTGAAATCTGCTGGTATTTCAGTAAAATTCCTCAAAGCTATAAGACCTGAAAAAACACTTTTGACTTTCACCTGAAATGAATCTGGGCAACAAACTCAGTTTGGGGCTTTGGGATATGATGATGTTTTAAATTTTTGATGGTAGGTGTTCCATAAAGTTCCCATTCCCAATACACAAGCATACCTTAAGAATCATCTCATATTTGTACAGGGTGTCCCTAAAGTCTGGACACATGAGAAATCTTATTAACTATGCATATTTTCAAGAAATGAAATGAATGAGATTTTCAGCAACATTTTATTTAACATAAATGAGATTTCATAAGAAGACATAGATTTCATTAATTAATTAAATTAATCTCATTAAGATGGAAAATAGTCCCCAATAGCTAATGAAAGCTTTTATTCCATATGAAATTGTCATGGCTAAAATTTATGCTAATAAAATGTTGTTGAAAAGTCCATTCATTTAATTTCTTGAAATTATGCATAGCTAATGAGATTTCCTATGTGTCCAGACTTTAGGGACACCCAGTAGTGTCCTTGTTAAAGTGTTTTCCCAGAATGTCTCTTTTGATGACTCTTCTTTCTGTTACAGTGAAATGCACATTAGAGGATGAAGAACAGCCTCCCAATCTGCAGCCTGAGCCAAGTACCATTACAGATAACCTGAGCAAATGAATGATATCTGCATTCTGAAGTCTTAGGCATAAAAGTTCTTTGTATTGCTGGCGAAATGAAGAGTTACTGGTGAACAAACACATCAAAAAAGTTGAGTATGGTCAAACTTAACTCTCATTATTCTCTGGGGCTTTCCCCAATAATCCGCTCTACCTGGGAGAAAAGCACCAGTCTGGAGTTCTTGCAAACAGTACATTTTTCTTTCAGTTACTGGTCTAGAGGTTTCCCTCCTGTGGTACAAAACTGCTTCTGAAATGCAACTCCCTAGGCCCAATAGATAATGCACTATTTTCTGGTTCTTTCTAAGCATTCAAATCTGTTTTCCCACCTTTTGTGAACTACTCAGTTGCAATTCCAAAGACTCCTTTTTAAACTGATATCTCAAACCTGGGAATTCTGGGTTTTCTTTATCTGAAGCTACAGACAGTCTTTTGCAAGCATTTGCTCATTTTAAATTCTTTTGCTACTGCAGTAGTTAATTTCAAAGGAGAACAGTATTTTTTGGGTCATGACAATCCTTAACATTTACTAGAACCTACAGGGTTCTACAAGCAACAAAAAGAGGAGAACAGAGTGAGTTTTCAGCTCAAACTTCTAGGCCAAAAATATTGTAGAGAGGTCGTTAGCTTCCTGCTGAAATGAATATCAAGTCCACATTCATTCTCTGATTTGGAGCATCTGAAGGAAAATGTTGTTGGGACGTTTTAACAAGTTACAACAAACATTGTACGTAAATAGTAAAGCCTTTATTTTTTGTTAAGAACAGCATTTTGAAAATAAAACATATCTGCCCATGCTTTACAACCTTCTCAATTTGTATTCTTATATACAGTCATTTATGGTACACATTTGATTGTCTTGAAAATTCTTTAAAGGTGTTCTTTTTAAGTATGCAATGGTCAGCAGTGGGGTGGGGAGGGAGGGGAAAGTACATTATAAAACACACATTAATACATTTAATAAATATATATTATCTATCAAAAGTGAGCTTCTGCTCTTAATCAATTAATAAAAAGCACCTGCTGGGTAGTCCTGTAAGCTGGTATAATAATAGTCGAATTGTTTGATTATAAAAGCTACAATGTTCCCTTTTTGTACAGCTTTTGGTTAGGCCTGAGGCACCAAACTACGCTGTCACCAACCAAGAAGAGACAACCTGGTTAATTCTGAGTGAAAAAGGCACCTTTCAAGGACAATTAAGCAGTACCTTTTTTCCAGAATTGAGGGGGGGGGTGTCCAGAGGCCCCTGGGGGTGTTCACAGAACCCACAGCTTCATCTGATTTCTCTTAAACCATGGAATAGCTACATTTAAAATACGGCAACATTTCATCACAAAGTTTGAAAACACTGTAGGGTTTCAGAATTGCTGTTCCCTGCCCCGCCCCGCCCACCCCCCATCTGCAGAGAGATGAAAACTGGGAGGAATCCAGTCTTACACCAAAAAGGGACATAGCGGCTTTTATGGCCCCAGAATGGCTTCTGATAACTTAATGCCGAGAAAGTTATAATTTGTGCTTACAACTGTGTGTTTTAATCATGGACGTGCTAATCGTAGGTCTTTTTACTCAAAGTTAAAAGTAAACATGTCTTGTTTACACAAATAATAAACGGAGATGCCTTGTCCCACTTTGCTTTCTGGGGCAGTTGCTATCGTAGACCATGGCCAGGCAAAGATCTTTGTATGAGTCATGTGAGGTTATTAGGAAAACAATGATCCTCTCTTTTCTGGGATTACCACCCCTCTCCCCCAAATTACAGTTTATTAGCTCATTCCCATCTTTAAACCTTGCCAAAAACAGAACCTTAAAAACACACCTGATAACTGTCTGAAATAACATTGTCCAAGGACTAGAAACACTTTCATTTTTTATTGTAGTGAACATTACTTTCCAGCAGTAGCATTTACAAAGAGAAACCACTCCTGCCATCTAGGCCATAGTCACCTTAGACATTTTGATAACAGCTTAGAGGAAGGTTACATCATTAATGGTTCCTTTCTGAAAGTGAGACTTTTTTTGCAGGCAAATGTCACTGATGGCATTCTACAACTCCAAATGACTTCATAGAGCTGGGATAAGTAACCATTTCCTGGCATAAGAATGTGTAACTTGTTTTTAATTGGATTAGATTGAGGCATTAGGAGATTTCTTTATTTTTAGAATAAGGGGTTCTGCATGCAACATCCCACCCCCCACCCTTTTCCTAACATCCCCCCTCCCCCAAATACTTAAATTTCCAAACCATCTAACAACCACCTTCCTGAACACACACTAAGGGCTAAAGTCAGGTGTCTGGTTTTCTAAAAGCAAGCGCATGCTCCCAGGGCTGATACTGGAAATGAGATATGATGGGGGCAGGCACTCACATGCCATGCTTTCTTTTCACATGCATGGCAGAAAGGGAAATGAACTTGCAGAGAGGGGAAAAAAATAACTTGCAAGATGATCACGGCAAGGATGGCAACATCGACCTCATGTCCCCCAGTGCTGTGCAGAGGGTGGAGGGCTTTTATAGGGCACAGCCAAAAATCAGGTGTAGAAAGAATAAGAGGTTTTGTTTTAATTATTCAGCATAGATGTATTCAAGTTATAATGTCAGTGACCATTTTTTCCCCAACCATTGACCTTTTCCATGTTCTTCGTGGCTTAACTTTTTTTTATTTATTAAAAAAAGTCTAGAAAGTAGATTTCTTAAAGCAAAAGAACCCATCATCATTTATATATCCAATACTGTCAGGTTAAAAATCTTGCTGTAGGCATTTAAGAAAGCTGCAGATCATGTTGGCTAAACAATGAGGAGACCATGATGCTTTTAATGTTGGATATGCACTAAATAAATGTTAAATTATAACAGGATGATTTGCTCAAGACAGATGGAAACTATGGCAGAAGTAATGGGTTTTGAAAGAACTATTTTCAGAGAACTTGCAGTTAACCAAGATAAAAACATCTAACAAATTTCTCTTCTCTACTCCAAAGCCCAAAAAACAAAAAAACAAACAAATCCACAAACAAAAATGTTCCTGTCTTAGAGATTCCACTACCTCGATATAGGGAACAGATAAGTTCCTTGCATTACTAAGCAATAGGACCCTTGATATGCTGTCTCACGGGACTCTGAGAAAGCCGCATCATACAGGTCAGTGGCCAACCTGACACGGCTCATCCCTCTGGCTTTCTGAGATGGTGGCCCCCATCAGCACATTTGGAAATAAAATATAGATAAATCAGAACAGTGCTTAGACCACCAAGTTCTTAGTTAGCTTCTGGGGAAGTGGGATGGGAGGAGAGAAGCTTGACAACACTGTGAACTTCAGTCTGGCACCACATGACACAGGTCATGCCCACCTCTGGCTCCATTCTTGGGCCTGTCTGTACTCATAATCAGAATATCACAGGTACGGGGCATAAAAAACAAACACCAGTCCAATGCCATGTTAAATGGGATCCATGAACCAACAACCAGATACCATTCGCTTCTTCAGAATGGAAAGGGGAGCCTTCACTAATAGTGTTTTTTGCATTTTCACAGGGAATGCAAAGCTCCTCTCAGTGTTAACCAGGGCCCCCACCCTTAATAAAACACCACATAACCTAAGTATGTCTGCAGATGCACACTTACAAAACTGATAACCAGATTACTCTCTGACCCCTGGCAAAGCGTAAACCAACTAGCAACCAAGTGGGAAAGCTCCTCTGTATGCTTTAGCAATAAAGTGCCAACCTCATGAGGGAGGCAGCCTGGATCTAATCCTTGCCATTGGGAGAGGCCCTACAAGGAAACCTGCACTCAAAGCAAATCAGGCCTGCTCAGCAGTCACTGTGACTTTGGTTCTTCTACACTTGGAGGATGCAGTCGCCCCAGTTGCATTTTAAGAGTGAGCCTAATTCTACAGGAAATTAGCTTTGCTTTAGTTTGCAAACTCATTGGTTGGTTTGGTATTTTGTGGGTGGTTAGGTTAGCTCATCAGTTCACCAGTGTTCACATTTACATGAAACCCCATTATCTGAGATTTTGAAAGCTCCAGGATGAGCGGTGACTTTGTTCCGCCATTGTTATTGATTTCTCCCCCAGAAAGACTCAGCCAGGGAATAAAATCTGTAACAGAGATTCTTATTCTCTGGAACTTTGTAAAAGCCTTTCACCAGAGGTGTCTTCCAGTGTAACTTGGCGGAGCGGTTGGGATCTGGAAATAAGGATAACAAATCCATAACTATGAACTCGATGCTTTTCCAAAGTCAACGTCAACATATGCACTGTTAGAAATTAAGTCATTAGGAGAATGACATGATTCAGTAAGCAGTTCTCAAATTGGCCGAACAAAGCAGAGCTTACGAACTAAACGTAAGCACAGGCTTATTGTCTTATTCAGTCAAGCTTCTTGATCCAAAAAACTTTAACCTTTAATAATAAAGCATTTCCTTACCACCCCACCATGAAAATCGCCTAAATGACTCTTAAGTCTACATCCACAAACCCTTTCCCCTTATTTTGAGCTATTGCTCTGTGGCATATTTATACAAGCTCGACAGGAACAGGTGGGTTTAAACAGTCATCGACCAACCAAGGTATCCTAGGCCTGATTCCAAATCATATTTACTGATGGCATAGAGACCAAACACTCATGACATAAATTAGTTTGGCAGAGGGCCAAAGCTTGGCCCTGTGCATACTGGGGGGAAGGGATCCATACCTCATAAAAGCTAATCTGTGATCCTGTTTATTTCTGATCTTCTGCCCAACTAATCTGTGACATCCCACTCAAAAGTAAAAGAAGAGCAAAACATCCAGATAAAATCTAAAGCTTCCTGTGCCCAGTGTACATTCACCCAAGAACTCGTCATTGGCTCATGTTATTGGTGGCCCATCGTGATCAGGCTGAGTTATGGAACTGGCACGTGACATAAAAAATGGAAATGTACTGGACATGTATAAACAGGCTTATGAATGGTTTTTTTTTAAAAGAAGCACATAGCCATGTTTGGAAATTAAATGTGGAAATGAGAGTTGCTCTCTGGATTGCTACAGAAAAAGAATGCTATTCTAGGAAAGGAAAATGGCCATGGCCATTCTCTTGAAAGATTGTTTGGCATCGGTTAGCTAACCCATTCTTGCCATGAGAACAGAGCAAGGCTTTAAAAATACTGACAGGCCAAACCATCTCTGAGGGGAGGAAATGGCGATCTCCATGTGAGCAAGCTCTCCAAATCTTTGGGGATCTCTCTCCAGGGAGTTCCCTGTGCTGACCCTGGGGCACACAGGTTGACAGAGAGGAAGGTGGAAATCTGAGCTAGACTGAACATCAACAAAATCTGGAAGAGATTATAATTTTAAATTGGCTGGCCTTTCTTAAAAGGTGAATCAGCAGACATGGCTGAGGGTAAAGGAAAAATTCAGGTTGCCTATAGGCTCACTTACACTGCCAGGAACCACTGGTGATCTGGAATGGTCTCAAGAGAATAGGATTCTCAAACTAAACTACAAACTGACTAAATTCTGGTAGATTTTATTTTAACTGTATGGGGTGGAGGGAGAGAGAAAAAAAGTAAGCATTTCATGCACACTAGCTGCAAGTGATGTCATTTTTAGCTTTTGTCTTTTTAAAAAGAGCAAGCAGTTTAAACGGTGCCGTTTCTCCCCAATGAAGCTGTTCCCCAGGACTGTACATATGTAAGCTTCCTGCCATAGCATCACATTTTGATACTTACAGTCCCCCCATTTAGCACAACTGCCATCTCAGTGGGCTGATAAACATTACTTCTAAATGGAGCACTGGGCCGGTTTGCCAAACTACCATTTCGAAATCCTGCAGTTCGTAGAGCTGAAGAGGAGAGAAAAAAGGGACATACAAATTTTCTTTTTTAGTGGTTGTTTTCTTCCTGATGCATCAACACCCTGCTCCTGCCCCCACACTGTGCCCTCCCCTCATCACATGCCCAGGCTAAAAACAAAAATCACAAAGGAGCTTTGTTCCCAGGCTCCCTTTGTAGCTAATCAGGCATTTGTGGGGTTTGGAAAGTTTGTCCCTAAGTTAGTAAACTGCCTGGCATTTGTGGGAGAGAAGCTTGAACTCCCGGTCCTTGTTGCTGACAGCTCTACTTAATTCTGGTTCTGCCATGCCAAGATGATAATATGTATCTTCCCGATAAAAAAGACACAGTCTTTTAGTGCCTACTATGTGCCAGCCACTAGAAACTGGGGCATGCAAAGACAAAAGGACCCTCAAGTGTCTCTGTGTTGAAGGAATTTACAACCTCCTGAAAGAGGTAACACTCTGGAGCCGCTGCCACCATCCTTGTGCAGGTGACAGAATGTTGGATTTGGAGTCAGGAAGATCTAGGTTAGGCCTGCACAAAGCCTGATCTAGGCTCAACGTAAAACCTAAGTTCTTTGAGAGGACCGATTTTGGTGTGACCTCTGTATCCTCAATACCTAACACACCGCCTTACACACAATAGGCCCTAAATAAATGCCTGTTGGATTGGACTGGATTTAAATCCCACCTGATACTATCTATGTGACCATGGGCCACAGTTTCCTCATCTGTAAAATGCAGAAATGTCAGCGATTCTCATCCTCATTTAGTAATTGTTTTGCTAAGGAAATCCTTCTCTGCAGCCAGAGAGTGTAGGAGCAAGCTCGGGCTCACAATGAACTCTATGCATCATTTCTACAAGCACCCAAATTTTCCCTAGAAACAACCTGGACTTTAGAGAGAGCAGACTTAGGTTTGGTTCTAGTCACTGAGGAAAAAGAGACCCAACCCAAGAAATACTTGATGAAACACTTTTCCTAAACATTTGTTGAGAAGGGGACTGGAGGTGTCACTCAAGCCAGAGGAACATTTGGAAGTAGTTTGCCATTTCCAATGTCCTTGCCATGGAAACTCATCTTATTTTTATGCATGTCATTTGTCCTAACCCAGGCCTCATGCTTGCTCTTAAATGTGTGAGAGAAGGCCAAATGTTAAGCTCTTACTTTGCTTCCTAAACCAATTGCCCCCAAATTGGGGCAATTGATTACTTGAGGAACATGAACCTAAGAATTACTTCCACTTATCTTCTGTCTACTAAGTGTCTGAGGCCAGATTTGAACTCAGGTCCTCCTGACTCCAATGCCAGTGCTCCATCCACTGTGCCACCTAGTTGTCCCTACTTCCACTTATCTTAATCAGAAAGGTGCTCTCTTGTTTGGCTGTAGGGAGAACCAGGCATTTTGCTTGTTTCTTTACTGGATCGAATGATTGGAAAAGTGTGTCTATAGCTCCAGAGGCAGCCCGACTACCAGGAAGACCTGGTCAAGTCATTGGATCTCTCTACAGGCTAAAGGCAACATTGGTAGAAGGAATACCCTCACTTGAAAACTTCCTATCCTTGGGAAACAGGGCTGGATGTTCCCTATATGGATGAAATCACAGTCACTCCTCTCCCTGTCTCCATAGCCTAGCCCAATGGTTTTCATTTGGAGCAGGCCTACACAACTTGGGGTCCTCTACATTTTTATGGGTTTCCTGAAATCCGTTGGCATTCAGCAAGCAGTCTGAGGGCCATAAGTGACCCACTGGGCTGCAAGTTGTGCAGGCCAGATTTAGAAGGTTCTTCAGGAACTGCTGAATTGACATAGCTCCCAGTGTCTTGGTTCACCTGCTGCCGTCCAGGTGGCTCTAAAATGCTAACCCTTCCAGAACTGGAGGGCTATCTCTACAGGAACCAGAGGGCTGAAACCCAGCTGGATCATGTAAACCCTGTATTGTTTTTGTCTAAAACAATAACAGAGTGAGACCTTTTCTCCAGAGACATCCAAAGAGCAAGGCCCAGAGTTTTGTTTCTAACTTGAGTAACCAAAGCTCCAAGGAATGAATTAGCCAAGGGACCAAGTAGCAGAGATGAGCCAAACCCTTGGCTTCCTCTATAGCAGTGGTTCTTAACCTTCTTAATGCCACGACCCTTTAATACTCGTATGTGGGCATATCTGCATGTGGGCAGACCCGCCTGGAGACAATAGAGGAGCCATGTCTTGGTTCCTAAGACCATCAGAAATATGTGTTTTCCAATGGTCTTAGGCGACCCCTGTGAAAGGGTCGTTAGACTCCGAAAGGTTGAGGACCGCTGCTCTATAGTGAGAGATGGGAAAAATGGTATTGCAGAAGTGGGAGGTCATTATGTCCAAACATCTCACTTCAACAAAAAAATTGAGGCCCACAGAGGTGAGATAATATACATCAGAGATACTGAGTGGCCCACAAAACCCCCAACTGCAGCCTGGACCAAATTAAAGTGTAATCGGGAAATATTTAACAAAAGAAATGAAAATACAATATAAATAATATGAATTTGTGGTTTTCTAAGTCAATGTGGCCTGCAGGAATCTGTTTGACATCACTGATACATCTATATATACTATAGCATACTTAGTATACTACATTCATGACAGAAGGATGCAGCCCTCAAAAGCAACTGCCAAATCTCTGGGCATTCGCTTCAGGGAATTCACTGAGGTGGAAGGGGATAGAGAGGATAGACTCATGATAAAACTAGCTAGCATTTATGTGGCACTTTACAGATAGTATCTCACTTGATCCCCAAGTATGTGCTATACATATGAAGCAAGTGCGGATAATAAATATTATCTGCATTTTGCAAATTGAAAAAGAGGTTAAGTGATTTATCTAGGATCAAACAGTTAGTAAGGATCTGACACAGGATATGAACTCAGGTCTTCTTGACTTCCAAGTCCCATCTATCCACTACATAAAGTAACCTTTGCTCCAGTGGGATCTTCATGCCCTAATTCCCAAACCTCTCTAGCCTATGATCAATTGACATTCATAGAAAGAAATATATAATTATTGTATTTAAATCTCATGCCAACTCTCCTCTGACGTTGACACTAAAAGTATTATTTCCATTTAATAGGTGAAGCAACTGAGGTCTAGAGCAGGGAACTGTCTTGCCCATAGTCACACAGCTAGTAAGTATCAGGAGGGATTTTTTTTCATGTTTTCATAAAGTTTTAATATTTGTAAAGTGCTTCATCCACATTATCTCAGGGATTTTTAACCCAGAACTTCACTCCAAGCCCAATACTCTATCCACTATGGTCCCTAAAAAAAGGTACCCTCTTGAAAAAGCACTTTGTCTCATTCCTCTGAAAGGTGGATGTTTAACGTGTCTCTAAGGCTTTTGAAGTTGTGATTCAAGGTGCTAGATTTTTCAATGCATTTTAATTTCTTATCACTTCTGTCACACTGGCACTGATATTAATAAGCAGAAGGCTCAAGGGAAAAAGGAAGGAGACAGAGACTTCTGGATTCAACTTTGTCACCAAATCATACCCAGGGTACTATAATTTACCCAGGAATATGACCTTTGTCCTGAGAAGCTCTCCACCACAACACTGAAGTGTCAGATAGGGAATGTGATGAGGGAGGCCAAGTGGTTCTCTATCACTTGTAACGAGAAGATTGAACGGGAGAGGACCAGGTTTAATCAAACAGATCTTGCATGATTCTCTTAAGTAAGAGTTCATTGGCCTGAGATGAGGGCCATAACGGTATGAAAGAGCCCAACTGGAGAAGACTTGGGCCCCTGGCTCCCTGAAATTCAAGACCCCTGGGGCTTATGCCAAGAATTCCAACAGCTGTTCTCAATTGTGGCTAGAGGACAAGTGCAGGAGGGCCCTGGCCATGGTAAGATAAGGTTTCTGTTTCATGGATTTATGCCTGCAGGGAGAGTCTGCTCTGCTAGAGGTCAGGATGTAACTCTGGGCAAACTTTAAGGTCTTTCCCCACTTTAGGAAGTCAACTTTGCACATATTCAACTGGCAGTCATTTACACTAATAAAGATACAAGGTGATCCTTAACACAGGATAAAATGAAAAGCCCAAGCCCTTTGGCTCTTGAACAGAGCCAGGGGAAGGGATGGACACATAACAAGACATCTACTCCCTTTTTTGTCTAGTCCAGGGGTGGAGAACTTGCAGCCTCGAGGCCACATGTGGCCTTCTAGGTCCTTGGGTGCAGCCTTTTGACTGAGTCCAAGTTTTAGAGAAGAAATCCTTTTGTTATGGGGATTTGTTCCATGAAACTTGAATTCAAAGGACTGTACTTGAGGACCTAGAGGACCCCATGTGGCCTCAAGGCTGCAAGTTCCCCATTCCTAGTCTAGTTTGTCTTCACTGGCTTGGCCCCTGAAGACTATGGATGAGAAGAAGCTCCTCATGTAAATCAGAATCCTAGGCTTATGGAATGGCAGTTTGAGAATACACTTTAGACATCACGTACATTTTTTACAGCAGAACACTAGGGCTCAGATGTGTCATGACTGCTCAAGGAGACATAATGAGGGAATTAGTAGCAGGACTGGGTCTCTCATGGCCCTAAGAAAACTAAAGCATTAAGTCTGACATATCAGACTCACATAGTAAGGGCTGGATGAACAATGCAGAATTGGGCCTGGCACTGTGGGGATCTATCACTTAAGAGTATGTGAAAGAGAATAAAGCCATTTTCCCAAAAACAAAACAAGATAAACAAACAAAAATGACGACAAGGGAAGAGAGGGTCCAGACCACTGTCTCAATCACAGGATAGGGATCTTTAGCTCTTCCTATTTCTGCTCGAACTAATAATACACCAATGCAATGCAATTATAACTTCTAGTCTTTGAGAGAGACACTGAGAGGTTGGTTAAATAACTTTCAAAAAGTCACACAGGTACATTGTGTCAGAAGCAGGACTCAAACCCAGGTCTTCCAGACTCCTAAGCAACACTCTATCCATCATGCAAGCTGCCTCTTACAACAGTAGTAGCAACTCACAATTAGGAAATGATTTTGGGTTGGCAAAGCAAGCACTTTATACACATTATTTAATTTGACTTTCTCAACAGTCTTGAGAAATAGGAGTTGGTCATTTAGTACCTACGTTTGCCAGTGAAAAAGGTGGTATTCAGGCAGGTTACATGATTTTCACAAGGTCCTCCAAACTAATTTCTGGGGCAGAATTTGACCCAGTTCCTCCTGACTGCAAGTTTAGCATAAGAGGTGGCTCTGTCCACTATGCCACACTGAGCTTGGGGATCCCAGGGAATACATTCTCATTCTGAAATTCAACTAAAGATTTGCTGGGTTGGGGAGGAACCTGACCTCTCCTACAAACCTATTCCCATTGCTGGATGCCTAGTTCCCTGACACTCACCAAGCAAATTCAATAACGTGGACTCTGCCATTGGGAAGAACAAATGATTATTTTGATGGGCTAACTCAGCATAGCCCTCTGCAACTTGTAGGACAGAACACATCTGTGAGTATTTTCTTTCCTACTGGGATTTCCCATAAGCAATTCCCAGTTAACATACATTGAATATTAAGCAAGGACTTAAGGTCTAACTGCATCTACCAGTTGGTGACCTCTGTTCTACTTTTATTTAACTAAAGGACTTGGAACCACTTCAAATTGGCCTAACAGATCAGCAAGTGGTATTAATAGGGAACAGTTCCTAGCTCTTCATTGTCTGGTTGACAAAAGCTATAGACAAAGCTTGGTTCAAGTTACCTGCATTGTGTTCATCCATTGAAAAAGCTTTGTTTTCCATGTAGCTCCGGGGAAGTTGAACATCCTCTTCAAATGCTGTCTCCCGCATCCTGGGCTGAGATGTGTCAAAATAGTTGGGTGTGTTCTCTTGTTGCGACGGAAGGATCGAGCAGTGTACTTCAGGAATAGCGTGGAAGATGACAAACACCCACCCACTGGACACCAGGGCGATGGCCAGGGTGGGATCACTCCACACATCACCTTTCCTTAGTTCTGCATTGCCAAAAAGGTACATGGTCATCCAGGCCACCCAGATCAGAATGGAGAGGAAGGTGGTAAGGATGAGGCACACACCATTCTTCTTCCACTTCTTAAATTTCCCACAGAGAGTGAAGAGGGACAAACCCAGGGTTACCACCAGCAGAACCATGTCATAAATTAAGGCCAAGGCAAAATCCATGGGTTCATAGCTGCAGGCTAGCTTTTTATCCCGGACCACATTCAAGACTAGCCACTCTGTGGCAATGATGACCTGGACCAGCATCAGGCATATGGCCATACCAGCGAGATGCCAGCCTGAGGGGCTTTTCCCATGGCGAACCAGCCTCCGGACTCGCCATGCCTGGCTGAGCAAGCATGAGAAACACAGGGCAAAGAGCACCCCCCACAGGAACCTACGTGCTGAGCATATGGTCTCATCCTCTCGGATGATGAATGCAAAAGTCAGTCCAAACAACCCTAGGGTCCCCAAAAGGAACAGAAAGTTCAGGCCCAGGGGCCCCTTCTTCTCTTTGTCCTTGATGAATGGCAATCTCACCAGGAGGATCAGTATCAACAGCAGGGTGATGAGGGCCCCGGCCCCCGCCACAGCCTCCACTACGATCCCCCAAATGGCATCCAGGTCGCACAGGGACACATACTGAGGGAGGAGGTCGAGCCCACAGCCTCGAGAGGTGCTGGCGTTCTCTGAGGAGCCATAGCTGATCACAAAGAAGAGGAGAAATGAGAGGACCAGCTGGGTTCTCATTTTTCTCTCTGAAATGGCATAAATTTTTTTAAAAGAAAGAAAAAAGTCAATTAAAGACTCCATCCTATAAATAAACAAGTGATTTTTAAAACGGTGCAACAATTGAACTATTTTAAAGGGAGGGAGGTTCCCTCATTATTTCAAACCTTCCTTGCTCTTTCAGAAGGAAGACCCATCCCACAAGGAGCCCAGCAGCTTTGCTAGACCTCCAAGCTTATTTTATTAAACATCATTTCCACACGGAACCTATTCAATTTGTGATCTCTCTGTGTCCATAGTAGCATTGAGCTACCTACAACAGCTGCTCCAGTTCTGGCCTGCCCTCCAGCCACCCAAATAGCTTCAGTCCCAGGAGTTTCCATTAAGTAAATACAGTATTGACCACTTTCTTTGTCTCTAAAGTCGCCCTGAGCCATCTCCCAACCAATGAGGCACAAATCCTAGTCACCTTAGAGGGGCCATAAGGGTCGATGAATTATTTATGTTGTATAGATAAAAGATGCATTGAGTTATAGGTTGGCTTCCACTCCCTGCCCCCCAAACCCCCAGTGGAACCGGAAAGGAGAGTAGTGTGGGCATGATGATAAACAACTAAGCTCTATCTACTGGATTCAAAACCACTGCAGAAAACAGAACCATAAAGAGAGGACTGAAAGACAGTGTAGCATAGGGGTTACAGGGCTGCCTTTGGGAACCCAGAAGACCTGGGTTCAAGACCTATGTCAGACACATACTGAGCAATTTACTTAACTTCTCAGTGCCCCTGGACAGCTCATTAAGATCCTGCTTTGCAGAGGAATTGCACTGGTGGAAAGAATTTCTACTCCCAATGATGAAATCACAGACTCAGACCCTAAATCAGCTCTAGGAGCCACCTCAGCCTTACCCCCAAATACATACAAACTTGAGTTTCCCCTCGGCGAGTATCTTATGTGTGGGATTCATAGGATGTTAAGAGGTGTGGAAGATGTTAAGAGCTACTCTGAAAGGAGCAATTCAATGGAAAGAGTGGTAGCTCTGGAATCAAGGGGCCTGGATTCAAATCCTGTCTCACTGATGCTTACCAGTTATTTGAGCTTGTTCAGTCATTTTCAATTCTGTTCATCTCTTTGTGACCCCATTTGGGGTTTTCTTGGCATACTGGAGTGGTTTGCCATTTATTCTCTGGCTCATTTTACAGATGAGGAAACTGAGGTAGACTGGGTTATATGAATGCACAGGATCACACAGCTAGTTATGTGTCTGAGGATGCTTTTGAACTCAAGAAGTTGAGTCTTTTTGACTCCCAGCCCAGAACTCTATTCGCTGCACCACACCTAGCTGCCCAATTTGACATCAAACAAAGATTTAACATTCCTTGGCCTCAAGGTTTCCTCATGTGTAAAATGAGGGAGTTGGCCTAGATCAGGAGTGAGGAACCTGCAGCCTGGAGGCCACATGTGGCCCTCTAGGTCCTCAGGTGCAGTCCTTTGACCGAATTCAAATTTCACAGTACAAAATCCCCTTAGTAAAAAGATTTGTTCTGTAAAACTTGGACTCAGTCAAAAGGCCACACCCAAGGACCTAGAAGGCCACATGTGGTCTCGAGGCTGCAGGTTTCCCACTCCTGGGCTAGATAGTTCTGCAGGTCTATGCTCCCATTATGTTTTCCCAGGTTTTCCACTATGTATGGTGAAAGGGGGCCTCTGACTGAGGAAACCCCATTAGAGTTTTTCTCAGCAGCTGAAGCGGTTACTAGGGCAGACTCCATATTTAATAATTCTCATCACTTTCACAGCTCAGTGCCAGGCATATTGTAAATGACTGAATTCTCTCATAGAATTTAATTTCTAAACAAAAAAGGGTCAGGGGCTTTGGGGGGATTCTCACTGAAGGCAGAGCCAAAACTTACAAGTAGGGAAAGCTATTGTGCAAGGTGGGGCTGGAGGGTAGGGAGGAAGGGAAGTGTGTTAGATTCGGGAATGCAAACTTTTCTTAGGTGGAAAGACTGAATCCCCCCCCCCCCCGCCCCCTAATTGATGCACCAGGCAGCTAGGTTCAGTGACTTGCCGTTGTTATCTTTATATGTGTTAAGGTCAGAATGTCAGAAATGAGACACAAGCCCAGGTCTTTCCCGCTGTAGCTAGGTGGCAATGCAGATAAGAGTACTAGGCTTGGAGTCTGAAAGACTTGAGTTCAAATACTGCATAATCACTTCCTAGCTGTTGACCTTGGAAAAGTCATTTATCATGTTTGCCTCAGTTTCTTCATCTGTAAAATGGAAAGAATAGTAATAGCACCTATCTCCCAGGGTTGTTGTGAGGTTCAAATGAGATAATTTTAAAACACTTAACATGGTTCCTGGCACATAGTATGTATTATCATCATTCAAGGACACTGCTCATTGGGAAAAGGATTTATTTGGGATACAGCTGGCAAACACCCCACCTATTAGCTCTCTAGTTCGACTTCTTCTTATAGGTACTGAGCTCGGCTGTAAAGGTACCTATCAGTGGGGCAAAGCCCTGGTTGCCCTACGTCTGTTATGGGTTCTGCCTGATGGCACTAATCTTAACTGGGGCACATCTGAGGATGTCAGGGTGACTAGAGCAGACCCACACCTTACTGTGTGACGTGAATGAGGTCACTTTCCCAATCTAGAACTTCCTTTCCTGTGTAAAAAAGATTAATGATCTCTAAGATCCTGCCCAAATCTGCAGGACTGTAAGTGCCTGCAATAACCCTTGCTCTTAGTTGAATTTTTCAAGGTCAATAATACATTTGCTCCCCTTTTGTACTCTCTATTCTTCTTTCTCTGCTCCTACTCATCTACCCTCAGCAACCTTGAGTTCTTTCACTGGCTATAGTGTTTATTCAGTGGTATCCAACTGCTGGTGACCTCATTTTTGGGGTTTTCTTGGCAAAGATACTAGAGTGGTTTGCCAGTTCTTTCTCTAGCTCATTTTATAGATGGGGAAACTGAGGCATACAAGGCCAAGTAAAGTACCCTGGTAAGTGCCTGAGGTCAGATTTGAACTCCTGAAGATGTGTCTTCCTGATTTCAAGCCTAGTGCTCTATCCACTGTACCATCTAGCTGTGCCCAGCTATAGTGTAAAGTCAAAATAAAGAAGACACAGAAAGCCTGGGAAAGGCATAAGGACTGAGGAGGATTCACCAGATTTACAACAAACCTGGCTCTTGTTCAGAGAATTCCAGTTCAAGCCAACAACCAGGTGGAAGCCTGCAAGCTTCGAAAGCCAAATCCCATTACAAAGGAACCCTCCTTGACAAAACTAATTCTGTGGCCCTGCTCAATGAGCCCTCTGGGGAGTGGAAGGAACACCTGATCTAGAATAAAAAACTGGAGTTCTAATCTCAATTCTGCCACTTACTACTATATGACCTTGGACAAATCACTTCTGGTTTCCAAATGGTCTAGAGAAGCTGAAGTTCCCTTGCAGCTGTATCCTTTTGTATGACTCATGGATATAAAGCTTTTGCTCGTTACAACAAATACCGATCCATTATACAATTATATACAACAAATGCTTTCTCTGGGGCTGATTCCTCTGACAGTCATCTTCTAAAATAAGTTAACTTGAAGGTTCACTGTTCACTAAGAGAAGAGGTTAGAGAAGGTGTAACTCCATTTACATTTATTTTGTCCAGCTCTCAAGTACTAGTCATCATTCTGTTCTCCTTCCTTACTACAAACATTCCACCTACCAAACAACCCACTCAAAACCATCTGTCCCCCAAAAACACGCACGCATGCACGCACACACACACACACACACACACACACACACACACACACTCCAAGAGATTGGAGGAAAGCAACAGAGGTGAAGGCTAGTCATACTTAACCTTATTGCCCTACCTTTACTGGGTTCCCTTCTTTATACTTGAACAGGGTAGGACAGTAACTCTTTGTTTCTAGGTTCAACTAAATGGGCATTTCATTTTCAAAGAATGGATTCATTTGGACAAAATTCCACGACACCAGATCAATTCAGATAAGCCTCTGGGATGTAACATAAAGAAATTGTCCTATCCCTTATATAGGATGTCCCAAAAATCTTAGTGGAGTTTTTCAAGCTTATTAAACAAGAGCATTAAAAAACAAAAGACTTACTTAGAAGCAAGGACTTTAAAGAGCAAAATAGTCTAATGCGGCAGTTCTCAACCTGTGGATCGCGACCCCTTTGGGGGTCAAACGGGGTCACCTAAGACCATCGGAAAACACATATTTCTGATGGTCTTAGGAACTGAGACACCGCTCCTCTATTTGTCTCCAGGCGGGTCTGCCCCCATGCAGATACACCCACATACAAGTATTAAAGGGTCACAGCATTAGGAAGGTTGAGAACCACTGGTCTAATGTAAACAGGTAGCCCAAGGTCCTCAGGAAAAGTTGGAAAGACAAGTTAAGGTGAATGATGTGTACAGACTATGGGCAGGGCAGTGGAAAGAGCTCTAGATTTGGAAGTCAGAGTGACTTGCCCGTATGACTGTGCGGAAGACACTTTACATCCTGGTCTCAGCATTCCCATCTAGAACGTGAGGGGTGTCGGACTAGAGGACCTCTTAGAACTTCCAGCCCTAGATCTATTCTCTTCTGCTCTCAACTTAATTTTAGCTCCTTCCTGTTAGGTATATCCCATTTTTCCCACAGTTATAGCTTGATTGTTTCTATTTGTTTGCTCACTATTGGACTGTGAGCTCATGGAGACGAGGATGAGTTTTGCTCTTTTTGTACCCCCAGCACTTAGCACAGTGCCTAGTGCTTCGCAGGTACTTGAGATAATAGTTGTAGAGCACTTAGCACAGGCACTTAGTAAATGTTTACTGAATGACAGAGTTGTGGGGAGAGAGCCTGTGGAAATACCAAACCTAACTTTTCAGCCACCCTACCAGATGGATCACAGTGATTGAACAAAAGCATTTGTTTCAACTACATCCAAAAGGAGGAGGCACCTTGGGAATCTCTTTTTTTCTGGCAGCTGTTTAATACAGTCATCTGGGGAAGAAGACACTGCCTGCTGGGAATTCTAGAGAGAAAGCCCCACCGTGTTATTGGCGCTTACTAGGACAAACGGGGGATTAAGTTATGGTCAGTGCTCAGTGTGGCACACACTTCTCAGGGGCTAAATAATGACTCACATTTATATAGTTCCTTTGAGGTTTACAAAGCTTGGACACAGCATCTCAACTGATCAACAACTCTGTGTTATTCTTGTGGCTGTCAAGTGGCTCAAAGGATAGAGTGTAGGCCTGGAGTCAGACACTTACTAGTGACCCTGGGCAAGTCACTTAACCCTGTTTGCCTCAGTCTCTTTATCTGTAAAATGAGCTGGAGAAGGAAGTGGTAAACCACTCCAGGATCTTTGCCAAGAAAACCCCAAATGGGGTCACAAAGAGCTGGATGTGACTGAAAATGGCTTTACAACAACTGTCATCATAATCACCATTTTTCAGATGAGAGAACTAAGGCTTAGTGATAAAAATTACACAATGGATAAGCCCCTGAGGCAGAATTTACTTCTAAGTTTTCCACACTCCAGGCTCAGCCCTCATGCTTCCTCTCTACTGGAGCTGACCAAATCCCCATAATTTCTCACTTCCTCAATTCCGTTGCCTGCTGCATGGGCAGCAACAGCCATGCCCTTGATCTGACAGAAGTACTTATACAATCCCACCATGGCTCCTAGGGGACAACATGATGGGAAGAGACCCAGGATGGGGCACCACCAGGGGTTTATACAGTATATCCCAACCTTTGCCTAGTTCTCATCAGCAAACAGACTCACTGCTTACTTTCTCACAATCAAGTATAGGCTGGTTTTAGGTAAACCAGTCATCTTCCCTTTCTCTGTGCCCCTAAAATACTTCTGAGGAATTGTGGGTACAACCAGTTACTACCAGTTTCAGCAGTTTCCTGAAGTTTCTGTGCATTCCACATGCAGGGCGTAACTATGTTCAGTCTGACAGTGACCTACCCTCCTTATAAGAATGACAGTATCACCTTCACGGAGGCAGTGCACGGTACAATGGGCAGAGATCTGACCTCAGACCTGGGTTCAAATGCTAACTCTGACAGGGACTGACAATGTCTCCCCATGAAAAATCTCTTTACCTCTCAGTGTCCCAGGTAATCAAGTCTGTAAACTGCAGAGCAGATGCAACCTGCCATGGCAGAGGCCTTGGAAGAGAGAGTTTACAGTTTGCTTGCTGGGATTTCTGTATGCCAATAGAATCATAGCTCTGGACAATCGCCTTCCAGGAATGGGGATTTGGAGTGATGACCCTCTCTCCACACGCTGGAGAGGACAGCTAGCTGGAACGGTGGATAGAGCAGAGTGTTCAAGTTCAAATCTGGTCTCAGATACTGCGTGACGTTAGGCAAGAAATTTAGTCTCTGTCTGCCTCAGTTTCTTCATCTGTAAAATGAAGATAATAATACCTACCTCCTAGGGTTGTTGTGTGGATACGAAAATGAGATAGTATACTCTGATTCTGGGCCAGGATGCTCCTGAGAGCCCTAACCCTGCGAAGGTCCCCCAACTGCATGGACTCAGGGCATTTGCACCTGTTGATCCACATTCTCCCCTCCTCTTATTTCAAAGCTCACCCCCTCTTCTGGCATTCCAGTCAGTCACCAAGCTAAACAAGCACATCTATGAGACCTCCCAGGTTATCTGGAAAGAGGAGTGTCCTGCCAAGTGGTTTCTGCTCCCTGCCTGCCTCACACCAACCACAGAAACCTCATCACTTCCGGTCTTTTCCTAAACAGGGTCCAAAACTTGCTACAAAATATTCATCATGCCCCAAAGGGATTACTTCTTCCACCAAGATCCCTCACAGTCCAGCCAAGAACAATCCCTCAAATTTCCTATAACGAAGGCCACAAGAGTCAGGATGGAAGGAAAGTTATTGGGGGATTGAGTTACAATAAAGGACACGGCCCAAGAAAGGTTAATGAGTCTACTCTCTAGTCCCAGAAAATAGGTGGGTAGAGATCTGTCTCCAGGACTGAAGATCCTAAGATCCTTTCCATGATCAGGAGATAAGGGTGATGGCAGAGGGAGGCCCAACAAATATGACAGCTGTGTCCTGCCTGACTTTTCATGCCCCCATTTGGGATTTTCTTGGCAAAGATAGTAGAGTGGTTCACCATTTCTTTCTCTGGCTTATGTTACAATTGTAGAAACTGATGCAAACAGGATTAAGTGACTTGCCCAGGGTCACACAACTAGTGTCTGAGACCACATTTGAACCCAGGACGATGAGTCTTCTTGACGTCAGCCCTGGTACTCACACCACCTACATACCTACTCTGTTCCAGGCCTGTGCTAAACACTAGGTACAAAGAAAGGTATAAGAGAGTCCCTGTTCATAAGGAGCTCACAGTATAATGGGGAAGACAATGCACACACAACAGTGTACAAATAAGCGTATAGGAAAAACTGGAGATAATCAACCAAGAGGAAAGGAGATTCAGAAAGGCTCCACCTGGGACTGGATTCCAAATCCAGGATTCTTGCCACTGCACCACACTGCCACCAGGGGGGCAGTCAATTCCCCGGAATGCTGCTCTGTCAGAAATGTCCAATGCCCCCTAAGAGGCACCCTTTGCAGCAGACAGGTGGCAGAGTGGACAGATGGTTTGACTTGGAAGCAGGAAGAACCAAGTTCAAATTCTGCCTTAGGCCCTTACTCCTTGTATGACCTTGGGCAAGTCATTTAACCTCTATTTTCCTTAATTTCCTCAAATGAGGATAATAGCTTCTACCTCCCATGGTTGTTGTGAGATTCAAATGAGATGGTAATTGCCTGGCACAGAGTAAGCACCATATACATATTAGCTATGATGATGATGATGGATGGGGGACCTGCTGCCATCTGGTGCCACAATGCACCTCCCAAGGTTACTCTCAACCCCATCATTATTCCACTGATTCCTCCCTTCTTCACCTGCCAAATATAGGTCAGTGGGAACCAAAGGTCCACCAACAGCTAGAGCCTTGCTTGATCCTCTTATATGTTCTACCTGAGGTGCTGGTTCTAACAGTTCAGGTACTTCTGGGAGAGTTGCAAGGGCATCTCACATGCAATGTGTATTACAGCTCTGACTTTTGGAGGCAGCTGGGTGGTTCAGTGGATAGAGTTTGGACCTGATGTCAGGAAGACTGGAGTTCAAATCCAGCATTAAGACACTCACTAGCTGTGCAGTCTTGGTAAAGTCACTTAAGCTCTTAA
The DNA here is from genome assembly GCA_028627135.1 of Pseudochirops cupreus. NCBI lineage: Eukaryota > Metazoa > Chordata > Mammalia > Diprotodontia > Pseudocheiridae > Pseudochirops > Pseudochirops cupreus. The sequence goes on along the minus strand of CM053583.1, from coordinate 256,625,433 downwards.
TCCAGTGGAGAAGGAAACGGCAAACCACTCCAGTGTCTTTGCCAAGAAAACCCCATGGATGGTATGGTCCATGGGGTCATGAAAAATTGGACAAGACTGAACAACAAGGCACTACCTCCATCTTCTTTCATATCTGCCTCCTGACACAACCTTTTTCCCTATTAATCCACCAAATTGCATTTATTAAGCACCAACTATATGCCAGGTACTCAGCCACTGGGGATGAAGACAGAAAGAAAACAAATTGTGCTTTCCAGAAGCATACATTCTATCAAAATAAACAAAACACACATTATAATGGAGACCAAATGCATACGAAGTAAACAGAAGGTCATTTACCTCGTATCACTTCCTTCTACTTCTGGCAGTGGCCAAAAGAGCAGGATAAAATTCAGGTCTTATCTGTTTCTAACAGTAAGTATAAAAGTCTGATGAGGCAGGAAGCTGTTACTATTGACTTGACTTCTTTTTAAAATTATTTGTTAGTTTGATTTATACATGATAACAATAACTAACACTTATATGGATACTGTAATAAATCACTGTCACTTACATCAACTCATTTAATCCTCACAAAAATATGAATTAGGTGGTATATTAGCCCCATTTTAGAGATGAGGAAAGTGGAGCCTAGGGAGGGTTAGAAGGCCAGTATTAGAGCTCAATCCATGGAATGGTATGTAAAGAACAGTGACTTGGGGGCCAAAGGATCTGGGCCATTTCTGAATTTCAACTGACTCATCTCGAAAATGAGAATCACAAGGTCATAGAGACAGAGAGAGAGAGAGAGAGAGAGATGGAAGGGGTCTTAGAGATGACCTAGTACTACGCCTTCATTTTACAGAAGAGGAAACTGAGACCCAGAAGTGAGTGCCATACAATAATATGTACTGTACTAAGCAATGGGGATAAAAACAAGAGGCAAAAGACATATCCTGCCCTCAAGGAGCTTACAGCAAGCAGACAAACATGGACAAAGCAAGCTATAGACAGGATAAATAGGAAAGAATTAACAGAGGGAAGGGCCTGGACTTAGGAAGGGTTTGGGGAGGCTTCCAGATCAGCAGATTGTGGCCACCCAGGGCCTGAATTCAAATCTGAACTCAGACCTTTACTAGCTGTATGATCCTGGGCAAGTTATTTAACCTGTTTGCCTTAATCCACTGAAGAAAGAAATGGCAAACCACTCCACTTATCTTTGCCCATATGGTCCATGGGGCCACAAAGAGTTGGACATAAAAGAACAAGCAAGGCCCCCCCTTTCCCCCACTTCTTGGTTCAAATTCTACCTCTGATGGTGTGACACTGAGCAAGTCACTTTACTTCCCTCATCTGTAAAAAGAGCAGCTCTAAAGCCCCTTCCAGCTCTAAGAACAGTGCCACATCTTCTGATTCTGAGTCCCACGCTCTTTCTTCTACATAAACAAGTTCCTGTTTTTGTTATACCTGTGAGCATGGGACTCAGCCGAGTTGCAGGACTGCTCAATGTCACAAAAGTCCAATTCTTTTAAGTCTAGTCCTGGGTTTAGTTCTCAAGGTTATGGATAACAATACGCTCCAATTCTATAGTGCTTAATACTTTCGAAGTATTAATATTTATTATTAATTTTTAATATTAATTATCAAGTATTAATACTTAATACTTCACAATAAACCAGTAAGGGAGGGCTGGTAACATGCTTCTCAAGAAATCAAGGCCCAGAGAGAGGAAGTGACTTGTTCCAGGTGACAAAGTACCAGTGGTAGAACCAACATAAGAATCAAAGTAGTAACTTGAGAGTCCAGAAACACCTAAGTTCCACTCCCACCTTTGACATTTAATTGCTCTGTGATTCTGAGCAAATCACCTCTGAGAGCCTCAGTGTCCTGATCCATAAAATGGGGACAGTAACAGTCTTGTGAGGCTCAAATGAGATAATAATGTATGTGAAGCACTTTGCACATTTTAAAATGCTCTACAAATGCCAGGTATTGTTATTGTACAGAATAGCCAAATTCTATAGCATCATTGGAGAATGAAGTCAGGAAGCAATGTAAATTATGGCTCCCCCTCCCCCAGAAGTCCCATCCTCCCAAAAGATATTGAATTACCCCAAATGGGGGAGGGCAAGTTCCCCCCCCCCAATTCCTAATTCATGCCTAATCAGGGTTTTGAAGTCAGCCCAATGGCAGTCAATTGTAGTCGATGATGGAAAGAATACTAAGCAACAAAACTGAGTATTCCTATGGAGCTTCAAAAGGTGAAATACATTAAAATGGAAAACCAGGCTAATATATTCAATTACCTTTGGTATGACCTAAACTCCTAGACACCGGAACTGAGATGAAGCTGCTTTAACCATCCTGATTTAAACATACACACTGGAGAGAAAGGTCCACAATTAAGTGATAGGTCACACATGAGAGAACTCAATTTTCTAGTGAGTTGTGGTTCATTGAGCTTGTAAGAAATGCAGTAAACAGTCCTTCAGAAAAGGGCTCCTTTAACTGCCCTGTCAAGACACCCAAATGACGCCTCTGAGCTGGCTAGATGGCTTCAGGACAACAACCTTTGTTGCCTGCTGGCTCTGCAAATGCTCCCTGTTCTGAGGCTCTATACTTCTCATCTCCCCTACCCCACCCCCAACATACACACATAGTATATTTCATTCATGTCGTGTAACCCTCATGTGACTGTGTTCTTCCAGACTGGCCAGTTACCATGGAGATGGTGTTACATGGATAACCCACCAGGATGTCAGTCCATCTCTTGTTTCCAATCCTTCACCTTATTACAAAGCAAACGAGGAATCATCAATAGAAATAGAAGATTTCTTTAAGGCAGGGGTTTCTTAACCTGAGAATTGTGAATTTTAACAACAATATTTCAATATAACTAGCTTCCTTTGTAATCTTGTGTGTTTTTATCAATTTTAAAACTACTCCTCTAAGAAGGGGGCTATGGGCTTTACCAGACGGACAAACGGGTCCAGGACACAAAAGGGTTAACCCCAGCTTTAAGAGAACATATTCCCCTAGAATGACTAATAACCAGTCCCAGCAGGTGATTTTCCTTTGCTGAATCTTAGAACACTAAAAGTAAATACAGGTAGGCACGAATGGGGTACCTTTGGCTTTGCTGAAGTACTAACGTTGATGGGAGAGGGAAGGCAAGAGGAGGAAGGGATTTAGTTGTTTCAGTTGTCTTCGACTCTTTGTGACTCCATTTGGAGTTTTCTTGGCAAAGATATTGGAGTGGCTTGCCATTTCCTTCTCAGCTCATGAGCAAACAGGGTTATGTGATGAGAGGAACATTTAATAAGTACCAGGTACTGTGTTAAGCACTACAGATATTAGTTCAATGAGATATTAAAATATAATTCCATGATACTGTAAGGTTTAACAATCCTAAGAAGCATAGATATTAATTTTTATACCCATTTTACAAAGTAGGGAAACTGAAACTAAGATTAAGTGAATTGCCCAACACCCCAAAACTAGTGTGGCCACCTGGATTCAAACTCAGCTTCCCCAACTCCAAGTGCAGTGTTCTTGTAGGGTGGTACAGTGGGGAAGAATCTTGGATCTGGAATCAAATCTTATCTCTAATTTTTACTACCTGCTGGACCCTCTAGACTATGTCTAGGCTTCACAGCTATGTCTTTTTCTAGACAAATATATAGCATCCTAGGATGACACAGACCCTACACACCTAGAGGTTTAACCTTCTCTTAACCTGAGGTTCATAGAAGGTTTATGGATAGATTTCATGGGTCCATGAACTTGGAATGGGAAAAAAAAAAACCTTTATTTTCACTAACCTCTACCTGAAATTTAGCATTTCTTTCAATTAGAAAACAAAAACATTCTAACAAAGGGTCCTGTATGTTTCCCCAGAATGCCAAGGGAGCCCAAGACACAGAAATGGTTAAGAACACTAGATCTAGACCAAATCACCCAGGATTATAGTAACAGAAGCCAGATATCAGCTGTCTTCTAAGAAACAAGTATTGGAGCCAGGTTACATGTCTGTATGCGAGGCTCCCTCCTTTTCCATAAGGGATATTGACCCAAGCTAAAGTGTCTCCAGAGAGGCTTTTCCCCCAAAAGGGCTGATAAATTCTTTATCTGGAGCAAAATAGCCATAGTTCCCAGCTCACCCCTGTGTCCTTCTGGGACCAGGAATTTCTGTTCCAAGTTAGAAAAAAACTAATTCTTTAAAGAGGTGAAGCCACACTTTTAATGTCTAATTTGGAAATATAAGGCTTTGGACCTCTTTCTTAAGCTTTGACATATTTAACAATAAGAAATAATCATTCCCTGAATCTCTATAGTGCTTAAAAATTTTCAAAGTTCCATCATATTGATCTTCCCAATAACCCAGTAAGGTTGATATCATTAGATTATAAGCTTCTTGAGGGGAGGGACTGTCATTTGCCTCTTTTTTTTTTTGTATTTCCACTGCCAGTACCTAGAATGTAGCAAGTACTTAATAAATGTTTACTGATTACCAATTAATATACTTCTCATTTTACAGAAGCGGAAACTGAGGGCAAGTGACTGTGAAATCCAAGTCTCCTGATTCCTAGTTCACTAGGGAGTCAATGAGACAATTCAGGCCTGATATCCTCAGGCCCATTCAAAAAGGGAGTATTTTAAGCCTTGATGAAAAGCCTAGAGGCAGCTAGGTAGATCAGGGGATAGAGTGCTAGGCCTAGAGTCAGGAAGATCTGAGTTCAAATTTGACCTTAGACACATATTAACTGTGTCACCCCAGCCAAGGCATTTAACCTCTGCTTGCCTTAATCCATTGGAGAAGAAAATGGCAACCCACTCCAGTATCTTTACCAAGAAAACCTCAAGGACTGTATTGGCATGTTATGGTTCAAGGGGTCATGAAGAGTCAAAAAAGACTGGACAACAACAATTAAGAAAAACCCTTTACTCAATTAACATTTGTTAATAGCTTACTATATGCCAGGTACTGGACTTGGAGTGAGGGAGAGCAGTTTTGAATCCCAGCTGAGACACTAACTGTGTGACCTTGGGCAAGTCACTTCATTTCCTCTCAGTTCAGTTTTCTTATTCGTAAAATGCTCTCCAATGTCCTTTCCAGCTCTCTATCTATTATCCTAGGTGCTGGAGACACAAAACACTTCCTCCCAGTCAAGGTTATGTACCCCAGAGTGTTCTTGTTGCCTCCTGGATTCCTTCAGGTTCTAGCAAAAGTCCTACCTTCTGTAAGAAGTCTTTTCCAGATCACACTCTGAGATGATCTCCCTTCTAATCCTCTATATAGCATGCCGGGTTTGCATGTTGCCTCCCCAATTATTCGGAGCTCCAAGAGAACAAAGGGTTGTTTTTTGCCTTCTTTGTATCCTCAGCACTTAGCACAATCCCTGGCATATAGAATGGGTACTTAATAAACGCTTGTTGATTTTACTTGGCTGAAATATTTAGCATCAAAAGGTAAGCTCCGCAGCCCACCAACCCCAAAGCACCAGCTGTCCAGAGAAAGAACAAAGAGTTAAGATGGATCTCTCCTCCAGAGGGCCCCGTGTTTTCATCTATCACATCAGTCCTGTGGTTTTAGTCTTTACTTGTCAGGGTAGATAACAGTCAGCAAAAGACTTTAGGGCACGAATAGCTGAGCTGAATCATCGGGAGAATTCGTTACACCCCTTCCTACATCCTTAGCTTCCTCACAACCAATTTATCTCAAACACAGGCAAAGCCTAACCTACTCGACTCCTAGATTTAGCACCAAAGAAATCCCTTTCAGTATGTAAATACAGTTGTGAGAATGTCTCCATGAATATGCAAAACAGCCTCGAGCCTGTAAATAAAAGCAATCATTTAAATGCTAATGATATTCCAGACTATTCTATTCAGGGCTGGCTGGTTTCCCTAGGTTGTGATAGAGAAAATTCTACCAATTCTGAACTGCAGTTATGAAACTGGGTAATTCTGGGAGGGGACACTAATTTGTTCTAAATAACTCCTAACATGGTATCTGGGTCCAGGTTTCCTATAAGATCCAAGGAGCATACTTTGGAAAGGGCAAGGATCAGTCAGGCTGGAGTCAGAGGGCGCTCACCCATTGGGTCTTAATATATCTTTGTCTGCACGCCACCCATTAGTGCCAACGGAGCACCTCCTCAGATGATGGAGGTTTAAGCCCATTAATTTTGCAGACATCAAGCCAATTGGCACAGAGCAGTGAGGGGGCAAGTCTGTATAAAACCAGTACCTCTTCCAGTCCACTGCTATAGCTACTCAAGGTTGCTTTGAAATATATTAGACTCCAGGGAGCTTCAGGTTTTAACAGAGGCAGGAACAAGGGGACAAATTGCTGAAAATATGTCCTCCTGTTACATGATAATAGTTTGCCATTGGATGGAAAATTCCTCACGATCTTTAGCATGCAGTTTCTGAATCACTTTTAAACATCTGTGCCTCAAAGTGCTGACATTTCTTTTTATTCCCTACCCTACCCTCTTACTTCCCCCTCTAAGTGCCATACTTCTCTGCCTGGGCATCCAGCACTCCATCTGGCTCTAGTACACAGTATCATCCCTTCTGATTTAAGCCCCAGGGCAGTGAATAGAGAGGAAGAACAATTTGCACAGTGGTTAGAATACAAAATGGGTTAGAGACTGTTGACTCAATAATAAGACTCAAATTTGCATATCACTGCTTACTACTGGACTGCCTACAGTCAAAATACACAGATTCTCCCCCACTAATTCTCCAACACCTTCCCCCACCCCACCCCGTTTAAAAAAAATCCCCTCATTCTTCGGTGCTACAGGTCAAGTTCAGGGGCCCATTGAACAGAGGGTTAGGAGGTTAAGTGATTTGCCCAGGGTCATAAATCTGAAGGGGGACTTTTCTGGCTATACAGTAGACTCCATTCACTACTCCATACAGCCCATCCAATAAAAATTTGTTGGAAGTTCTTCTTAAAGAGACTGAGAGATGATTAGAACTCATATATATGGCTGTCTTCTCTCCTTATTTCTGGGTACCTCTGAAGATAATCTAAAGAATGAGTGCTGGGCCTGAATCCCGCCCCTTTCTCTACATCCCAAAGCACACTTAGTAAGGTAGTTTAGTGTTATGGAAATAGTATGGAATAGTCCCAGGACGTGGGATCAAAGCCTGGCACAACTATGTAGTGTCTTCGTGACCTTGGGTGTCTAACTTCTCAAGAGCTTCAGAGCTCCAAAATGAAGGCATTGGGCTGACTAGAATATGATCTCTATGATTCTGAGCAGGAAAGCCAGCGCTTTCAAAATCTTATGGCTGATAGCCCCACTGTACTGCCCTTGTCAAAGGATATCTGGAATATATTGTGCTTGCAGGCAGGAAGGCAAGTTTCCTCTCCCTTCCAGAGATAATCACCTCTAGGGTTTCTCTCAGTCCCCCAGTATCAGCTAGAGGCTGGATGCAAATGAAATCAAACAATATTTGTCAATCAATTCCATGCTGTTCCTTCTAACTTGGAGAAGCCAGCTTTCCAAAGAGATGGTGAGGAGATGGGTACATGAAGGAGGCAAAGGACCTGACCGCCCTAGGGTCCATCCAAAGAAAATCTCAGCTATATTGACGGGTTCCTTAGAGCCAGTTAAGGGAACTTTAAAGAGCTGGAGTGGGGAGAAGTTAAGCTGCACTGGACTCTGGCCCACATATCTTCCCCCCACCCCAAACCTGGGGAGCTGAACAGAGACACAGAACCGAGTTGGTAGGGGGCTGGTGGGGGTCTCTAGGGTCAACAATCCTACAAAGAAACAGGGTTTTTTTTTTTTCAAAGAGCTGAGGTTGGCTAGTACTCCCTTCCATCCTCCCCTCCCCCCCCATTAAAGGTCCCGACCTTCCCACTGCAGGCAAACATTTCCCAGCCACGGTATTCTTCGACCAGATGTACTATTGTATTCAATGACCTTCTATCTCTCTTCCCTCAGCCTCTTCTCTCTCCCGCCTCTCCCCCTCCTCCACCCCCGAACCGCTTCCCTTCCTAACTTCCTCCCCTTCCTCCATCCAGCAATCACACACACACAAACTGAGAAGACAGCCACGTATGTTTGAGTTCTAACCTCTCCACTCCTAACCCCAGGTCCTTCTGGGCTCGGGGCTCTGGCAACCTGCCGCTAGCCCCCAAGTCCGGCCTGTAGGCTGCAGTCTCCTTACAAGCTCCTTCCTTAAAACTCTCGACACATCCCCAAGGTGCTCTTCTAATCAGGACAGTCTCTAAAAGCTTCAGCTCGGCTGCCCCCCCTCCCCCTTTTCTTCTCCAGTACTGCATTAGTCCCTCTCCAGCCCCGGTTTCCTGCTGTTCTATGGCCCCAGTTTCTCCACTTGTCTCCGGTCAGCACCTTCTCCCCTCTGGACAGTGCGGAGCACGTCCCGCGTTCTGCAGGTGCGGGCCAGGGACTGGTTTCTGAGGAAGGCCAGAGGATGCCTCCCCTCTTGGGAGCCAAGGATGGGCTATCTGACTGATTTCCTAGAGCTTCAAGAAACTGACCTCCGCTCCAATTCCTCGGCAGGAGCTTCCCCCTCCCCCTTCATACCCAGACCCTCCTCCGCCTTTCCTGAGACAATCACCCCCAAGCCTGGCCCCGCTCCGCCCTCTGCGGCTCCTCTCCGGACGCTGCCGTATTAGGGCCTCCTCCCAGCTCCCCAGTAATCCTTCCCGCATCCCCGGTTGGCTCACACAGTCTCTGTGGTGGCCCCTGGACGGCACAGAGAAATCAACAACCTCTGGGATGCAGGACACTGCACAGAGCTCTTCCCGCTGGAGAAAAGTTTCTCTGGGGCCTGGAGAACCGCCTTCCCCCTCCCCCGCCATCACTCCGGTCCTCCTGCCTGGGCTGAGCCCTTTCTCCGCAACCCCATCGCACTCACCCGCACCGGCAGCCCCACAGCCGGACGGATTCTCCCGCTTCTCCAGCAGCCGCCACTGAAGTCACATTTCTGCAGAACGGTCCCCCCCCTTCCCCAACCCTCCCCCCACCCCCTTAGTCCCGGCTCCGGCTCCCCCAGATGCCCTCACTGCATCGCCGCGCACGGCCCCCCTGCGTCCTATCGCCGCTGCTGCTTACACCGCCCCGACCCTCTCAGGCTCCAGCTCAGGGTCTGACTCTGGCTCTGACTGCCGCTCCGGCTCCTTTCCAGCGGCGGTCCCGGATTTCGCCGTCAGCCCTGTACTCTCACTGCACCCAGCCTACCCCTGGTCCTCCTTCTCAGCTCAGCCCCGCGGGCCCCAAGCCCAGCTCGCTCACTGGCTCTCCCACAGCCCCAGCTCCACCCCCACGGCCGCCCCTTCCCCCTCCAGCCTGTCCTTTGCCCCAGCGCACTCCATGTGTCCCCCGATGTCTAATGTTGCTGCAAACTCCCTGACCCCCTCCCCCCACCATGGTCTCGCCGCCCCTAGTGTGCACTCGGCACGTGAACCGCCGTCCTCACAGGCACCAACACACACAAAGGGTGTAGATACAAATCTCACAGCGCACGGGCACACTCAGAGGACAACGACCCACAAGTACCGTTATGCACTTCTCCCTCTCCTCCCACCCCCCAATCCCCAGTAACTCGCGCGTGGGGCCACACGGAGCACACACCTACGTGTGTGAATACACGTACCCGTACGCGTTAGTGACTGAGAAAACAATGTGAATGAATTACACAAAGAAGTGAACGAACATAGTACAGACTCGTGCCCACAGGACCTTAGATGTGGAACTGGAAGGGACCTTAGCGACCCGGCCAGCTCGTAATTCACCTCCCTTGCCACCGATTTTACAACGGAGGAAAATGACTTGCCCAAGGTCACACAGGTAGTAAACATGGGGGAAGGATTTGAAACCAGGGCCCCTGTTCCGTGCTCTAATACCCATTTGTACCTCACAGTCAGGAACCCAAAGTGAAAGGAGGTGTCAGGGAGCTTAGTCACCGGAATTATTTAGACTAGACTTCTATCCGTCCTGGATGGTTCATCTGTTTGAAGGCAAGGTGGATGGGTCAGGAATTCTAAGAATCTCGTCCTAAACCAAGTCAGTACAGTTGGAGGCTTTGGCTTCGAGGAGAGAGCAGTGGGCAATTTGATCCGTGGCCAGAGGGGTGGGAGATGGGAGATCAGAGAAGAGAATGCCTTCGGATCCAAGGAAAATACCTTTTTCAAATCAGCAACTAGCAATCAAAGGTTCTTTCTGAGCCTCCTCCTGCCACCCCCAATGCAGACTTTAAGGGTAAAAAAAATCCGTATCATTCTTGAGTTCTCTTAACCATCCCAACTAGAGTTGTTTAAAGATGTTGGACTATTGAATGAGGTGGAGATACTCTTGTTCAATCAATCAAAAAAACCATTTATTAAGGCCTTACTATGTTCCTGGTGCTGTGCTAAATTTGGGGTAGGGAGCATGGAAAAAATGGTTAAAAGTAGCCCCTGTCCTCAAGGAGCTTACATTCCTTTGGAGAGACAACATGTAATTAACTGGATTTTGACAGAGTCTGGTAGCTGGGGGTACCCTCAAAAGGGAAAGACGTAAACACTTGGAGGGATTAGAAAAGGCTTCCCTTAGGGCTGGGGAAGTGAGAATTTGGGATTAGCTTTTGTGGGAAAATTGGAAAAGAGCATTCCCCAGTAGTCCTCAGCTCCTTTATTTATAAAGTGAGGGGTGCTGGCTAGATAAGCTAGCTACAAAGCCTCTTCCAGCTCTACTTTTTAAGTCCTCTGATCTTCTAGTCACCTCTTCCCCCCTTCCTTTTCAGTGACTTCTTGGCTTTTGTTTGTATATCTCTCTGCATACCATTTGTATATGGTACCACTCCAAAGTAGTGAGAAATAGCATAGGATCACGTTAGAGCTGAAAGGGACTCTAGGGGTTGTCAAATCCAGCCCTCTTGTTTAGCTAAGAGAACTGAGGCCTGAAAAGGGGCGAGTGACTGCTTAGCTGGTTAATGTTCTCTATCCCCATTTAAACTTTATTCTCTTAGGGGTGGAAGATTGGAGATATGTGCACCACACACACACACACACACACACACACACACACCCACACACACACCCCCTTCATCTACATATGCCCATTTAAACTTTTTTTTTAAATAAAAGAAAAGATTCTTTATGAAGAAAATTTTCAATTAAACAATTTTCCTGAACTTGTTGGAATAGTAAATGAATAGACACCACCACCTCCTGGTGGACAGAGGGATTTGGTTCCTGAGATAGTTTCTGAAAGTCCCTTTTGCCAGGCAAATAGGATTGGGTGATATGATAGTGCCTAAGGCGTGGAAGGGTAGCTTGGTGGCATGGTGGATAGAGCACCAGTCCTAGAGTCAGGAAGACTCATCTTTGTTGACTTCAAATCTAGCATCAGATACTTGCTAGCTATGTGGACCTAGGCAAGTCACTTAACCCTTTTTACCTTAGTTTCCTATAAAATGAGCTGGAGAAGGAAATGGCAAACCACTACAGTATCTTTGCCAAGAAAACCCCAAAAGGGGTCACAAAGAGTCAGACGGGACTGAAAACAACTGAACAAACGACAAAAAAGGAATGGAAAAAAGTAGACTTGGTCAAGGCCAACTTTTTCTAGTCCTCATTTCCCAAGTGGCAAAGATATCAGCCACAGGCTAAACCTGAGCATTTGTCTGAGTTCCACAGAGGCACCATGGGGTACTGGAAACAGTGCTGGATTGGGAATCAGAGGACATGGGTTGCAATCCTGGTTCTGTCACTTAACTGCCTTTGACCTTGGGGCAAATTACTTAATAATTCTGGTTCTCAGTTTCCTTATCTGTAAAAGAAAGGGTAGTGGATCAGATGATCTTGAGGGTCTCTTCTAGCTGTAAATCTATGTTTCTGTGAGTTTGTGTTCTTGCTCACAAACATCATGGTGCAGGGTAGAAAAAGTCAGAGGATACGGATTTAAATTTTGCCTCTAATGCTTACTGCCTGTGTGACCTCCGGCAAATCACTTAACTTACCTGACTTTATTTCTTCATCTGTAGAATGAGAAAGTTGGATTATTTCACCTTTAAAGATCAGCCTTCCAGCTCTAAATCTATGGTCTTTGCATGTTTCTGGAGTGACCTGCAGATTTTCAAAAAGCAAGGCCATTACTGGGATAAGTCCAAAAGAAACGAAAGTATTCAAAGTATAAGCGAATGTAATGGGGTAAGTGCATTTCCCAAGGAAATCCTGCAAACCCCAGGGCAGTAAAATTATCTAAATGAGTTGTAACAGTTTGAAACCTATGTAGAATAATTATACACCCTCTGAGTCCCTGAGGTGAGGCAGTGGGGTAGGGCTGCTGCCCATCTTTCATCAAAATTGTGGTTGCAAGGTTTGTGTTCCTTATGGTTAATCTGAACTGGTGGCTTCAATAAAGAAACCCACAAGGAAAATATGACAGTGTGATGTAAATCTGTGCCTTATTACCCACAGTTGGAGGTGGGAGGAAGCTGATTGAGGCGCCTGTAAACAGCTGTGGCATCCAGACAATATCTTCACCCAGTAGTCTGAGCAGCTGCATTAGATAAAAGGCTTTGGCTCTGATTGCACAGGGGTTACTCTCTTACTTATTCACATAGGTAATAGCATCTCACTCATGTGCCTCTTTTCAGGGCTGGTCTCTAGGAAAACTAAGAAGCAGATGACATTGGCCTTGAGATGATACCCCCTTTCCATGCTCTTGTAGTCTAGCCTCAAGCTCTTCTATCACTGAACCCTACATTTCTGCCCCTTCTTTTCCCATTTCTCATCAAAACTTAACTGTTCCCTGTCCAACCCTACAGAATTCTGCATATTCTGGCAGCAGCTACCCTGTCTGGTTAATTTTTAAAAATAGGATCTAAGGGCAGCTAGGTGATCCAGTAGACAGAGTGCTGGGTCTAGAGTCAGGAAGATTCCTCTTCATGGGTTCAAATCTGGCCTCAGACACTTACTAGCTGTGTGAGCCTGGGCAACTCCCTTGAACTTGTTTGCCTCAATTTCCTCATTTGTAAAATGAGCTGGAAGAGGAAATGGCAAACCACTGTAGTATCTTTGCCAAGAAAAACCTGAATGGGGTCTTGGAGAGTTGGACACCACTGAACAAAGAACTCTAGAGTATGAACCTATGACCCATGGAAGCATCAATCCCTTTCCCAGAGGTCCGTGGATAAATTTAAGGGGATCAGTGAACCTGAAGGGGGGAAATTACATCTTTATTTTCACCAACCTCTGTCAATTATGATTAAAACAATGACAACAACATTATGAGGAGCACACAGCCTTCCCCACACTGCCAAAGGGCTCTCTGCCAAGAGCCCCTGCACTTAGAGGGAGTTATTTTTGTGTATTTTAATAGTTTTTTTTAATAATAATAGGGACTAGACCTGTGATTTCATTTGTCTAGGGAAACTTAAGCTCCTTTACCAATGCAGATTGTGACCTTCTCTGCAACCAAGAGCCTTAGAATGTTGACTAGGAGATTGAATGGATAAGGGAGACTTTCTCAGGGTCACCCAGCCAGGATGTGTGAGAAGAAAGACTTAATTAAACTTAGGTCTTCCTGACTCCAAGGTCAGATCTTTGTACACTATCCCTGGCTCTCTCTTAGCATATTAAAATAATAGCTTGTATTTATGACATTTTTACAAATATGAGATGCTCTCACATCAATGATTTGTTCTTTTTTTTTATAACTTCTTAGCTACTTTTTATTTATTTATTTATTTATTTTAAATTTTTTTGAGTTACATGTTTTCTCTCCGTCTTTCCCCCACCCACTGCCCCAAAACAGCCATCCCAGTGTGTCCCCCCTCCCCCAGTCTATTCTCTCCTATGTCACTTTTTGGTAGGGCAGGATGGATCTCCCAACTGCAGTGCCTGTGTGTCT
>CM053583.1:256582198-256611071 GCA_028627135.1 Pseudochirops cupreus | reverse complement strand
CTAACTCTGAAGGAATTATTCTCCTCAGTGAGCTTTTGAGATTCTTTTTCCATCTGGCAAATTTTACTTTTTAAGGCATTCTTTTCCTTATTGGCTTTTTGGGCCTCTTTTGCCATTTGAGTTAATCTATTTTTTAAGGTGTTCTTTTCTTCAATCAGGTTGTTGACTCTCTTTTCATGATTTTCTTGCATCATTCTCATTTCTCTTCCCAATTTTCCTCAATTTCTCTTATTTCTCTTATAATCCTTCTTAAGCTGCTCTATGGCTTGTAACAAATCTACGTTTTTCTTGGAAGCTTTTGGTGTGGGTGTTCTGACTGTGTTGTCTTCCTCCCATTCCATGCTTTGATCCTTTGTGTCCCCAAAAAAGAAAGCTGGGTTTGCTTTGCTTCCTTTGCCTACTCATGTTGCCAGTCAATTGCTTGACTTTCAGGTTCAATAGAACTCTGCTTTCAGAGGGGAGAGCTCTGTCCCAAATCTCTGGGGTTTTTGCAGCTGTCAGAGCTATTAGGAGGCCACTGTTTCTGCAGCCCCCACCAGCTTTGGCTCACTGAAAATGCACCTCAGCACCACCACCCAAGACCACTATCCTGATCCAGGCAGCTCAAGGCAAGAGCACTTAGCCTCTGAATGATTGCTTGGCACCCCTGCAGTCTGCTGGCTGGGAGCTTCTGAAGCAGCCAGGTGGAGGCAGCTACAGAGCCACTGCTTCAGCCACTTCTAGCCCTGGGGAAGTTGGCTGGACCCTCTCTCCCGAATTTATCCAAGTTTCACTGATGTTTCACTTAGTCCTTGTTTCTTATAGGTTGGTAATTATGGAAAATGCCATAGCTGTCGATGATTCATGCTCCAGCCACGGCTTGTTCTGGCAGCCCTAGGGCTCTAGCCACGGGTTCATGCGATGCTGGTCTGGGCTCCTAGGGCCCTGTGATGAACCCCTATGCGTCTGCCTGCCAGGCTGCCTTCAGTGGGAGCTTTGTTGCTCTGAAATTTTGTGAGTTCTGGAGCTTTAAAATTTGTTTAGAGTCATATTTTCTAGGTATTTGAGGTGGTTATGGGGAGAGCTGCGGAGTTTTGCTGCTTCTATGCTGCCATCTTGACTCTGCCTCGCCCCTAGACATTTTTCTTCTAAGGGAGAACTTTAACTCTCATGAGCCAAAATATTTCTGAGGTGTGTTTTAATTTAGTTTTCTATGAACTAGAAGGACCCAAGTGTGTTCCTGGTACATACTGGACTTCAGGGAGCCTGCAAGTCTCATTTTAGGAGCCTTTTTCTTATAAGGTGGGATGCTGTATGTGTGCAAGAGGAGGGAGGGAAGAGAAGGAGAGAAAGAGAGGACAAAGGGAGGGGGAAAGAAGAGGGAGGGTATAAATCTGGGTGTCAAAGTCTCCTGTGACCAGTGCCTAGGGAGAATATCAACTACAAAATCAAGTTAATAACTATTTGCTAAGTGCTGGGAATGCAAAAAGAGGCACCAATCCAACCAAATCAAATCCATCGCTGAGAAGTCCCTTCAGTTTCTGGAGATACCTAGCTGACCTAGAGCAGGGGCTGCTTGGGCAGTGTTTGCCCCTGTGTGGAAAGGGATCTGTGGGTATCTCAAAGGCAGGGGACTTTTTTGCAACGTCCTTTGTAATCTTGCCACCCAGAGATTAGTTCCATGTACTTTTTGAAGCAAGTGTTAAATCCAGTGGGAATTAAAAGTTGGGCCCTGCTGCTATGGCTGTCATTGGGTTAATTTAGGGCTATAAACTTTTGGTGTTTTCAACCTTGAGGTTTTCCAAGGTGGCAGACACAGAAGGAAGAAAAATAGGACCATTTTTTACTGTGAATCTTGTTATGAAACAAGCTACCTTATTGACTTGGAGACTTCTCTTACTGAACCCTGGCGAGAGCAAAGAATATTTCCGAAATAACCCACTTTGAGTCTTTCAAGAGAAAATAATTTCACAAGGGGAGTGGGAGATCTAAGTATTGATTACAGGAAAGACTAAAAGGCAGGCTGGGGAAATAATGAAAGCTATTGATGTAACAATAGGAAAAATGAAAGCCGATAAAAAGGGAGACATATGATTTAACCACATTTTTTAATGTGCTAGGGGCTGGGGAAAGCATAGAGAAGAGAACTGGGGAGAGGGGAGGAGGAGAAGAGAATGACAAAATTTTTCTGAGGTATTAACATGGTGAAATGAGATGAAAATGTTTCTGGGACATGAATAGCTCTATGCCAGAGACATCATTAAGACTGATACAGAAAGGAAATTATAGAAGCTCAAGTCTGAGGACAAAAGACAAATCTGCTGACCTCTCCACTTTTCCCTCTGCCTTTTTCTCAACAACATTTGATGATTCAGAAACAGGATTTTGAGGGATATAAAGGCAATTGTGGAATTGGATGCAGAAGATCAGAGGAAAAAAAAAAAAGAGAACCAATTGGCTCACCAGCTCCCCCATCAGGTCATCTTCCCTTTCCTCTGGCAGGAAAGAATTGGATAAATGGGGAAAAAATGTGCCTGCTTCTGTCTCCCTGTAGGCTTTGACCCAGTAATTCTTCTGGCTCTAGATGATAAGGACAGAGGTGCTCTGTCTGGCAGACCAGTCATGTACCCATAATGCTAAGCAATTGGATGGAATATCATGTGAAGTGTGATTTCTGAGGCCCACCAGCACTGTTCCTTTCATCCTTTTCTGCCACCTCCAAGTCTTCTCCAAGTAGCACAGGCTCACTGCCTGACAGTTGATACCCTGGAAATCCTCTAGTGTGATATGACGGGAAGAATTATAGAATTCACAGTGACCGAAAATGGCATAGGGAGAAGAAGAAGCCCCCAAAATCAATGACTGAAGAAATCCACCCCTCAACATTTTTTTTTTTACCCCAAGTGACCTTGTGCTGGACAATTTCCGATTAGAGATGAGTGTTAAGCATTGTCTCCTCGCTCCAGGTCCTACTCAAGTACAAACACTTTTGAGGAGAGTATTACATTTGGTGTGTTGGCAAAAAATGGGTTGTTTATCTAACAGCTTTTCCTCCTAAGCCAGAGAAAGCAGGGTACGTAGGGGTGAGGTATGTGTGAGGGTGCTAGAGGCCTAGGAGGGAAGAGCAGAGAGTCTAAGATAAGGGAAGGAACAAAACAAACCATGGAGGTTTTGAAGATAAGCTCCAGATACTTCACAGTTTCACCAAGGGTTGGTCTTCCCTCCAGGAAGGAAACAATTTATACCCATTTCATAGTGGGATTAATAAATTACATTTAGATACTGTCGTAAAGATTTTAAAACATTTTAAAAACATTATCTCTTTTGAATCTCATAGCCACCACATGAAGAAATTAATGTAACAGCTTGTATTATTCATCCATATGTTTGGTGTAAAGCTCTTATGTTTATCTTACAGAAGAAGAAATTGGGGTTCAGAGATTCAGTGGCTTGCCCATGATCATATAGCAAGGGTCAATAAGCCCAACCCTTTTCTGTTGCAGAGATAACTGGGTGGCATAGTGGATAGTGGGCCTGGAATGAGGAAGATCTGAATTAAAATTCTGCCTTGGACACTTAATAGCCGTGTGAACCTGGGCAAGTCACTTAACCTCTGTCTGCTTCAGATTCTCTAAATGGGGATGATAACAATCCTTACCTCCTAGGGTTGTTGTGAGGATCAAATGAGACGTATTTGTAAAGTGTTGGCAACTGGACCAGCTGGCCTCTGATGTTCTTTACAGCTCTAAGATCCTATCTTCAAGGCACTGTTCTAGGTGCTAGGACATGAAAATAAAAACAGTTTCTGAGCAGTCCCAAAGTAGGTTTTTCTCACCCAGATTCCTGGGCAGGGTTCCTTTTTTCTTTTCTCTAGAGGACTGGAAATCACGGGGGCATCCAAGGGACTGCAATTCACTGAGCTTGGTCTCTCACTCTATCCTCTCTCATACAGAGTTCAACAGGAGGAGGTGACCTGTGTAAATGTATAGGTGTGAGAACTATTAAAGGTATAGAAGGGAATTTCAGCCATTTTCACATTCAGAAAGACACTCTTAGAAGTGGAGAGAGGGACTCAGGGAGAGAGACAGCTGGTTGTTGATGCTAGATTCTCCTGCTACAAAGGAGAGAGCCCAGGACGGCCACCTCGTCATCTCCCATCCTGCTGCAGTGCATCCTCCTCAGGCCCCCTGGCTGCGTACACTTCCCCTCGCTCTCTATTCCCTTTCCCCCTTCCAGCTTTTTTTTATGTGTGTCTTGCCCCTTTAGGCTGTGAGTCCTCGAGAGTAGAGATTGTCTTTTGCCTTTGTATCCCTAGCAGTTAGCACAGTACCTGGCAGATTTGTTGCTGTTCAGTCGATTTCAGTCCTGTCTGACTCTTTGTGACCCAGTTTGGGGGTTTTCTTGCCAAAGATACTGGAGTGGTTGGTCGTTTTCTTCCCCAAGTCATTTTATAGATGAAGAAACTGAGGCAAACAGTGTTACGTGACTTGCCCAGGGACACACAGCTAGTAAGTGTCTGAGGCTGCATTTGAACTCTGGACCACTCTATCTACTGTGCTACCTAGCAACAGCATAGTAGCCACTAAATAATTGTTTATTGACTGACTGATTAAATTAAGACTCAGAGTTGAGAGACCATGTTTGAAGGACAGAGAGATGGTCCTTTGGTGCATGATAGGATCCCAGATTTCTAAGGACCCTTCCAGGGAGAAGTCTAAATCTACTATCTTATGATTCTCACTCCAAGTTCAGACCTCTTTCCACTCTACAGGAGTGGGGAACCTGAGGCCTCAAGGCTGCCTGTGGCCTTCTAGGTCCTTGAGTGTGGCCCTTTGACTGAGTCCAAACTTCACAGAACAAATCCCCTTAATGAAAGGATGTGGTATAGTCACCATGCCAGACTGTGCAATTGTTCAGATTCCTCTTCTGCTACTAGTTGTGTGACCTTGGGAAAATCACATCTCCTTCAGCCTCAGTTTTCTCATCTAGAAAGTGAGAATAATAATATTTACATTATTTCTCTCACAGGTTCCCTGTAAGTAGCATTTTATAAACCTTAAGATGTTATATTAATGTCAGTGGCCAATATTGTTATTATGTGGAGAAATCTTTCTCATCAAGGTCAGGAAAACATAATGAGGGACAATACTGGATTTGGTGCCTAAGGACCTTGTCCCAAATCCTGGCTCTCTGACTTATTTTCTGTTTGCTCTTGGGCAAGTTACAAAGTCTTCAGGCTTCGGGTTTCCTCATCTATAAGATGGGGAATTGGATAGGGGACCTTTAAGGTCCCATTCAGCTTTCAATGTATAATTTCTAAGGTTCTAATTGACATGAGGGGGCTGGGTTCTTAGAGTGAAAACTCTTGGCAAGGCCATGATGCCAGAACCAAGCCTATGAAACTTCCTATCTTAGGCTGAAGAGGGAGGCCTACGAAGAAGGAGATCTGGAAAGGAGGAGACCGATAAGTATGCACACCTATGCATGCTCTAAGACTTGGCTCAAGAAATTTCTCAGGAATCGTCTGTCTCCGGCCTTTACTGCCATTTAATTCCCATAAAAGTACACCCATAATGAGATAATAGGAGAAAGAACATCAAATTTAGTGCTTGTCCAGCGTTCTCACCTTTACTACTATCTACCTGTGTGACCTTTGTTAAACCATAGTATCAGAGCTGGAAGAGATCACAGAGATTGTGTAGTCCAAGCCCCTCATTCTGGAGATAGGGAGCCGGAAGCTGAGGAAGTCAAGTGGCTGGTCCAAGGTCACACAGGCAGTGATATGGCCTCTGACACCTTAGAGTCTGGAGCTAGTGTTCTTTCTCATTGTTCCACCCAGAACTGCAGACTGGAAGAGATCATAGAGATGACCTTTTCCATCCTCTTTACTTTTACAGAACAGGGAAATATTGCCAGAGAGATTACTCTGGTACTTCAAAAAAATTCCTCTAATTTTATGATTTAAAATTTTATAGTTTAAATTTTTTTGTGTGTGACAGGCTGTCTCTTTCTTGGACATGTTTCCACCTAGTGCCCAATAACCCCTTACTGGTCCCTTCTCTGGAGTCCACCATATCTGAAATCTTCCTTGTCAGAAAATGTCCAGCTTCTGGGAGTGGCTAGGTGGCACAGTGAATAGAGCACCAGTCCTGGAGTCAGGAGGACCTGAGTTCAAATCTCGCCTCAGACACTTGACACACTTCTTAGCCGTGTGACCTTGGACAAGTCACTTAACCCCAATTGCCCTGCCTTCCCCTCTCCAAAGAGAAAAAAAATGTCCAGTTTCCTAGCTCACTGGTGCATCCTTGACACCAGAGAGTCACACCAGAGGTGGGAACCCAACCAAATGCACCTGCATGAGATTGCGCCCACACTTATAAAACATCTGGTTCTTTTTCCATGTGTCAGAGGAGCCATCTTTTGTGGGAGCTCTTCCAAACCAGAAGGTGGGGAGACTGTTCTAACCTGGGTCCAGAGGGAGGCTCTGGATGCATCCTAGACTTCTTCCCCATGCTGTTTTCTGAAGATCATCTCACTTAGGCCTGTACTCCCTTGTTTTCTAAGTCACAGGTGCACCTTGATCTTCAAGAGGTACCTTTGTCTCTCCTCTGACTATGATAGGGATATATGCTTTCTGTGTTTTTCCTCCCCCTTTCACCACCTTCCCTACTTTTTCTTTCTCCTACTCCTTCACTCAGTAAAGAACTCAAATTAAGCCACAAAGTCTTCTCTTGTATGAAGTGAAATGTTCCTGTAATAAAACATCATTGGCTGATAGGCTTCTGTAGAAATCTCAAAAAAGCAGCTAGCTGCAATGGACTGACTCACTTGCCTAATGTTATATAGGTAGTTCAACAACAGAGGCAAGATGCAGACCCAGATCTTTTGATTCTAAATCCAGTGATTTCCCTACTGTACCTCACTGCCCCAATATCCCCTTTCTAGGTCAAAGCTTCCTCATCTGAAAAATGAAACCGATTGTTTCACCTCAGAAGACAGTAACCTTTTTGTGTGTTAGAGATCCTTTTGACAGTTTAGTGAAGCCTATGCTCATCATTCTGGGAAGAATATTCTCCTAAAGAGATTCATAATTGGAGGAAATGCTAAATTTGAGCTAAAGGCTAGTGAAAATAAAGATTTAATTTTCCCCTGACCCCTATTCAAATTCAGGGACCCTCTGAAATCTCTTCACATACAGTAACCAGGTTCTTCTAGGTTTGTTGTTCATTGGGGCTTTCTGACCTGTAATTTATTCTGGATTTATAATATATAACTGAGCAGTTTCAGGAAGCCAGCAGCATCAAAAGAACTGGGACAAGGCCCAGGTCAATGATTAGAGCCATCTCTGGGGCTGGATGGGACCCTTCCCGCTTCATCTCTGCTTTCATTTTTATGCAAGCAAAATGTGGTTAAAATAAACATTATGGATATGGGGGTGAATTCAAGAAAGAGAAGGAAACAATAGCAGTGGCCCGAGGTGAGGCTGCCACCAACTGGGACAGGGGCTGGGCTGAAGCTGACACTAATTATATTGATGTCCCCTTCTCTTCCTCCTGTCCTATTTTCCTGAGTCACTACAGGAGCAAGGCCACCCTAAGTGTTGGGTAGCCTCAATGGCCTGATTTGTCCTACCATAGGAATGACTATGACAACAGCTATGAGCCAGCACCTTTATGACTCTCCTCCCTACCTCCCTCCAAAATCCTTTCTAGATTTAGGATTTACCAATGATTTTTCCTGACTGAGGCAATCCTAAGGGGTCACCCCAGTCAGAGAAGAAACCCTCCTATTTGGACAAGTAATAGAGCTAGGGATGGCAGTTCTCCTTTCCCCCTTTTTACATTTCTGGCTGAGGGCACGGCCCAGCCAAGCATGAAAAATTACTGTCGACAAGCAGCCAGGGGGAAGGAGGGGAGCCTGAGGTGACCGTGGTTACATAAGGGATCCTTGGATGTGGACAATTATATAAAGCAAGAAATGGGGAGTGGAGGTTTGCAATTCTTTTTTAAAATTTTTAAAATTTACTTATTTTTAAAAAAATTATATATTACATGTTTATTAAGGGTAGTTTGCAATTCTTTTGAGAACCATTTGCTCATGTTATTTTTTCTCTTGAAATTTATTTTATTTCATTTTTTACCATTCTTTTCTTTTTAAATTTTGAGTTCCAAATCTTCTCCTTACCTCCCCCAGTCCCTACTGATGAGACAAGTAATATGACATCGATTGTATATGTGAAACCATGCAAAACATATTTCTATGTTGCAAAAATAAGCAAAAGAATTGAGAAAATTATACTTCAATCTGCACTCAGAGTTCATCAGTTTTCTCTCTGGAATTAAATAGCATTTTTCCATCATGAATCATTTGGAATTGTCTTGGATCATTGTATTGATCAGAGTAGCCAGGTCTTTCACAGTTGACCATCAGTACAACATTGCTATTACTGTGCACAATGATCTCCTGATTCACTTCCCTTAGTTCATATAGGTCTTGCATGTTTTTCTGGAACCACTCCCTTATAATTTCTTACAGCACGATAGTACTCCATCACAATCATATGCCACAACTTGTTCAGTCATTCCCCAATTGATGAGCATCCCCTCAATTTCCAATTCTTTGTCACCACAAAAGAGTTGCTATAAAAATTTTTGCACATATAGGTCCATTTCCTTCTTTGATCTCTTTGGGATATAGACCTGGTAGTGGTATTGCTGGGATAAAGGGTGTGCACAGTTTTCTAATCTAGATTTTCTATTCCAACTCTAGTCTTTTCATCAGCAATGCTCGAAAGTCTTCTATTTCATTAAATATCCATCCTCCCCCCCACCCAAGGATTATATCAATTTGGCTGGATAGGTGGTTCCTGGTTGTAATCCTAGCTCTTCTGTCTTCTGTAATATCATATTCTAAGCCTTCCATTCCTTTATTGTGGGAGCCACTAAATATTGTGTGATCCTGACTGTGGCTCCATGATAATTTGAATTTTTTCTTTCTGACTGTTTGCAATATTTTCTCTTTGACCTGGGAACTCTAAAATTTAGCTACAATATTCCTGGGAGCTTTTATTTTGGAATCTTTTTCAGGAGATGATAATGGATTCTTTCAATTTCTATTTTACTCTCTGGATCTAAGACATGGGAGCAGTTTTCCTTTATAATTTCTTGAAATATGATTTCTAGGCTTTTTAAAAAAAATTGTAACTTTCTGGTAGTCTCAATAATTCTTAAATGATCTCTATCTGATTTTCCAGGTCAGTTGTTTTTCTGATGAAATATTTCACATTTTCTTCTATTTTTAAATTCTTTTGACTTTATTTTATTTTTCTTGATATCTTATGGAGTCATTAGCTTTTATTGACCAATTCTAATTTTTAAGGGATTTTTTTTTCACTGAGCTTTTGTACCTCTTTTTCCATTTGGATAATTCTGCTTTTTAAGGAGTTCTTTTCTTCAGTAAATTTTTGTGCCTTTTCCATTTAATCCAATTTACTTTTTAAAGAATTCTTTTTTTCAATGAATTTTTGTGCCTTTTTTAAACCATTGGGTCAATTCTACTTTTTAAGGTATTTTCTTCAGTACTTTTTTGTGTGTGCCTCTTTTACCAAGATTTTAATTCTCTTTTCATAATTTTTTTCCATCACTTTTTTTCTTTTCCCTTTTTTCCTTACCATGCTTACCACTTTATTTAATTCTAGGAATTCTTGCTGTGCTTGTGTCCAATTAGCATTTTTCTTTGAGACTTTGCTTGTAACTGTTTTTATGTTATTGTTTTCTTCTGAGTTTGTGTCTTGGTCTTGGTCTTCCCTGACACTGTAGTAGCTTTTTATGGTCAAGTTCTTTTTTCTTTTTTTTTTTTTTTTTGCAATTTGTTAATTTTTCCAGCCTATTTCTTGACTTGCCCTTTATGTTAAAGGTTAAAATGCTCACCTGGGAGTGGAGAAGCACTGTCCCAAGCTTCAGGCTTTTTCATATTGCTGTTTTCAAAACTAGTTCTGGGGGTCTGAAAGTTTTTGTTGCTTCCAAGATGGTGTGATCTGGGAAGATGTGTGGTCTCTCTTGTTCTGTGTTCTGATCTTTACCCAGGAAGGGCTTCTGTTCCCCTGAAGACACATTCACTAGCACTCTTCTTGGTCCTGGAACTGTGACCAGGGCCTCTTCTCCCTTGTGACTGACCACAATCACTCCTCTCTATCCAGAACTGCATGTAGTTGATAGAGTTGCCAATCAGTACCAGCTGCACCTAGTGCCAGCAAAGGATCCCCTGTAAGTTGGTCGACCCCTTTACTGTCTGAGCTGAGAGATCCTGAAGCTGCTGCTGCCATTACCTGTGTGGATTCTGGACAGGCCTTCACCTAGGTGTTACAGACCTCTCTTGCTAACTTCCAGACTTTTTTTAGGTCAGAAAATATGCTTTACTCTGGCCTTTTGTTGGTTCTGTCACTTAAAAATTTGATTTGAGGGATTATTTTAATATTGTTTGGAGGGGAATGTTGAGAGGATTCAGCTGGGTTGTTGCCTCTAATCCACCATTTTGGCTCTATGTTCCTCCAACCCATTACCCCAATTTACTCACATTCTTAAACCATTTTTTCCACTGGGGAATGGTCCTTGGTCTCGTATATTTGTGGTACCTCTTATATTTTATCAGAGTTATTTGATGACAAAATTTCTTTCTCAACACCTTTTCTTCTCACACAAATTGTGTAAAAGCGTTTCAACTTGATCTATCTATCTATCTATCTATCTATCTATCTATCTATCTATCTGTTTTTAAAGCATTGAACTCTCTATTTTCTTTTGGTCAAAGGACTCTTGTATAGGTAGAGGACAACCTCTCCTCCCAAGAACATCTGACCTATTTTTTTTCAGCCTGCCCAATCCTGCATTCCTTACTAGAGTTAATGAGAAAAATTGTGTTGCTTTTGGTGAAATATCAATGACATAATACCCAGTTTTTATAGCCATTGTGACTACAATTATTACTCCATTCTAGTTGTTTTAGTGTAAAAAATGTCACACTAAAAAGATCTCTGATTTTATAATCCCTTACTAATTTCCTAGGTTCCGAGCTAATCGCTTACGGAAACTGTCTCTGAAGTGCTCACCAGTGCAACGTTTGAAGACTCTGGATGCAAAAATCACAGATCAGATAGCTAAGTATTTAACTAAATGAATGCAAAGTGCCCACCGCATTCTAAGAACTTTTCTAAGACAAAAATCCAAGCTAATACATGAAAGAAATAACTAGGTTGTAGTTAACCATCTCCTTGTAATAATTCATGTGATTAATGCCCAGAACTGAGAGTGTAGTAGTATCATAGAGGTCTATGTAGCAGCTTGGGAAATATATTCACTTAAGCTCCTGTTCTGAGCTATCAACTTTTTCTTTGAATAAATGAGATTGGATAGAAATCATCCATTATTATCAGTTCAACTCATCCATTATTTCATAAACATTAATACTAGAAGAGACTGACTGGTTTCTTCTAGTGGAAGAGGATCATGGACCACCTCCTTTCCCTGACTTATTCCTTGGGGACATTTGTGGTTCACTTGTGATTTTTTGGCAATATTTGGAGGCCTCCTGCTTCAGATAAGACCAAATGATTGCTATTCTTCTCAGAACATGGTGTATAAATCCTTAATATAAAGGAGACACATAGTCAGAGTCTATTGCTGGGACTAAAAGGGCTTCTCAGAAGAATTAGATAAGTTATTCAAAGTTGAAGGTAGTAAGTCCTTTTATTAGATGTATTTAAAGGAAGGTGCAAAAGGTGGTCATTGAGCTTACCCAGAGACATTCCAGGACCTAAGAGATAGTGCCAACAAAGGAAGGGTACCAGGACAGACCTACAAGCCATTCACAATGTGACTCGAACTATCAGTTAGAAAATAGCCTAACCCTTTTTTCCTGACATTAAGACTAAGATTCCTAAACAATGGGAAGGATCAAGGAAGGCACACAACCAGGATTGTTTCCAGGGAACCTTTAACATGATGGTCTTCAGGCAATAGCAAGAAGAGGGAATCCATGATTGTCTAGGATGCCTAGTTCCATGCTATAGGAGGTTTTGAATTCAGGGCAACTGGCTCAGTTCACTGGGTCCTGGCATCATTGGGATTACCAGTGATCTCAGAAGTGCTAAATCTTATTCTCAACCTCCCTCTTTGTTTCATGATTTCTCAATAGCTTTGGCACTATTGACCCCTTGATACTCCTCGCTTTTTTCTGGTTAATTTTTGCCCTTAGGTTTTTTTTGGGTGGGTGAGAAGAAGGGAATAAACATTTATTTAGTGCCAACTATGTGCCAGGACTGTGCCAAGCACTTTACAAATATTATTTCCTTTAGGACCCTGTGCTGCCTTGGTTCTCCTCTTTGGCCGATTACCACCTCTCGTCTCCTTTATTAGATCAACATTCATGTCATTCATAGATACGTGTAGAACATTTTGTTAGGATATGTGCCCAGGAAATTTTATTTTTTATTTTGAAAAATGTAAACATTTATTGAATTCTCAATTATAAAATATTTTATTTTTTATTAGTCAAATACATTAAATGAATAAACAAGTATTTGTTAAATGCTTACCATGAGCTAGGTAATACATTAAGAGCTAGGGATACAAATTCAAGGAAAAATAAAAATACTTCCTGCCCTCAAGGAATTTACAGTCTAGTTGAATAAGACAATACATAAGAAGGAGCTAATATTAAAAAGCAGGGAGGTGGGGAGAGAGTGAGATGTCTCAGCCATGATTTGGAAAAGGCCAGGAAGTGGTTTCTTGATTTCAGGGAAGTTAAGGTCAGAGCTTGGTTAGCAGAACCCATTGTGCCAGGAACATTAAAAAATTCAACTTAAAAAAAGACCGGACTAACTCAATTTCTTAAAAAAAAAAGCAAACTTAAAACATGAGACACAAATATCGATTTTTTTTGAGGCATTAGAGGGAATGCCTGAGGGAACTAGGCATTATATGCACACATATACATATACATCTGTATCTATGTGTGTATGTATACATATAGGTATACATATGTGTATAAACATCTCTCTCTCTCTCTCTCTCTCTCTCTCTCTCTCAGTTTCTCTTGGTCTCAGTCTCTCTCTCCTTCACCATGGATGTTCTTTAAGCCTCTTCTGGGCTTCTTTCTCTTGGTTTTCTATATCTTGCTTGGGTGATTTCATCACTTCTTGTAGACTCAACCATCCTTTCTTCTTAGATGACTTCCCAGTTTTACATCCAATATTAAATCTGCCCTGACCTTCAGTTCTACATCAAGTAGTCACCACGCATTTATTAAGTACTTACTTTGTGCCAAGCGCTGGGTGTACAAAGAAAGGCAAAAGACCATCTCTGTTCTCAAGCACCTCAGAGTCAAATGACAGAGACAATAATTAAACAACAATGTATAAGCAAGATAAAGATAGAATAAATTGGAGATGATCAATAGATAGCAGTCGTTAATATTAAAGGGGATTGGGAAAGACTTTCTTAGAATGTGAAATTTTAGCTGCAACTTGAAGGAAGACAAGAAGTCAGGAGATGGAGATGAAGAAGAAGAGAATCCTAGGCATGAGAGACAGTTGGTGAGAATGTACAGTCAGGAGATGGATCATCTTATTTGAGAAACAGAAAAGGCAGCCAGTGTCACTAGATCATAGATAGACACTCCCCTCTGATGGAGGTAAATAAGGTGTAAGAAGACAGGAATGGGAGGAAGGGGCCAAGTCATGAAGAGCTTTAAAAGCCAAACAAAGGTTTTTATATTCAATCCCAGAGGTAACAGGGAATCACTGAAGTTTATAAGAGGATGATACAGACTTGTGTACGACAATTTGACAGTTGGGTGAAGGATGAATTGGAGAGGGGAGAGACTTGAGAAATGAAGATCAATTAGCAGGGTACTGCAGTAGTCTAGGCTTGAGGTGATAAGGACCTGCACCAACATGGTGGTAGTGTCAAAGAAAAGAATGGGGCTTATATTAGAGATGTTACCAAGGGGAAATGACAATGCTTGGCAATTGATTGGATATGGATGGTGAGGATGACATCTAGGATGTGGACCTGAGTGATGGGAAGCATGGTGGTGTCCTTGGCCATAATGGAGAACTTAGGAAGATGGAGGGTTTTGAGGGAAAGACAATGATTTCAGTTTGGGACATGCTGAGTTTGATATGTTTATGGGGGATTTAGTTCAAGATGTCTAATAAACAGTAAGAAATTTAAGACTGGAGGTCATGGCAGATAGACGTGTTCACTTTTCTGTGAATATTTCAAACTAAACATGTCTAAATCAGAACTCATTATCTTCCCCCCAAACCTGCCCCTCCTCTGTACTTCCCTATTTCTGTTTCGTTATTAATGGTGCCTTTAAACATAGCATAGTTTTCATTGCTTATCTTTTTTAGCCATGTTTATTTTAACTATTAACTTTGTCTGAGATCACATGTGCCAGCATGACTTTTTAATTCACCTGAGGCATAATAGATTCTACTCAAATTCCTTATTTTTTTTAAAACAGTCCAAATCTGTCAAAGACAATTAATTAATTATTGATTAATACAAAATTCACACTGGCAAAATTAATTTAGTTAAATGGAATTCTCTTTCCCAAGCAACTTCTGACTTACATTTTATAGTGTTCGTGAAACAAAAGACAAAATTCTGCAGTAAGATATAACAAAATTATGTATGCAAAGTTTATAATTTTTTATTTCACACCCATTACTGATATTTTAAAAATTAATTTTTGTTATTATGAACTAACCACCAACAGATATAAAAATTTCATATAGAAAGAACAGGAAAAAGGATTGCATACAAAGCTGCAAATCTCCACAGATTGTTTTTTAAATTATATTAATAAAGTCAACATATTAGCTTTAACACTGTTCTGCTTCTCTATATCTCCTTTCAAACTTCCTTTTGTTCTCTTGCGTGAATTAAAAAAAATTCAACGACCCTCTTTTTTGTATGATTATCACTTCCCCTTCTCATCCTACCCCCAAGAAAACAAAGTTACAAAGTAGCAAAACATTTCTGTTATAAGGGATAACCATAGTGAAGGGAAATGAACCCACAAACTGACCGTGTCTGAAAATGCATGCCTCATTCTGCAGCTCTAGAACACCATCTCTTTGTCATGAGGTGAATAACATATCGTAGTCTTAGTTTGCCATTGCACTGATTACTTTTTAAATCTTTCAAACTTATCCTTCTGTTTTTTTAAAAAAATATTTTCTTTTATTCGCTAGAAAAATGCATAAAAATGGAATTATTTTAAAGAAGATTTTTGTGTTTTTGACTCACAAGAAACACACTACAAAACACAAGGATATATTGAGGAAAAGAAACAAAAGCAAAATGTCAGGACAACTGATTATTTTCACTAAAAAAATCTTAGGTGCACTGATTATTTTTTCTTTTTTGAATGGGAAACATGCTCTTTTCTTTTGGGAAACACATGGCTTCCCTTGGCAAACATGTGGCTTTCTTTTCGGATGTAAAACAACAGGATCATAGAGACGTCAGAGGCCACTGAGGCCAACTCCCTCATTTTAACAGTTGAGGAAACACAAGGGAAGTGAAAGGATTTAAGATCAGGTCCTCTGACTCTGAAGCCAATTCTCTTTTCAAATGAGCCTAAACATTTAGAGGGAATTCTGGTCAGTTGTTGGTTTTAGATGAAACAAATACTTTTCTGATGATTTATCTTGCCTTTTTTTTGAGGGGGCGGGGGTCCTGAATCTGCGATCTCATTGATGTTCTAGATCAGCGGTTCTCAACTTGTAGGTCGTGACCCCTTTGGGGGTTGAACAACCCTTTCACAGGGTCGCCTAAGACCATCAGAAAACACATATTTCTGACAGTCTTAGGAACCGAGACACCTCTCCTCTATGGGTCTCCAGGCAAGTCTGCACACATGAGGATCCACTCACATGCAGATATGCCCACATACGAGTATTAAAGGGTCGTGGCATTAGGAAGGTTGAGAATCACTGTTCTGGATTCTCAGTGTCAAAATTCCTTCCACTGATGCAAATCATCAGTTTATTTACAATTTATAGTCTGAGCTCCTGGGGCACTGAGAATGCAAGCAATTTGCTCATGGTCACACAGACAGCATGTTCTAGGGACAGCACACGAATCTGGGTGCTTTGTTTGTCTACATCTTGCTTTACATTGCATTTTAAGTTTTGGAAATATCAATTAGATGCAATCAAAAAAAATTAACCGGAGAGTACAGGGAACATTTTTTCAAGCCATTTCTCTTGTTTAGATTGTTATTATTTGTGTTTCTTTCTATCTAGGTGGTACAGTGGATAGAGTGCTGGGCCTGGAGTCTGGAGGACCTGAGTTCAAATTTGGCCTCAGACTCAAAGTTATTTTTCTTTATAATATTGTAGTCAGTATATAAATTGTCTCCTGGTTCTGTCCGCTTCATTCTGCATCAGTTTATGTAAGTGTTTTCGGGTTTCTCTTAATCTATAATATTCTTAACTTCTTATGACACAATAATCTTCTATTAATCATATGTCTTAATTTGTTGATGGACTCATTTTCAAGTGCTTTGCTACCACAAAATGTTCCATGATAAATTTTTTGTGTGCGTGTGATCTTTTTCTTTTTTCTTTGATTCTTAGGGAAATAAACCTAGTAGTGATCAAAGAGTATGTATAGTTTTGTGACTTTTGGGACATACTTTGCTATAGCTAGCATTTCTAGAACTTTATCAAATAATTACGATAATGGTCTTGTTGGAAAGGCTTCCATTATTTCTCTATTACATATAATTGGGACTATGGAATATTCAGGGAAGACTAGTACTTCTGATGAGGGGGCTTGCTGAACCCTTTCAGGGTTGTTCATCCACCTTTGGTGTCCACCTGTCACCAAACTCTCACCTGTGGCTCCAAGAAACTGTAGCATGCATACATAACAGCCACACCCTGGTAGGCCCATTGGTGAGTTAGGGGGTTGCCTATCCCAAGCATGTGAACACTTCTCCAGATAGATTGGGTAGACCAGAACAATTTGTTCAAATGGCCCTGAATGTAGTTGAAGCAATCATTAGGGAATGCTTAGGGCTTGGTTGTGTTTGTCCTTTGTTCTTGAAGAGGACCGTGACATCAGGGAATGATGACATGACTTGCAGTTGATTTGGATTTGAGTGAGGGAGGTCTGTGCAAGGTCACCAGCCTTACTTTCTCCTCTAGACCATCTGGGTCCAGTGGCCAGATATTCGTCAGGACAACTGGAGATGGCCCAGGATGCAAAGGGAGAACCTGGCCCTTTTTAGACTAAGGCCTTTTCAGGTTCTCACTTTGAGTGAGGTAACTAACGCCCATTCAGTGAATAGGTCTCTTTAAGAAATGAGTCAAGAGATGGCCACTTTAATAAAAAGAAAAAAATCAAACTAGAAGAGGACCTCAGGGTTGCTGGTAAAAAACTATTTCCATTCACTCTGTGCTAGAAGGGCCCAATATATAACCATTAAGTGGAGCCTGGGCAGAGACCTGTTGTGGTCTAGTCTAGGAGCTCCAGAGTGAATTGAGTTTAAAGCTTGGTCTTTGATTAAGAAATCTAGCCAGTGAACCCACAGGTAATGAGGCAGCTTTAGAGCTTGGTCACACCTCAAAGACACCAAGGTCATCCACTGTATCCCAGGCCCTTGCCAGTTGTCCTGACTTTTGTCCTGACTCTGGAAGAGAGATTAAGAGTGATGATTTGTATCACTCTACCTTACACCATGATGTCATTGGTCTTCGAAAATGAAGGATGAACAAGAAGTTACCATATAAAAAGAGTCTATTTATCTCTGTAATTTTTAGTCTTTTAAACAAAAGTAGGCATTATATTTTATAAAAAT
The DNA here is from genome assembly GCA_028627135.1 of Pseudochirops cupreus. NCBI lineage: Eukaryota > Metazoa > Chordata > Mammalia > Diprotodontia > Pseudocheiridae > Pseudochirops > Pseudochirops cupreus. The sequence continues at coordinate 256,593,218 of CM053583.1, read as the reverse complement.
CTTCTGCATTTACTGATGTATAGTCACGTGAGTTTTATTGCTTTTGCTATTAATGTGGTACAGCTAGGTGGTACAGTGAATAGAGCACTGGGCCTGGAATCAGGAAGACCTGAGTTCAATTCAAGCATCAGACACCAGCTATGTGACCCTGGGCAAATCACTTAACCCTGTTGGCCTCAGTTTCCTCACCTATAAAATGAGCTGGAGAGGCAAACGGCAAACCACTGCAGTATCTTTGCCAAGAAAATCCCAAATGGTGTCACAAAGAGTTGGGCGTGAGTGAAATGACTGAACAACTACAAAATTAATATGATTTGTGATGTTTTTATTTTTTCTAATGTTGAAACAACCGTTCCTTCTTTGTATAAATACAATCTGGTTATAGTTTAAAAAACATTACAGTAGCCTCTTTGTTAATATTTTATTCAACAATTTTTGTAGTCTGGAATATAGCCTGGAGAGGCACATGTATTTCTCAGCTCTGCATAATATATTTACAGAAATTGGCCATGAACTAAGATATAAAATCCCATAAATTCAGAAAAGCAGAAATATTAAACACATACTTTACTGACCACAACACAAAATTATAATAAAAATTATGATTATGTAATTACATCAATATAATTTTATATAATCAATTTATAATCAAATGACCTTTGAAGAAAGGATGCGAACTCAAATGGACACTAAATAATTTTATCCTAATGAATTAGTCGGTCAAATATCACAACTGATTTTTTCATCAAGGAAGATAAATACAATTGGACAACATACCAACACTCTTGGGACATAGACAAAGCAGTCTGGAGGGGACAAATATATTTCTATAAACATGAATTAGAAAGACTAGATCAATAAATTAGATACACAGCTAACAAATCAAAAAAGGCAACAGATCTTCAGAAATCTCAGCCAAGCAACAGATAGAAAATTTGAAAATCAAAGGCTAGATTAAAATAAAATTGAAAGAAAAAAAATTAATTGATGAATAAAAGCAGGAACTATTTGTTTTGGTTAAAAAACCCTAATAAAATAGATTAAACCATTAGCTAGTATGATTTTTAAAAGGAGAAAAAGCCAAATTGCCTATAGCAATATTGAAAAAGTGAAATTAATAAGTGAAGAAGGAATAAATATGTTTAAAGAAAATTTTACCCAGATTAAGACAGAAAGAAATAGAAAATTTAAATAATTCATTATCAGAAAATTGAATAAATTGTAAATGGACTCCCCAAAAGGAAAAAATAAACTCTAAGATCAAACAAATTTATAAACTAAATCTGTCAAATATTCAAAGAAGAATTAATTCAAATATTACAGAAACTGTTTGCTAACAGAGAGGAGAGGTACTTCCTTTCCCTTTCTGTTTTTTAAATTTTTTTTTTTTGCTTTCTTTGCTATTTTTTTAAACCTAAATCTATTCCACTTGGATTATTTTTTCAGTGGCAGGGATCCATTGGAGGGGATTTTGAGTGCCCTTGGGAATTAGGACCCAGGGAAAATTTGCCTGTATTTCCAAGATTACTTATAAGGATCCCTAGAGAAATTTTGGTGTGTCTTGTACGAAAAGGACATCTAGAAAATTTTGTCCAAACCCTAGCTCGATTTCTTAATGTGCTGAGGGTATCATGGAACAGTTTTTACCTTGGGCAGCTTTTTCTTTTTCATCTAAGAATGAGGGATGGCAACTAGTTGATCCCAGATTCTATATCCTTGCCTGGAGATCTCCAGGTGATCTGGAAATCCCTGTAAGAAATAGTTTTCCTTCTCTAGCAGGAAATCTATTTTCTTCACCTTGATTTTTTTTTCCTTTGCTTTTCGCTTGGGGGTTAAGGAAGGCTATCTGAGCCCTGAGTCAGACACTCGCTAAATACTAAGCAAATAGAGAGTGAAGAGGATAGAATGCTGGGCCTGGAGTCAGGAAGACGTATCTTCCCGAGTTCAAATCTGGCCTCAGCTACTTACTGACTGTGACCCTGGACAAGTCACTCAACCCTATTTGCCTCAGTTTTCTCATTTGTAAAACGAGCTAGAGAAGGAAATGGCAAATCACGCTAGTATCCTTGCCAAGAATATCCCAAACAGGATCACAAAGTGTCCAAAATGACGGTAAAATAACTCAGCAACAAGAAGACGTCAACAATAATCTTTGGTAAGTTTTGTGAAATATTTGTTGAATCTACAAAACTTCATACTTAGGGGTGAACTTGTATGTGTGGGACTGTATAAAACTTTATCATATTGACTGTTTTGAGACTCTTTTTGATGTGGCCCTGGGGAAGCAAGTGAAAGAGTGATAGAAATGCCTATTTAGAAACCCCAGAGGAATATTCTGGTTTGGGGGCATGGACAATGTGCACCCCTGCCTCTTTGCTGAAGAAAACACGGTTTCCAAACAGGGAGAGAGTCTAATTGGTCGGGAGAAGGTTGGTGGACATCTGGTCCACCTAAGATGGTGTCACCCATGGGAAAGACATTAGGGACTATTTTTAGGAGACTGGATGACTGAAGTAAATACGGAAATACTGCCACACGGTTGACAGTAGCCTTTTCTTCACTGGTTGTATAGGTGGAGCTGACAGTTCCTTTAAAACAGCCTGACTCGGCAGTGGGTGATGAATTTTTTTCTGCATTGGTGACTGATGGTGAAAGTAATTCCTTTATTCGTAGCAGATGAGGCTATATGGTAAGGGTATGGCCCTAGGCCCAATTGACGGACGAATGGGCCTGGTTCTTTGGTCTTTTCCTTTTCCTTTGTTTTTTATCTTTCTGTTCTTAGTACATGGAGTGGAATCTCTAATCTGGCCTGGGAACACCAACTATGGGAATCTGAAAGTCTACGAATCTAGGCTGGATGTTATAGCCAGGCTAGCAGTGATGCCCTGAGAGCACTTCAGCCAACGGAAGTCAACCCTATTGTCTTTGGACTTGAGCTTGGTGGGACTAATGCTATGTAAGAACTGGGCTAAATTGTGAGCCTAATTTCCTCTACTTTCCCCCACCCTCAGAGATCTGGGGATTTTAGAGGGCTGATTATGCCCTATATTGGGGAGTATTTCTATATGTATGCTCTTGTCATGTTTTTGAAGTAAATATTATTTTGTAAAAACTAACCTGATATGAAGTAGTTAAATGGAACTAGGATAGAAGTAATCACTGGGTCTCTAAAAACGTGGAGAACAAGGTTGGTGGGAATTAGAGCTGATGGCAAGGAAAAGAGACTCCCTAACTACCTAATCCTTTTAAGGTATCAGTTTAAACCCCTCAAGGGAATCAAACTGTAATGACCTGGTCCCAAGAGTGAAAAGGGTCAGAGCAACATGTGCCAATAGAATCATAGGATCACACAACTTTAGAGCTGAAAGGGACCTAAAAAATCACCCAACTCCCTCATTTTACAGTAGAGGCAACTGAGGCTCAAAAGAGCAAAGTGATTTACTCATGCCCATACAGCAAGTCAATGGTGTCTTTCCACGTCCTCTTGCTCCTTCTTTTGACTTCATTGTTTCTATTAATGGAATCACCATTCTCCCAGTCTCCCATTTTTCAAACATTGGTATCATCTCTTAGTTTTTCTGTTTCTTCTCCTCTCTGATCCAATCAAGCACCAAAACCAGTTTAGTTCTTATCTCTATTTCCAAAGCTGCAAGCCTAGTGGAAGCCCCTCACTAGGGCAGAACATGCTTACATGGAGTATTTTAAAATATCCTCCCAAAAGGTCTTTTGATTTCTACCATCACTTTCCTCCAATCCACCCTTCAGCCTGCTGTCAAGATGAATCTTCCTTATGCACAAGAAAAAACAAACACAAACACACATATCTCACAAAAATGCAGATCACACAAACATAACAGAAACACACAAGCAACAACACACAATCCCGCTACCGCTGATTCACATTTACATATTTCTATTCTGCTTCTGTCTTTGTGTCCCTAGAGTCTGACAGATGCCTAATAAGTGCTTGTAGGTTGATTGCTGATGTCAAGTGCTATTAAGCACTTAATATAATTTAAGTTATATTAAGGTTTACAGAGTACTTTTCTCAAAACAACCCTATTGAGCTGCTGCTCATATTTATAGAATGTCTTGGGGATCTACACTTTGGAATTGTGATTCTGGAGAAGGCTTTTGAGAGTCCCTTGGATATCAAGGAGATCAAATTAGTAAAAACTTAAAGAAATTAATTATTGGAATTATTAATTCATTGGAAGGACAAATACTTTGGCCACATAATTGGAAGAAAAAACTCATTGGAAAAGACCCTGATGTTGGGAAAATTTGAAGGCAAAAGGAGAAGGGGACAGCAGAGGATGAAATGGATAGATAATGTAATGGAAGCAGTAAACATGAGCTTGGACAGACTTTGAGAGGTAGTGTAGGATAGAAGGGCCTGCTGTGCTTTGGCCCATGGGGTTGGACGTGACCTAACAGCAACAACAACAATAGATTGTTCTTAATTCTATTCAACAAATGTTCTACTATGTGCAAGGTACAGCGGACAAAAAAGGAAGCAGTGCCTGCCCTCAAAGCGTTTACTGGACTGGAGGACATGCAACACTTACACAGAGAAGTCTAACAACAAGATTTTCTCTAGATACTCATCCCTTCTCTCTTCCTCCTAAGCTAGTTAGTTCATAAAACTTATTTCCCTCACTAGACTATAAGTTCTTTATCTTATAGGGACAAGACTTAAATCTTTATCTTCCATTCCCTATAGTATAATGCTGAGAACATGGGAAGGACCCAATAAATAGATACTTGTTCAATGGATAAATGGATCAATAAAAACTTAGATGCATCTCAGTTATTGGGGAATCTTTCTTCCAGTAGGTGGTGCCAGATACCATCTAAAGGATATAGGAAGGCGAAGAAACTTCAATTTCTTTTTTGTTCAGACAAGTCATCCCCAACTTTATTCTGCAACCCAGAATCAGAGAATGTAGAGCTAGGAGGAACATTGGAGTGCTTCTAATCCAAAACTCTAATTGTTTAGAGGAAGGAAATAGGGCTTAGAGGGGTGAAGCTCCAAGGTCTTTGTGCCAAATGGATGGTCTATAAATGGATGTCAAACATGTGACGTGTGACCCACATACAGCCCACAGATCTCAGAAGTGCTGCCTGAACCAGAGTAAACTGTAATTGGGAAATGATCAACAAAATAAACAAAATATTACAAAACATAAATAATATTACACATTTTGAAACTAAGTCAATATATGGCCAGCAGGAATCTTCATATATGGATTTGTGGTCTTTTTTTTTTCCTATTTCAATTTGACTCCACTGTTCTACATCACACAGAAGTCAAGCATTCCTTCACTCCAAACAGCAGGATAAAGGTGACTAAATTTACAGAGTCACTGGGAATAGTGATAAGCTGGAATATCTCTACTTTATTTTATTTTTGACAGTTTAAAAATTTTTTTTTAAATTAACTTTAGTTTATTTTTAGTTTACATCATTCATTTCCACAAGATTTTGAGTTACAAATTTTCTCCCCATCTTTCCCCTACCCACTACCCAAAAACAACAGTCCCACTATATACCCCTTCCCCCAATCTGTTCTCTCCTATGTCCTCCCTCATCACCCCTCTGACTTTCCGGTAGGGCAAGGTGGATCTCCCTACCCTAGTGCCTGCATATCTTAATTCCCAGTTGCATGTAATTAATAATAATAATAATAATAGATACACATATATGTATTTTTTTTTAACATTTGATTATAGAACTTTAAATTCTAGATTCTTTCCCTTCCTCCCTCCTCACCCACCCCCACTGAAAAGACAAGCAATTCAATACAGGCTGTACATGTGTAGTTATGCAGAACATCTCCACAATGGACAGAATATCTCTATTTTAATACCTGAGCTGCCCATACCTCCTTCTATCTCCCTCCCAAAAGATTGAAAGTAGGAAAAAAGATCAGCCCTAGATTCCAACTTCTTGTCTCAGGATTATCAATGATTCATATTGAACTGGCAGGCCATTAAAACCTCAAGATGGTTTTCTCATAAAATTTACATTGCTCACATTCTAGTGAGAGAGATTAACATAAATAATTAGGCAATACAAGGTGTATGCAATATTCTGTTGATAATTAGTCTGCTTTAAGTCTAGGGGGCGATATAACTGCTCCTCAGGTCCACATAGTTCCCACTTCTGCTATTCCAGGGACTTCACAATAGACAAAAATTAGATGTACGATCACAATTATTCCTGAGTCTTAAGTTAGGAAAATTCCTATGAGTTAGGCAGGGGTTTGGCTCTCTAGCTTAATTTGTGTTTATAGCTACTTCTACTTAACTCTTAGCATTTTTGTGGTTAAGGTAAAATTCAGATTACTGAAAATCTAACAGCAAAGTATATTGCCATGTCTGTTGATAGACAGGCACCAGGAGGGGAGGGGGGGAGTCTAATGAACAGACCTTTTTTTGATATTTACTCCAGTCCTTGAAGAGGTGGGAATAACTGGTGGCAAAAGCTGGAACCTTCTGTCCTGAGCCTGTAGGATTAATGACCGTCCATGATATATCTCTTCTCTATTGCAACTTAGTCCTATTTCTTTTCTCCCATTTATGGCTTTGTATTGGTTTCCAATTAGGTTGTAACCAAGTTTCCAATTCGAACATTCTTCACTTGAATTGATCATGGACTTTCTTCTCACTTTGTTCAAGTGTTTGATCTATTGGTTCGAGACAGGTTCCCAGTTCATTAAGTACCTTCAATGTAGTGGGCTGACTTGACTTATTTACTCAACCAACCTCTTTCTTACATGTATATACTACATACATGAACTCTCCACTGAGAAGAGTAAAGTATATTTTGTGTATGTGTAAATACATATAAAATTTATTATGTATGGAGGGTCAAATGAGTTGACACTGGTAAAGTGCTTTGCAAAGCTGAAAACAACATAAATGTTAATATTGTTAGTTACTCTGTATGTATGTATCTAGTATATATTTATATATATGTATATATTTTATGTGTATAATTGCATATATATTAAAATATATTTACTCAACAAACCTCATCCTTAGAAATATATGTGTATTTATATACTATGTAGCATATTATATATAAGATATTATTATATATTTATAAATATACAATAAATATGGCCCTTTGAAAAACACTCAAAATTTGCTTGTGAAAATGGGCATCAGAAGCATTGTAGCTTTTGGGTTATTGTAAAGTGGTGGCATTTTCTGCATTCTCACTGCTTCTCAAAGATGAATTTTGCATAAACAAATGAAAAATTCAAATAATACTCAAATTGTTCCTTAACATATCAATCAAGTTGGAACAAATTTGCATTTTCAAAACAGGTGTTTTAGGAGAACTGACTATAAGTATAATACAGGCCAGGGAGTAAAGGAGATGGAACTGAGATCAATTAGCCTCAGAAATGTCTGAAGAAGGATAGAATACTAAAATGGATGGAGGGTATCCTAGAAGGTTTTAATAAGAGAGCAGCTGAACCCATCTTTGAAGAAATAGAACGACTTTTGAAAGATGGTCATGAATAAGGCAGCTAGATGGCGCCAAAGAGCACCGAGTCCAATGTCTGGAGTCAGGAAGAGGCTCTCTGAGCTTAAATACGGCCTCAGACATTAGCAGTGGACAAATTTCTTGTCCTGGTTTGCCTCAGTTTCCCCATCTATAAAATGAGCTGGGGAAGGAAATGACAAACCGCTCCAGTATCTTTGCCAAGAAAACTCCAGATGGGGTCATGAAGAGTCGTTCACAACCACACAACTGAAAAACGTGAATGAGAAGCATATACTTATATACAAAAGTATATGCTTATATATAAATTTATATATAATAAAGATTTATATATTTGTACATAATTATGCACCTTACACATACATAAACATATATGTATGTGGGTATGAGGATGAAGTTAGTTGAGTAAATATATATTTATATATAGTACGTACAAATATGCATAAAACATATACACACCTATGTGCACAGAATAACAGTAGCAATCACTAGCATTTATTTAGTTTTCAGAACTGCAAAACACTTTTCCAGTATCGACTCATTTGAGTCTTCACACACTCTACTATCCAGTTCCCAACATGTGACATCTCTTTACATTGGCTGTCCCCCAGATCTCACCTCTGCTTCTTAGTTTCTTTGGCCTCTTTTAAGATTCAGCTCAAACCCCATCTTGTGCATGAAGTCTTCTCTAGCTGCTAGCTGAGGTTGCTTTCCATTAGTCGGCAGAGTGGATAGTGTTAGACTTACTTTCAGGAAGACTTGAGTTTGAATGCTACTTTAGACACTTACTAGCTGTGACCCTGTCCAAGTCACTTAACTTCTTTTAGACACAATTTCCTCATCTGTAACATGAGGATAATAATAGCACCTTCCTAAGAGGGCTGTTATGAGGATTTTATGAGAAAATATGTATAAAGTACTCTGCAAAATTTAGGTGTTATATAAATGCTAGCTATTAAATTGTTACAAAATAGAACAGTTTTGTAAGCACAAAACATCCATGAACTAGCACGGTAAGTTCTTTTGGCTTTTGAGGATTTAAACAAAAAATGGGGATTAAAAACAAGAAAGCAACCCATGTAACTTCTGTAAGATTCAAGAATGTCATCTTAAAGCATAGTTAAGCTTTGCCCCAAGTGACCAAGGAAAGATTTTTCTTCTCCAGATGTCTTTCAAAATATACATGTTGTACAAAATCCTTACGAGGCTGGAGACCTGACAGCCAGTACAGACCTCTGGCTGGTACCAGAGGGGCAGCACAGAGCTGTGGATACAAAAAACAGAAACAAGCCAAGCCTTATTCTCTTTTCTCTTCCCTCATGTTGCTGCATTTTTCTAATTCTGCTTGGGGAAGCTCTCTGCTCTTTCTTCCTTCCCATTCTCTTAAGTTCATTTCACCAAAGAATGGTCAGAATTCTTACCTGTCTTTCTGAGGATTCTTTACAATTTATCCTGTAGAACTACTGGGTGCATTTTTGGTTTCGCAAAAGGTACTAAATGCAACTAAGAAAAATGAGCAAAGGGGCAACTAGGTACCTCAATGGATACAGTGCTGGGCCTGAAGTCAGGAGAACTCATCTTCATAGTTCCCTGGGCAAGGCACTTAACCCTGTTAGCCTCAGTTTACTCATCTATAAAACAAGCTAGGCAACAGCAAATCCCTCCAGTATCTTTGCCAAGAAAGTCCCAAACGGGGTCCTGAAGAATCAGTTATGACTGAACAGATCAGAAGCAAGGGGAGCCCCTCCAAACCCATGTGGTTCCTCCAGTGCTTACCCTCTGGGCACTCTTCTGGATCTAAAAGAATTCTTCTCCATGTTTCTGTGATAAATAACTTTTTAAAACTAGCATTTGGACATCAAGCTCTAGAATTTGAGGTTTCATCTTTTAAAAAAATTAGTCTTTTTTATTTATGCCTTTAAAAATACCATAGCCATTGGCTAATAGGGTTTTTATTGAATCCTCTCTTACAGTAAAGAAAAATAGTGAGGCAAAACTGACTGACAAAATAGGAGCATCGTATAGCCCAGAGGACATTCTGAGAAGAGTGAAGTGCATTTCTTAGACTGTTTTCATTTGAATCAGTCACCCCAAATGCTCACAGCTTGTTCCAAATGAGACTTCTGGGTGTCAGAGAGGACTCATGTCACGGAGGTGAAGGATATCTTCCTGTCATTGTTATGATAGAATAATTGTTATTGTTATGAAGAAAGTGTTTTGTTGAACCTTAGAACACTCTATGAATTTAATTCAATAATAATATTTATTCTGCACTTACAGTGAGCAAGGGACTGGACTAGGCACCAAGGATACACCATGAAAGAAAGTATCCTACAGTACGTACCATATAATGAAGTATAGTAGAGTCTTCTCTTTAGTAGGCCATGCCAGGCAGGCAGCTAGGTGGCGCCATAGAGCATAGAGTGCCAGACCTGGAGTCAGGAAGACCCATCTTACTGAGCTCAAATTTGGTCACTTACCAGCTGTGTGATCCTGGGCAAGTCACTTAACACTGTTTGCCTCAGTTTCCTCATCTATAAAATGAGTTGCAGAAGGGAATGGCAAAATACTCCAGTATCTTTGCCAAGAAAACCCCAAATGCAGGCTCGCTAGATGACACAGTGAAAAGAGCACCAGCCCTAGAGTCAGGAGGACCTGAGTTCAAATCCGACCATAGACACTTAACATACTAGCTGTGTGACCTTGGGCAAGTCACTTAACCCCAGCTGCCCTGCCTTCTCCCCTCCAAAGAAAACAAGGACAATATTTGTCCTTTAATCTTTTTCTTAGTTTTGTGTTCTAAAGGACATGCAGATATCGTCTTTCTTTGAGGATGAGGAACTGCATAGTATGTATATGTATGTATACACACATGTGAACACATATATGCATGCATATATGTACACATACATATACACATACACACCTACACGTGTGTGTGTGTGTGTGTGTGTGTGTGTATGTGTGTATTTGCCTCCTCAGTGACTGGCTGGTTGCCTTGCAGATAGTGGGTATACAATAGTAATTTATTGATTTAAAAACAGTTGATTAGGGGGGGTGGAGCCAAGTTGGCAGTGTAGCAGCAGCAACATATCACAGCTCTCACATAGCCACCCCAAAATACCCATAAAATATGACTCTAAACTAAACCTAGAACTCCAAAATGCACACAAATATACTTTCCACTAAAGTCAGCTCGGCTATGAGGAACCATATCAGCACTGCGAACCGAAACCAGCCTGGCCTGAAGCCCTGGCTGAGCCCCGTGGGTGGCTGGACGGGAGGAGTGGAGGAGCCTCGGATTAGCGGCAGCTGCAAGCAGCATTCAGAACTAGGTCAGTGGGACTTGCCAAATCAGAGGAGAAAAGCAGTCCGGCCGAAAGGCCTCCAGGGCGGGAAAGTAAAAGGTAGAGGTTTTGCACCCACCTCCGCATTGCAGCTTCCAAGCCCTCAGCCTGCAGACAGCAGGGGGCTAAGCGATTGTTCAGAGGCCAAGTGCTCTTGC
>CM053583.1:256559122-256581698 GCA_028627135.1 Pseudochirops cupreus | reverse complement strand
TCTAGAATCCAAAGTTTCATAATCAAATGTTATAAATATATATCTATATCTATATCTATATCTATCTATCTATCTATCTATCTATCTATCTATCTATCTATCTATGCAATTATTATTATTAACTACATCCAACTGGAACTTGAGATACACAGGGCTGTGGTTGGGAGATCCATCCTGCCCTACTGAAAAGTCAGAGAGATGAGGGAGGAAGACATAGGAGAGAATAGACTGGGGGAGGGGGTATACACTGGGATGGCTGTTTTGGGGTGGTGGGTAGGAGAAAGATGAGGAGAAAATATTTAACTCAAAATCTTGTGGAAATGAATGATGCAAACTAAAATAAAATTAAAAAAACAAACAAACAAACAAAAAAACCCAGTTGGTTAGTATTTTGTAGGGGTGCTCTGTGATGGGGAGAACCAGACACTAGGTGGTGCCATTGCTCTAGAGGCAGACACACACACACACACACACACACACACACACACACACACACACACACAGACACACACACACACACACACACACACACACACACACACACACACACACGGAAGCTGGAATGTCAGTAGTTAAATGAGAAAGTCAATGTTTGTTTGTTTTTTAATTTTTTAATCTTGCTTCCGTAAAAAGAAGGCAATTTTGGGACCCAAAGACCCCAGATTGCCCAATGTTTGTGTTTTGACACTTAATATTTATAATGGAAAGAGCAGTGGATTTGGAGTCAGAGAACCTCAGTTAAAATCTTGCCTTTTCTACTTACTGCCAATGTGACCTTAAACAAGTCGCTTTCTTTGGGTCTCAGTTTCAAAATCTGTAAAGGAAAGTCTTTGTGGTTTCTCTCTTGTCCTGAGAATTGGATAGTGGATGGGCTTGTCATGAGAAAAAGGGGACAGAAATCATCCTGGTGTTCAAAAAGGATTTATCAACAAGCACTTACTAAGTACCTACTATGTATTGGGTGCTGTGCCACATCGGGAGGGACAAAGATGAGAACAAAACATGTCCTGCTCTCAAGAGGCTTTGATTCTTTCTATAGGAGAAACACCTAGCCATTATTTTTCTTTTCTTTCTTTCCTTTTTTTTTGGAGGTAATCAAGGTTAAGTGACTTGCCCAGGGTCATACAGCTAGTAAGTATCTGAGGCCACATTTGAAGTCAGATCCTCTTGATTCCAGGACTGGTGCTTTCTCCACTGTGCCACCTACTTGCTCCATTATTTTTTAATGTGTTACCAACTCCCCTACCTTCATATTACTCTTTCCTGGGAAAAAAAGCAGGATGAGTAAAGAGCCTGACCTAATGGGAAGAGAATATTGGCCCAGGAATTAGTAGACCTGGATTTTAAACCTACTCCTAATACCAAACTCAGATGATTGCTATCCTTATACAGATATACCACTTATGACTCAACTCATAAGCCATGACTTTAAATTATTTTTACTGATGGTAGGAGTTGGATCTGGCCTCAGTTGTCCACTCTGTCACTTGGTCTCTCTTATGCATTTACAAGTTGACTGACCAAATTTGGAGGAGTCTGTTTCTTTGCAACTGAGGTATTTCTATCTGGAACCCAAGTACTTTATGTTAAACAGAATCTATGGCGTTAGTCTTATTAGTAAAATCAAAGGATCAGTTGGTGTAATCCCCATGTATTTCAGATGAGGAAAAATGATTTGCCTTAGGTCACATAGCTAGCAGTATATTCCAATCAATTGAGCTAGCCAGTCTAGAGGTGTACAGCATGAATGCTGGTTAACCTGCCTTTAAGAGCACAGGGATGGGGCTGGAGGTGGGAGAATTAGGTTTAGTGCCTAAGATTAATGGTGTGATAATCCCCACTCTCTCTCTTTACCCCTCTTTCAATTTATTTTTTCAATTAACAAGAATCTATTTTTCTCCCTCCCATTTCTCCTTGAAAAAGAAAGAAAAACAAATAGATATTGTAATAAATATGCACAGTGAAACAAGACAAATTTTCACTTTGACCTTGTCCAAAAAATATGTCTAAATCTGTACCCTGAGATACAGGAGATAGGCAGCATGTCTCATCATGAATATTCAGGCCCATTGTATTCTGTCCTAGTTAGACCACATCTGAGCACTACAGTTAGTTCTGGGTACCGCATTTTATTTAGAACCCTGATAAATTGGAGATAGCCCATAGGAGGGTAGCCAGCATGATAAAGAGCCTTGAGTTCATGCCAGATGAGGACTGATTGGAGGAAGTGGGAATATTTAGCCTGAAGAAGAGAGGACTGACAGGGAGAATTATAGCAGTCTTAATTATCTGTAAGACTGTCATGTGGAAGAGGGATTGGTTTGGCTCTGCTTGGCCCTCGAGGATAGAACTAGGAGCAATGCATGGAAGTTGGAAAGTTGCAAAGACTTGATGTACAGAAAGACTTCCTAAGAATCAGGGTTGTCCAAGAATGGAATGGTCTATCTAGAAGGCATTGCTGATTTCCCCTCACAGAATGTCTTGATTCCTTAGACCTGTTGTTTAGTCACATCTGTCTCTTCATGCTTTCTTGGCAATGATACTAGAGTGGTTTGCCTTTTCCTTCTCCAGCTCTCTTTACAGATGAGGAAACTGAGGCAAACAGGGTTAAGTGACTTGCCCAGGGTCACACAGCTAGTAAGCATCTGAGGCCAGATCTGAACTCAGGAAGATGAGTCTTCCTGAGTCTATGCCTAGCACTCTAACCACTGAGATACCTGTCTGCTCCTTAGAGCTCCACCATCCCTTTATATCATTTCATTCAGCTTGGATACTGGGAACATTATTTTTGTGGGGATATGGACCTCAGTCAAGGCCCCCTGGGGCCCCAAGGTGGTGGTGGTGAGTAGAGGTACTACAGAAACACCAATACATTTGGTGAGATTTCTCCCAGCAATGCTCACTGTTGCTGGAGGTAAGTGTGGGGATGATTGGTTAGGATGGGATTAGTTTAGCCATCTTGATTCTTTCCTCTGAAATTGTCTTACCAAGGAAGATATTAATGATGAGAAGGCATAATTTGGGAAGATGTAATTAGGATGCTTACTGATGAAGTTTCACTTTCTTTTTGTCTTCCTCTTAATACTATAGAACATTACTTAATGTACCCAATAGATTATATCATGAAGGGTCCCTACCCAGGAACAAGTAGTCTCATGACGGGCTGGTCAGCAGAAAGGAAGTGCTATTGGCATTTCAAGGCCAATAGGACAGTTAATGCATTTAGAGCTTTCATTGCGGAGAGGGAGTTTTTTTTTTTAGAAAGCCTAATTAGGGGAGATAGATTAGAAGAATGTACTCAGGAAGAAATGGAAATGGAGTTTTGGCTCATCTACACATACGTATACCACAAGTGTGTGTGTGTGTGTGTGTGTGTGTGTGTGTATATGTATATATCTATACATCTATATAAACATATTTGTCTATATTTATATGAAGATGAATATATTTATATATGAGAAGGACCCAAATTAAAAGCAATCTCCACTTCCCCCTTTCCTCCAGTTTGGGAAAAGGAATAATAAATAAAAACAGGCTTAAAAAAAATCGATGTCCATATAAATGACTGCTGTTCTTGTGTTCTCTGTAGCCTAAATGAGGATTTTAATAAAGTTCAACATGGTAAGCATTTCTGGGTTGAGGCACTGCTGACTCATTCCTTGAAACAAAGCCGAGCAAACAGATCTTGGGCAGCCCTCGGTATATCCTGGAGGGCCTGTTTTCTTTCCTGAGAGGAGTAAATTCTCTGCTCCTTTTCCTGCAGGTATGTTCATCTTAGCACGGAGCTAGGTAACATTGCATGTGGGATGCTTGGGAATGGTGGCAACAATGATCAGAACAAGCTGAATAAAGCTTTTTCTGCATAATCCCAGAGGACAAAACTAGGAACAATGGGTAGAAATAGGCGAGAAATAAATTTAGGTTTGGCATAAAGAAAAATTTAACAAGCAAGAGTCATCCCAAAGTGGAAGGGGCTGCCTCAGGAGGTGGTGTTGATTCCCTCTCAGTGGAGCTCTTCAAAGGGAAGCTAGGTGACCCTTTGTCAGGTGTGAAGATGAGATCGTTATTTTCAGGTGTGGGTTGGACCAGAGAGCCTACCTGTTGCTCTTGAAGCATCTCAGGATTGGAGTTATAGGTGTTAAGAGGCAGTGTGCCATAGTGGAAGGAGAGTTGTTCTGGGATTCAGGAATGAGTCAACAAATTAATCAATGAGAGAGCTTTTATTAAGGACTCATTATGTGCCAAGAACTGGAGATACAAAAGGAAAAGGTAAGACAGCCCCTGCTTACAAGGAGCTCATGCTGTAATTGGGAGAGACAACAGATAAAGTTCAGCTGCAGGACAGATGGTAAGGCCAGGTAGTCTTCCATTTCACTAGAAGGGAATAGAATTGGGGAGTCCCAGCTCATCCAAGCCATGTGAGCCAGAAGACCTTGTTTCAAGTCTTACTTCTGATAGAGACTGTATGTAGGCCATGAGATCCTGGGTGAGTCACTTAATCTTTTGATGGCCTATGTAATTCTCTATAACTACATGCTGCAAAGAAGTTGCTGACCTACATTGGGAGAAATTTCTTCATTCAAGACTTCCCTATATTTATGAAATCACAGATCCATTCCCTATTCCTATCCAACAGGGGTCGTTGTAGATCAGTGATTGGTCACCCTACTCTTAAAGGCTCTGAGTAAGGAGGTCTACACTTTCTTCTCTGGATACTTTGGAATCAGGGAAGCTACATGAATATTATGGCCAATGTAACAAATGAAGTAAGCGGATATGGCCTCTACTTTGAAGAAGAGATTGAGACATGGAAAAGGTAAGTAAGGGATGCCCAGCTAGGTGATTGATAACATTCAGAATAATCACAGAGGCTGTCACTTGGTCTTGGGATCTTCTTCATCAGTAGGTTCATTTTACATTTAGCCTTAAGCTTGGCCTCTTTCCATTTTCTCTTGCTATCAGGATAGGGTGATAACTTATATTCCTTCAGGGTGTAAGATTCGCAAAATGCTTTCCTCAAAACAACGTTTTGAAATAGACCACACAAATATTACTTTCATTTTTACAAATGAAAAATTAAGGCTTGGAGAAATGAAGCAACTTTTTAAAAAACATTTTGAGTTTTATTTTTAAAATTTTGAACTTTACAAACACTCTATAAAATGATCATTTTCATCTACCATGCGGAACAGGAGAAAATTATACAGAGTTATAAATCCCCATTTTGTAGGGCTTGATTTAAAAAAAAATTTAATAAATTCAACATGTAACTTTTAAAAGATGTCCTGCTTGTTTGTGTTTCCTTCTGTTCTCATCTCATTTTTTTGGAGGAGAGGTAAGTGTGAGAACCTTTTTCTTCACTCCATTTTCTTCTTCTCTCCTCTTTCTACCCTCTTCCTCCTGATTACAAAAAAAAAAGAAAAGAAAAATTGGTGTGATAAGTATGCATAATCAAACCAAACACACTCCCACATTGGACACGTCAAAAAAATGTAAGTCTCATTCTGCATATTGAGTCTATCTCCTCTGTGTCAGGAGTTCATTGACTTGCTTCATCATGAATCCTCTGGAATTTTGATTGGTCATTTCATTCATCTGAATTTTTCAGTTTTTCAGAGTTCTTTGTTTTTCATATTGCATTACATTTATTATACCACGTTTTCCTATTAGCTTGTAAACTAGTACCTTCAATGGATTTCTGTGAGAAAACTTAAATGTTTTACCTTGAATGTATTACCTTGTAAATGTAGAACTTGAATGTATTACCTTCTGAGAGAGATCTCTAACGTTTTTGTGATGGGAAGGTATTCATTTTTCCAAAAGTTTTAGATTACTCAGGTTGGGCTTGGTAGTTACCTGGTACAAGGGAGAGAGAGCTGCCAGTGAAGTTCAGGGCCAGAGGAAGGTCAAGGGGAGAAAGGGAGGGCTGACAGTGATTCCCTATGTGGAACAGGTGAGCCAGCATGGAATTGTGGAATGCCTGACGGCTTGCCTCTCTGCTTGCTAGGAATTCTGGACCAGGAAATGTGACCACTTTAGTTACCTTGGAAATCTGTATGTTTGAGCTCTGAATCTCATAGATTCTGATCTACCAGTTGGCAATACCTACTTTAGGATCAAAGGATTAGAAAGTGTGGCTAGAGAAAAGAATGCTTATCCTCAGAAGGTGGGAGTGTGATATAGGGGAATCTGAAGTCAAAGCTCACCTCTGATGCTTATCACCTGCATGACCTTGGGCAAGTCACTTAACTTCTCTAGGGTTCAATTTTTTCACCTGAAGAATGAAGGAGTTGGGCTGGATAACATCTAAGGCTACTTCCAATTCCAAATGCTGTTAACTATCTGGCTGGGAATCCTTTGGCTAGTTATAACCCTTTTGTACAAATACTTTATTTAGTAAAAGATAACCCTTTCAAGTTATAATCCCTTTGTGCCATAAATGTGGAAGGTACAAGTTTTCTCTGCTTTAAGGAAACTTGCTAACTGAGGATGAGCACCTCAAGCATGGCTCTCTCCTCCATGATGTCCAGACCATTATGGCTCCAGTACTGCACTGATCCTTTACCACCAGATAGGATTTATCCTCCTGCCCCATCTCTTTTTACTTTCTTTCTTTAGGGACCAAAATTCAAGCCAACATTACCTTTGTTACTATGAGACCATCTACTGCCCTATAACTCTACTCAGAATCTGTCCCTTCAAATCGTAAGCTTCTTAAACCAAAGCTCCTTTCCTTGACCACCACTTCCCATTCCCTCAGACCCATCTAGGTTAGATCTAGCTCTTCAGTGTCCTTATCCCACTCTTCCCTGCCCTTCCATTTGTTCCCTCTGGTATTACTTTTCTATTGTTAACAAAACTCTTGGCAAGTTAAAAAGACCGATGCTCCCCTCTCCCTTGGAAATTGCATACATTTTGTATTAACTTACATATGTACACAGTGTTTCTGTCCAGTAACCTAAAGCTCCTTGAGGCTAAGGACCATTCTGTTCTAGCTTTGTGTCTCGAGCACCTAATATGGTGTCTAGTACATAGCTGATGCTTGATTACTATTGAACTGAAAGCACTAGACAGAAATCTGAAATTATAATGCAGTAAGTTAAGAAATGGTTGCATTAAAAACGATTCTTCACTTTTAGAAAAAAAGATTCACTCAAGGATTTCTTTGGGGAATGAATTACCAGATATTATTTACTTTATTATTACTTATTATATGAAAGGATTCAGGTTATGTCCAACATTTCAGGAAAATGCTTATTGTACAGAGCAAAATGCATTATATTGTTGCTATTTTAATCTTTATGATTTTGATGACTGGTATATTTGTTAGGACATTATGTCCAAACCGAATTTAGCCATCTATTGCTGCTAGAAATCTGGTGATATGGCAGATATGTAGATACATTGCATTTTGAATTTTTGCCCAAACTATTTACTTGAAGGATAGATTTTTTTCCTTTGGAAGATAGACTCTAGGAAAGTATTTATAAGAAATCTACGATGCATGCTTAGACTGTGCTGAATGTAATCATCTAGTCTGATCTCATACACAAATTCCAATATTTCAGAGAATTAGGGAGTGGCTTAAAATGGTACATCAAGGCAGAGTTCTGGGTTTAGTTTGTGTTGTAATGTCACACAGAGAAGAGAAGCCCAAGGTTCTCTGTCTGTCTGTCTGTCTGTCTCTTGTCTCTCTCTGTCTTTCTCTGTCAGATTTGATTGTTTCTTCTTTCTCTAATGATTACCCTTTTTCCCAATAATAGCTAAAGGGTGCAGTGGATAGAACACTGGGCCTGGAATCAGGAATCATCTTTTTGAGTTCAAATCCTGCCTCAGATCCTTATTAGCTATGTGACCCTAATCAAGTCACTTAACCCTGTTTGCCTTAGTTTCCTCATCTGGAAATGATAAATTCCTACAGTATCTTTGCCAAGAAAACCTCAAATGGAGTCATGAAGAGTTGGACATGACATGACTGAATGACAACAAATCTACCAATAGACTCTTCCTTCTAACAAGCCTTATTGTTCCATTGCTTAGTCATGTCATGCTCCATCAGACTCTTAGTGATGCCATGGACTATAATGTCCATGGAATTTTCTTGGCAAACATACTGGAGTAATTTGCTGTTTCCTTCTCCAGTAGATCAAGGCAGACAGGGGTTCCTCAACAACAATAAAAATCACCTTCCAGTGACCATTTCATCTCCCAGAATTTTCTTTATAACAAATAAGTTTAGTCAAGCAAAAAACCAAATCAACACACTGGTCATGTTTCAAAATGTATATCTCATTTCACACATGTGGTTCATTCCCTCTTTGTTGAGAGATAGATGGCATGTTTCACCTTCAATGTTAAGTGACTTACACAGGGCCACACAGCTGGCATGGATTAGAGCAGCAGTTCTCAACTTGTGGGTTGTGACCCCTTTCGGGGTCAAACAACCCTTTCACAGGGGTCACCTAAGACCATCGGAAAACACATATTTCCGATGGTCTTAGGAACTGAGACACTGTTCCTTTGCCTGTCTCCAGGTGAGTCCACCCACATACAGATACGCCCAGATATGCCCACATATGATATTAAAGGGTTGCAGCATTGGGAAGGTTGAGAACCACTGGATTAGAGGAAAAGTCTTGGACTTCCTTGGAAGGTGGTTTTCCTGCCTCCAAGGCCAGCCCTTTATTTACTATGTCATGCTTGCCCTTGACAGCTCAGCAAGGCCCAAGACCCACTCTGAGTCCAGCTGAACTGAGCTGAAATCCACTGGGAAATATTCCTGCCCATTCAGAGCAGAAATGAGGGAGAGAAAGAGGATACTTTCTTACCTTAATTTCACCATGTTAATGAACAGAATGTGGGCTTAAAAGAAATTTGGCTGCTGGAAAGGAGGAATTGAACATAGGACTCATGTGTCCAGTTCTTCAACCCAAGAGGAGACAAAGTTATGTTAAGAGACAGTTATGTGTTAAGAGTTTAGGTTCGAGCTAAATCAGTCTGTTCCCATCAACACTGGCTATAGGGTAGTAGTGTTGATTCAAATAAGCCTCAGATCATCTCTGGTCTCAAGAAGAATGAGTTGGACATGCAGCCTCCCCAAGGATTCCTGATCCATCCTGGCTTAGACACCAACTGTTGACACATTCATTTTGAGAAGCAACATGCACAGCTGTCTTAGAGAACTACACAATCTGAAATCCCTTTAATAAAGCAAATCCAACGTATCCTCTTTCCAGAGCCAGCCTCAAATGTCCTTCATCCTCTTGTAGAAGGAATTTAATCATTTAATGAGATAATGTACATGAAAGCACTTGGAAAATCAGAGTGCTGCATACAACCCTTGGCTTAGAAAGACTTGGGTATACTTTGGGAGGTTGACTCACTCTCTGGGCTTATGCACCACATCCACTGAGGCATATTTGCATTGTGCCCTTAGCATACTGAAGCCAATTTCCTCATTTTTTTAGAAACCAAGATAGATCTACAACTCTTCTACAACTTAAGAGTGTTAGGGAGTTTCCTGAGAAGCACTGAGAAATTACTTGTTCAAGAAATATAAGTTATAGTTGTTCTTTTTTTTTGACCTCAGTGTCACTTCTCAGTGATTCTTTGCTGCCCTGTAGTTTCCTTTATAACAGGTAAGCCTAATTAATCAAAACAAATCAATATTATGGCTATTTTTGAAAATATATGCCTCATTTTACCACTTCAGCCTCTCTGCTAAGAATATGAGATGTGTTTCACCCTCAGTGTTAGGCAGCTTGCACAGGGTCACACAGGCAGTATGCGTCAGAGATGAGTCTTGAACCTGTATTTCCTTGACTTCAAGGCCAGGCCTCTATCTGCTCTGCCATGTTGCCTTGCTAGTTCATAATATTACATAATGAAGTTTTATTAAAATATGGGAAACAGAAAAAAACTCTTGGTCGAATTGTCCCAAAGACATCTATAAAACCTTAGTCATTTAGCCTTTTTCTTCTCTTCTGAATCTGCTCCATCCCATTTCATCAATGCCCATCCCTTCTCTTACCTTATTTTTTTTTTGTTTTTTTTCCCCTGGTTTTTAGCCAAGTTCCACTAACCCTAGTCCTTTGTTCTTATGGCTTGATAATTCTGGATACTACCACAGCTGCTGCAGATCCGTTCTCCTGAAGCTCCAGCCGCCGCGGGGCTCGTCCAGCTGCCCCCAGGGCCACAGCCGCCATTCAGGCTGGGCTGGTTTCGGCTCTCAGAGTTGAAATGGTCACTTTGAGGCGAGCTGCCTTCAGCAGGAAATATATCTGTGTGCATTTTAGAGCCCTAGAATTTGTTTAGACTCATATTTTTGGGGTATTTGATGTGGCTGTGTAGGAGCTGTGATTTCTTGCTGCTCCTATGCCGCCATCTTGGCTCCACCCCCCCTTCTCTTACCTTATTGATTTAGAGTTGATAAGGCCCTTAAATATTATCTAGTCCAACCCGTTACTTCAAGAAACTGAGACTTAGATTTGATATTAATAAAACTATTTTACTATCATATAAATATATATTTCTATATGATATATATAAATATGTTATATATAAATACTATTTTACTATCATATAAATCCTATATTTGTGATCAGAGAACCTGGGTTCAAATCCTGATCATAAAATTTATAACCTATGTAACTTTGGGCAAGAGGCAGCTAGTGTTGGGCCTGGAGTTAGGAAGACCTGAGTTCAAATCTGGCCTCAGACACTTACTAGTGGTATAATCCTGGGCAAATCACTCAACTCCATGTGTCTCTGTTTCTTCATCTGTAAAATGAGCAAGAGAAGGTGCTGGCAAAGCATTCCAGTATCTTTCTAAAGAAAAGTCCAAATGGAGAGTTGGATATGATTGAAATGACTGAATAACAACAAACCTTCACACAAGATAATCAAAAGAGGTAAGGTCACTGTCCTCCACTTACATGGCTTGAATTTTTTATCATGTGTAAATGTCTCACAACAAGCCTGTTAGGCTTTGAGCCCCTCTGTAAGTGGAAGAATATAGTGGGGGCTTTGTTGTTGTTCAGTCATTGGACTCTTTGTGATCCTATTTGGGCAAAGATGCTGGAGTGGTTTGCTATTTCCTTTTCCAGCTCATTTTACAGATGAAGAAACTGAGGCACATAGTGACTTGCATAGAGTCACACAGCCAGTAAGTGTCTGAGGCCAGATTTGAACCCAAGAAGATGAGTTTTCCTGACTTCAGACCTGGCACTCTATCCATTGTGCCACCCCACTGCCCTGTAATGAGGATACAAACAAGCAAAGAAACATCATTGAGCAACTGAGTGAGTTAATTAGGAACCAGGCTAGACCAGATGCTTTCTTAAGGTCCTTCCTATTTTGTTATTATCTTTAACTCATTCTCATTTTATTTAGTGGGTTTCAGGTAGAAACAACCTGGGAGCAATTTATTATCCTTCTACCATTCTTTTAAGTATAATGCTCCATGGACTTTATTATTATTTATTATCATTCGTCCATTCAAACAGTATCCTTCCTGAAATCCTCCTCTGATGCCTTGTCCCTGACACAGAGGTGACCTTGTGTCTTTAAAGGCTAGGTCAGAGGAATGCAAGTTCCAGAAGACTCTTTTAAACTAGGGGGAACTCAAAGCCAATCTTTTCAAGGCTATTGTTTAAGGACTAGCCTAACTGAATGCAAAGAGACACATCACCAGAATGACTGATGGGAGACTACATTTTTTTTTAAGCCATGGAGGGCTTTCTATTTGCATAGGTGGAGGGAGTACTCAGACTGATGAAACACAAGATCTTTCGAAGTATTCAAACAGTAAATACTTTAAAACCAGTAACAAAAACCTCTTGACCAAAGTTTCCCTTAGGAGGCAGAGATGATTCTCTTAAGGGCTCTCAGGAGCTCAATATTTCCCTATAGGACCAAGGAAGAGAGGGGAGGATTGAGGTGGTGGCTTGGCATTAGTGTAAGGCTGCTTTTAGACAGAGACATGTTGTCTTGCCTATTAAATTTAGCTCCCTGAGAATGGAGAATACTTTTTGCCTTTTTTCTGTATTCCTGGAGCTTGGGACAATGCCCAGAACACAACTGGTATTTAATAAATGTTTGTTGTCTTGACTCAAAAGATTCAGAGAACAATAAAGAAAGGGGGTGCCATACTTTGCTCTGAAAGACATGCCCAAAGTAAGTGGCATCATCTCTGATTCACTCAATTCCTTCAAACAATTATTAAGCCAGGCAACAACCACCCCAAAAACTAAAATTGAACTCAGAAGTTTGCCATTTTGCCAGTAGTTGAAATGGTGAGGATTTAAGGAAAAGGAGATGTAACAGCAAGCACCCTTGCATAGCCAAGATGGCTTGCTAGCACAATTTCTTTGATCTG
Source organism: Pseudochirops cupreus (assembly GCA_028627135.1). Classification (NCBI taxonomy): domain Eukaryota; kingdom Metazoa; phylum Chordata; class Mammalia; order Diprotodontia; family Pseudocheiridae; genus Pseudochirops; species Pseudochirops cupreus. The sequence continues at coordinate 256,569,322 of CM053583.1, read as the reverse complement.
CTTTTCTAGGAAAGACTGCTCAAAAAGGAACTAACAACCCTACATTTACTAGTTCAGGGGAAAGGTCAGCACCCTGAATGTCAGAGAATTAGCATAAAGACCAACAGACAGGGCTCTGGCTGCCTGAATCAGAGCAATATTGCTATACAATTTACATACACCACTGGATCAAAAGAGCCTTTACATCTGAGCATTTGGGGGTCTGAACATACTGCTACTCAGAGTCTTGACCAGGAAATCAAAAAGTCCTTCTCATAAGCAAACCCCCAAAGCAACATACCAACTCAGTATTTATACACTTCTCAGAGTCAGAACACATCACAACCCTGGTGACTCAGTGTCTAATTAGGTTAGTACCAAAAGGTGTGAAAGCCTTCCTCCAAGCAAGTCTCTCCTAAGCAAGCTTCTCTTTAAGCAAGTTCCTCCCCCAGTGGGCTCTATGTAATTCAGGATGTATCACAGCTGGGCACATAGGCCTATTGATGGGGGTGGGGTGGGGAAATATTCCTATTTCATTAACATTACAGGACAGGAAGGGGGTTTGACAAACTATTCAGAATTGGAGTCTGAGAGACATGGATTTTGTCCTTACTTTTGCTATTCACTTTCTCCTCTTTGTCTTTTCTCCCTAATAGTGGCTTTACTTTCTCCTCTTGTTTGTCACCATAGGACTTTGATTACTTAGAAATTGATTTCTGCATCAGATTTGTTGAAGTAGGAAAACATACAGAATTTGCCTCCAGAGACAGATAAGAAAAGAAGTAGGCTGGTCAGCATTCTCTGCTTTTCTCTCTTTCTCTTTCCTTCCTTCTCTTCCTCCTTTCACAATCAACACAGGTTTTTGGAAAGTGTTCCTTCCTCACATCAGGTATCTGGGTGGTATAATATGGGACTGGAACTTTCCTCACCTCTGCTCCCATCTCAATGGAAGAGAAATTTCCTTGACAGTTTAGGTGAGGGAAACGAACCCATTCATTACTCAATGCTGGCTAGCTCAGTGTGGCTGTCAGACATATGGGCAATGTTTCTGTTCTGTATTAGATATCATTGCCTCTAATAAATAGATCAGTAAGCATTAATTTGGTTTGGGAAATCAGCTTGGGAAAACAGGAACAATGCATAGAGCATCCTGGCTTCCTGGTTTCAAGGTGGTTGGGGCAGAAAGACAGCCATGTGTAGCCCTTTGATAAAACTGAAGATCTTGGCAGTGAATGGAACCATATGGATAACCTACAACACAGTCCTATTGATCTAAGAGGAAAGGAGCATAGCTCAATCATAATGGAATGGATTGGTTTTTTTTTAACAAAATAATGTAGTTTTTTAGATGCACTATCTTTTCCAGAAAAATTGAATGGTCAGACTTTTTTTTTCCCTTAAAAATTTCTTTAAATTAAAGTAGGCATGAAGGAAGAAGAAGGATTAAAGGACATAAAAATCCACCCCTGCTGCTTCACTTAGAGAATAAAACCTGAAGTAAAGGGTAGCCTGAAATTGAGGGCTAAAGGAAATTAAGCAAGAGGGAAGGAGATAAGAAGAGAGTTAATTAGAAGGTCAGATTAAACCTCTTCAGTGGTGCTTATTGCTATTAATTTTTTCCCCTTCAAATTTTAATATACATGACTTCATCCAGCAGCTCTTACTAGAGCCCGTGCTTTCTCATCAACATTTTTCTGACATTGCCTTTTCTACCTCCTTCATTAAAGGTTCAGCAGTCTTCTGGAATATAGTGCTCACCAACAGCTTCCCGGGCAAGACCCAATTGTACCCCCTTCTTCCTGTATAGTGAGTGGCCTGACTCAGTGTAGGGACTGAAGGAAAACTTTAAGTGGGAGACCCTGGAGTCCAACTGTGGTTCCTGTCCAGTACCCCCAGCAAGCAGTGTAGGGAGTTTGTAGAGTTGGGACTGGGAATAAAGTTCACTCTGGCAGATTATTTTTCCAGTTTGTGCTAAGGCTACTTTTCATGCATGATATTGTTACAAGTAGGTTGTAAAAGGAAGTTTTTTTAGAAAAAAATTTTTTTTTGCTTTCTTTGGAGGGGGGAGGGCAAGGCAATTGGGGTTAAGTGACTTGCCCAAGGTCACATGGCTAGTAAGTGTTAAGTGTCTGAGGTCATATTGGAACTCAGGTCCTCCTGACTCCAGGGCCAGTGCTCTATTCACTGTGCCACCTAGCCACTCCCAAAATTTTTAAGTATAATTTATTTATTTTTAGTTTTTAACATTCAGTTCCATAAGATTTTGAGTTTTAAATTTTCTCCCTCTCCCTTACCTGTCCCTCCCCAAGATGGCCTGCAATTTGATTTAAGCACTACTTATACATTCATATTTAATCTATTTTTACCTTAGTTATGATGTAAAGAAGAATTAGAACTAATTGGGGGAATCACAAGAAAGATGAAACAAAATGAAACAACAAAAGAAAAGAAGAGCAAGTAGTATACTTCCATCTGCATTCAGATGCCAAAGTTCTTTCTCTAGATATGGACAGCATTTTCCATCGTGATTTTTTTGGAGTTGTCTTACATCCTTGCATTGCTAAGAAGGGCTAAGTCTATCAAAGTCAGTCTTCACACAGTGTGGCTGTTACTCCGTACAGTGTTCTCCTGGTTCTGCTCATTTCACTCAACATCAGTTCACTTAAGTCTTTCCAGGTTTTTCTGAGATCTGCTTGTTCCTCATTTCTTAGAGCACAATAGTATTCCATTACATTCATATACCACAACTTGTTCAATCATTCCCCAATTGATGGACATCTCCTCAATTTCCAATTCTTTACCACCACAAAAAGAGCTGCTATAAATATTTTTGTATATGTGGGCCTTTTCCTCATTTTTATGATCTTTTTGGAATATAGATCTAGAAGTGGTATTGCTGTGTCAAAGGGTGTGCACATTTTTATAGCTTTTTGGGCATAGTTTCAAATTGCTCTCCAGAATGGTTGAATAAGTTCATAACTTCACATGTATTCAACGTATTAGTGTTCCAATTTTCCCATGTCTTCTCCAATATTTATAATTTTCCTGTTTTGTCATGTTAACCAATCTGATAGGTATGATGTAGTACCTCAGAGTAATTTTGATTTGCATTTCTCTAATCAATAGTGATTTAGAACATTTTTTCAAATGACTATAAATAGTTTTAATTTCTTCCTCTGAAAATAGCCTGCTCATATCCTTTGATCATATATCAGTTGGGAAATGACATGTATTCTTACAAATTTGACTCAGTTCTCTATATATTTTAGAAATGAGGCCTTTATCAGAAACACTGACTTTAAAAATCATTTCCCAGCTTTCTGCTTCCCTTCCAATTTTGGTTACATTGGCTTTATTTGTGCAAAACCTTTCTTATTTAATGTAATCAAAACCATCCATTTTGTATCTCATAATGTTCTCTATCTCTTGTTTGGTCATAAATTCTTCCCTTCTTCATAGATTTGACAGGTAAATCATTCCTTGTTCTCCTAGTTTGCTTATATTATTGGTCTTTATATCTAAATCATGTACCCATTTTGACTTTATTGTGGTAAAGGTTGTAAGATGTTGGTCTTTGCCTAGTTTCTGCCACACTATTTTCTAGTTTTCCCAGTAGTTTTTGTTCTTATTAGTGAGTTCTTATTCCGGGAGCTGGAGTCTTTGGATTTATCAAATTGTAGATTTGTAGTAGTAGTAGACAGAATAGTCAATGATTGTTGTATCTTGCATACTTAACCTAGTCCACTGATATACCCCTCTATTTTTTAGCCAGCACCAAGTAGTTTTGATGATTGTTGCTTTATAATACCATTTAAGATCTGGTACAAATAGGTCACCTTCCCTTGCATTTCTTTTCATTAATTCCCTTGATATTCTGGACCTGTTGTTCTCTGAGATGAATTTTGTTATTGTGTTTTCTAGCCCTATAAAATAACTTTTTGTTAGTTTGATTGGTATGGCATTGAATAGGTAAATTAATTTAAGTAGAATTGTCATTTTTAATATATTAGCTTGGCCTGTCCATGAGTAACTGCTATTTTTCCAGTTATCTAGATCTGAATTTATTTGTGTGAAAAGTATTTTGTAATTGTGTACATTTAGTTCCTAGGTTTGTTTTTGGCATGTAGACTCCCAAATATTTAATAATGTCTACAGTAATTTTAATGGAATTTCTCTTTTTATGTCTTGCTGTTGGGCTCTGTTAGTAATATGTAGAAATGCTGATGATTTATGTGGGTTTAAATTTGTTTATTATTTCAAGTAATTTTTACTTGATTCTCTAAGTATACCATCATATCATCTACAAAGAGTGATAGCTTTGTTTCTTCTTAGCCTATTCTAATTCCTTCAATTTCTTTTTATTCTCTTATTGCTAAAGCTAACATTTCTAGTACCATATTGAATAACAGTGGTGATAATGGACATCCTTGTTTCACCCCCCAATCTTATTGAAAATGCTTCTAGTTTATCCCCATTACATATAATACTTGCTGATGGTTTTAGGTAGATGCTACTTATCATTTTAAGGAGGGCGCCATTTATTCCTATACTCTCTAGTGTTTTTAATAGGAATGGGTGTTAGATTTTGTCAAAAGTTTTTTCTGCATCTATTGAGATAATCATATGGTTTCTGTTAGTTTTGTTGTTGATATGGTCAGTTATGCTGATAGTTTTCCTAATATTGAACCAGCCCTCAAGATAAGTTTCTGTAATCTTTTTGCTAGTATTTTATTTAAAATTTTTCCATCTATATTCATTAGGGAAATTGGTCTAAAATTGTTCTTTCTCTGTTTTGGCTCTTCCCAATTTAAGTATCATTACCATGTTTGTATCATAAAAAGAATTTGGCAGGACTCCTTCACCTATTTCCCCAAATAGTCTATAGAGAATTGGAATTAATTGTTCTTTAAAGGTTTGATAGAATTCACTCATAAATCCATATGGCCCTGGAGATGTTTTCTTAGGGAGTTCATTAATGGCTTGCTCAATTTCTTTTTCTGAAGTAGGGTTAAGTATTTTATTTCCTCTTCTTTTAATCTGGACAATTTATATTTTTGTATATATTCATCCATTTCACCAAGATTACCAATTTTTTTGGCATACGGTTGGGCAAAGTAGCCCCTAATTATTGTTTTTATTTCCTCTTCATTGGTGGTGAAGTCACCCTCTTCATTTTTGATCCTGGTAATTTGGTTTTATTCTTTCTTTTTCCTAGAAATACAATTAACCAAAGGTTTATCTATTTTATTGATTTTTTCATAAAACCAGGTCTTGGTTTTATTTATTAGTTATAAAACTTCCCCCCTAAGAACTGCTTTTGCTGCATCCCATAAGTTTTGGTATGTTGTCTCATTATTGTCATTCTCTTGGATGAAGTTATTGATTGTTTCTATCATTTCTTGTTTGACCCACTCATTCTTTAGGATTAGTTTATTTAGTTTCCAATTAATTTTTGGCCTATCTTTCCATGGCCCTTTATTATGTGTAATTTTTTATTGTATCATAATCTGAAAAAGATGCATTTAATATTTCTGTCTTTCTGCATTGGAGTGTGAGGTTTTTCTGCCCAATACATGGTCAATTTTTGGTGTAGGTACTATGTACCACTGAGAAAAAGGTATATTCCTTTCTATTCCCATTCCATTTTCTCCAGAGGTCTACCATATCTAACTTTTCTAAAATTCTATTTACCTCTTTAAATTCTCTCCTGTTTATTTTGTGATAGATTTATATAGTTCAGAGAGGGAGTAGTTGAGGTCCCCCACTAGCGTAGTTTTTCTTCCTGTAACTCCCTTAAGTTCTATAAGAATTTGGATGCTACACCACTTGCTACTTATATGTTTAGTAATGATATAACTTCATTTTCTATGATACATTTTAGTAGCATGTAGTTTCCTTCCTTATCTTTTTTTATTAGAGCTATTTTTGCTTTTGCTTTGTCTGAGATCAGAATTGCTACCCCTGCTTTTTTTTTTACTTCAGCTGAAGCATGATATATTCTGCTCCAGCCTTTTACCTTTACTCTGTGTGTGTCCCTCAGCTTCAAATGTGTTTCTTACAAACAACATATTGTAGGATTATGGCCTTTAATCCATTCTTCTATCCACTTCCATTTTATAGGAGAGTTCATTCCATTCACATTCACAATTATGATTACTATCTGTGTCTTTCTCTACATTCTATTCCTTTCCCCTCCCCACCACATCTATGCTTTTCTCAACTTTCTCCCTTTCCCTACTCACTAGATTTTTGCTTTTTCGACCACTGCCTCCCTCAGTCTATCCTCCTTTCTATCAGTGCCCTCCCTTTTCTTTTCTTTGTCCCCTACTACTTCTTCCCTCACTTCTTTCCACTCCCTCTCTTTTCTTTCCCCTTTTCCCTCCTATTTCCCTTAGGGCAAGTTAGATTTCTATACCTAACTGATTATGTTATTCTGTCTTTGAGCCAAATCTGATGAGAGCAACGTTCAAACAATGCTCATCTCCCTCCCTTCTTTCCCTCTCCAGTAAAAGGTTTTTGTGCCTTTTCACGTGGTATAATTTATGCTTGTCTGTCTCCTCCTTTCCTCTTCTCCCAGTACAATCCCTTTCACCACTTAATTAGTTTTTTTTATCCTATTTCAAAGTCAACTTATACCCATTTCCTCTGTCTATGGTATATAAAAAGGTATACCCTTTTAAATGTTGTAATAACAATATAGTTCTCAAGAGTTACAAGTGTCATCTTCCCTTGCAGGGATGTAAACAGTTTGCTTTTATTAATAACACTTTTTTTTCCTGTTTACCTTTTTATTCTTCTTTTGAGTCTTCTATTTGAAGATCATATATTCTGTTGAGTTCTGGTCTTTTCAATAGGAAGCTTTGGAAGTCCCCTATTTCCTTGAATGTTCATCTCCTACCATGCTCACTTTCACTGGGTAGTTGATTCTTGCTTGTAGTCCAAGCTCCTTTGCCTTATGGAATATCATATATTCCATGCCCTCTGATCTTTTAATGTACAAGCTACAAGGTCCTGCATAATCCTGACTGTGCTTCCATGATATTTGAATTATTTCTTTCTGATGGCTTGCAATATTTGCTCTTTGACTTGGCAATTTTGGAATTTGGGTACGATATTACTTGGTGTTTTCAATTTGGGATCTCTTTCAGAAAGTGATCGATGGATTCTTTTGATGACTATATTACCTTCTGGTTCTAGGACTTCAGGGCAGTTTCCTTTGAGGATTTCTTGAAAGATGCTGTCCAGGTTTTTTTTTTGTCATGTTTTTCAGGTATACCAATCATAATTATTATTTTTGTCTTTATTAATTTGTTTGTTTACTTTTAGTTTATAAGATTCAGTTCCACAATCCCTTGAGTTTCAAATTTTCTCCCCATCCCCCCAACTCCCATGGCAGCATGCAATCAAGTATAGGATCTGCAAATTATAACCAAAAGAATGAACTATGGGAAAGAGGAAACAAAGCCAAATAAGAAAAAGAAAGAGAGCAGATAGTTTGCCTTGATCTGCATTCAAACGTCTCTTTCCATCATGAGTCTTTTGGAGTTGTCTTATAACCTTGCATTATTGAGAAGAGCCCAGTCTACCAAAATTCGTTGTCACACACATGTTGTGTCTGTAATTGGTTTTTTGTTTTTTTTTTGCTATTTGGAATGCAACTGGGGTTAAGTCACTTGCCCAAAGTCACACAGCTAGTAAGTGTGTCAAGTGTCTGAGGCCAGATTTGAACTCAGGTCCTCCTGACTTCAGGGCTGATGCTCCATTCACTGCGCCACCTAGCTGCCCCTGTAATTGTTATACCAATAATTTTAAAATTGTCTCTCCTGGATCTATTTCCCAGGTCAATTGTTTTACCAATGAGGGATTTTACATTTTCTTCTATTTTTTCGTTCTTTTTTTCTCTTTGACTGATTCTTGGTATCTCAGAGAGTCATTAGCTTCCACTTGCCCAATTCTAATTTTTAATGAATTGTTTTCCATTAAATTTTGCATCTCCTTTTTCATTTGGTCCATTTTGCTTTTTAGGGAATTCTTCTCTTCAGCAAATCTGTGCTTCCTTTCTCCATTTGGCCAGTTGTATTTTTTCAGGACTTGTTTTCCACAGTCAATTTTTGTCCTTCCTTTTCTAAGGTATAGACTCTTTATTGTATATCTTTCATTTCTTTTCCCATTTTTTCTTCTCCCTCTCTTATTTGACTTTTAAAATCCTTCTTGAGCTCTTCCAAGATGGCTTTTTGGGCTTGAGAACAGTTCATATTCCCCACTGAGGTTGCAGATATGGGTAGATCTACAACATTGTCCTCTTCTGAATTTGTGCCTTAATCTTCCCTGTCCCCATAATAGGAATCTATGGCTATTGTCCATTTCTGCTTTTTACTCATGGTGTTTTCCTATTTCCTGACTTTTAAAGTTGAACTCTTCTGATGGAGCACATGGGGCACTGACCCAAGCTTCTTGTGCTGGGAGCCTGGGACCTGGTTACTGGCTTTGCGTGCTAGGGCCTCAGGTGGAGGCAGCTGTAGGCTGTAGGGCTCTGGCCATTTATCTTGTACTAAGCTGGGGTTGGCAACACTGGAGGTCTCAGAGTGGGGATGGGAAGTCTCGCCCCTGGGGGATGCCTGCTCACCCAGGCTTTGCACTCCAATATTTGACTGCTGGAGGATTTCTGACAGCCTGAAGCTGTACCTCCTGGAGTTGTGCCTCCTGGAGTTGTGCTTCCTGGAGTTGTGCCGAAGCACTGGGAGATTTGGTTGCTGAGTGCATGGGGTGGTTTTCTAAACTGGTGTCTGGTGGTTCTCCTGCCTGTACTGAGGTGCTTGGTGGGGTCCTGGTGTTGGTACTTAACTGCTTCACCACCCTGGGGCTTAGGATCACCCCCTGGTTTACTGAGGTGGGGCTTGCCACTGGCTTGCTGGGGTGCCTCCTGTCTTATACTGTTCTTCCTCCCCCAGAGCAAGAGGGGCCTTTCCTGTTAAACCCCCAAGCTTTCTGGGCTACGAGACTGCTGTACCCCATCTTTCTGCTCGCTAAGATGTTCTAGGATTTTTCCTGGGGCAATATTATCTGGGCTTTCAGAGGTCAATAAGGGATGGTGAGAATGACTTACTTCTTACTCTACCATCTTGGCTCCCAGAAGCAGAAATCAAGAATATATTATAGAGAGTCCCTGCCCTCTGGGAATTTACTATCTGAAAAAGTGCTCTAATTTTCTCTTAGGTAGATGATACAGCTCATTGGCTATTAACAGGCCATGTGCCTTGAGTTATTAACTTGCTTCATGTACTTGGGCAAGTCATTGCCACAAATCTGCTCTTAGTATACTCACCTATAAAATGATGGTGATGGGTTAAGTGATCATTGGGGTCACTTTCAGCTAGTAGTATGCAGGTAAATGTTCAGTACTGGCATTCTAGGAAAAAATATTTTGACTAAGTTTTACCTGAATTATTACTATTTTCTCTATCACTTTCTTGAGTCTAGAAATTAATATAAAAAAAGTCCTGATTTGCAGCAATTGTCAGTTTCCAAGGTGTATATGCTCACCTTGAAAATTTAACAATTCAAGGAGAAAATATTACAAGCAGCCAAGAAAAAACAATTTGAATATTGTGGAAATACAATCAGGATAACGCAAGATCTAACAGCTTCTACATTAAGGGATCGAAGGGCTTGGAATATGATATTCTGGAAGTCAAAGGAGCTAGGACTAAAACCAAGAACCACCTACCCAGCAAAACTGAGTATAATGTTTCAGGGGAAAATATGGTCATTCAATGAAATATAGGACTTTGAAACATTCTTGATGATAAAACCAGAGCTGAACAGATAATTTGACTCAAATACAAGAAGCAAGAGAAGCATGAGAAGGTAAATAGGGAAAAGAAATCATAAGGAATTTATCAGAGTTGAACTATTTACATGCCTACATGGAAAAACAATAGTTGTAACTCATGAAACTTTTCTCAGTATGAGGATAGTTGAAGGGAATGTATATGTATGTATATATATATATACATATATATATATACACACACACATATATGTCTATATAGGAGGGTATATGTACGTATGAATACATATCTGAGTGTGTGTATATATGTGTATAGGTATACATGGAGGGCACAGGATCAGTTGAATAGGAAGGGATGATATTTAAAAAATAAAATTAAGAGGTCAGAGAGGAATATAATGAGAGGAGACAGGGAGAGAAAAAATAAGGTA
>CM053583.1:256544162-256559022 GCA_028627135.1 Pseudochirops cupreus | reverse complement strand
TGCCCTACAGGAAAGTAGGGGGGAAGGGGATAAGAGGGGGGATGATGGAAAGGAGGGCAGATATGGGGGGAGGGTAGTTAGAAGCACACACACACTTTTGAAGAGGGACAGGGTCAAAGTAGAAAATAGAACAAGTGGGGGGTGGGATAGGATGGAGGGAAATATATATGATTTTTTTTTTTACATGTAACTGGGAAATAAGATATACAAGCACTGGGGTATGGAGATCCATCTTGCCCTACTGGAAAGTCAGAGGGGTGATGGGGGAGAATATAGGGGAGAGCAAATTGGGGGAGAGGGTATTCAGTGAGAACACTGTTTTGGGGTGGTGGGTAGGGGAAAGATGGAGAAAATTTGTAACTCAAAATCTTGTGGAAATAAATATTGTAACTTAAAAATAAACATAAACTTTAATTTAAAAAAATTTAACAACTTATGTTAATAGATTTTCTTGTTCATTTTTATATTATATTTTATGTTGTATTTATTTCAATATATACCTATTATTCACATTATTTATTTATTATGCTAATAGATGTGCTCTAGCGCATCCCTGTTTTCAGCCCTACTGTTCTAAGCCAGAGGTTCTTGGTCTTGTGTGTGTGTGTGTATGTGTGTGTGTGTGTGTGTGTGTGTGTGTGTGTCCTGGACTCAACTCAATCTTAATCTTGATGAGTGCCTTCCACTGCAGGACCCCTCAGCAGTTACTCAAAGATGCACTGAGTGGAAGGCAGGATTTTCTGTATCTTTGGGGGACAGAGTCACCTCAGTCCATTGGCTCTAGGCCCAGCCTCCTCTAGGTAACGTGAATTTCGCACATTTCTGAGTTAGTCTATAATCAAGTTAGTCATGTTTTGTTATGACCTTTGGATAAGGCACTTAGTACTATGGGAAAATCAACCATTCAAAATGAAGGGTGCAGGAGAGTTGCAGAGAGAACTGTACTTGTCCTGAGTTATCCTGACACTCTCACCCTGATCCCTTGGTGATCAGTGGCATCCATGTGAAAGATGGTTGGCTGGGGATTAGAAGTACAGACCATATACAGAAGACAGTTTTGTCTGAGGGAGCTCATTGCCCACTATGGGCAACAGATTTGGGACCTTGTAGAAAGATGGTGCATGGTGCATGGTGCAATGGAAAGGGCACTGAATTTGGAATCAGAGGATATGAGTTCTTACCTTGGCTCTCTTGCTTCCTACTTATATGATTGTGAGCAAGAAGTATCACCTCTTAGAGCCTCAGTTTCCTTTTCTGTAGAATGTGGGAGTTATACTAGTTGAGGCCTAATTTCTCATCCAACTCTAAATCTATGACTCTTGTTAGTGACCTTGGTTAATGACCCTGGCAGCTAATCACCCCACATAGCAGTGGTCATGGCATTTATTGGTTCATTAAGTACTCTGTAGCCACCCTTACCAGTCGAACCATTGACCTAAAATCAAATATTCTTTCCTAAGTGTCTCCTTCCTGCCCTGGGAGTCAATTATCAACTAGAAGAATCTGGCTCATTAACCAGGTCTGGGCAATCTATTCTATACAAACGAGAGATGAGGTTTTCCCCAGGGCAGCAGAAAATTCTCGATGTCTGAAGGAAACTGAGGGAAATGGAAATCGTAGTTGACATCTCTCTGGGAGGCCAGAGCTCATTACTCTCTTCACTATGCATCCAGTGAGCAAGGGAGGCTGTGACTCTACACACAAAGGGGAGAATAAATGAATGCCCAGACTCCCAGCTGAGAGCACTTCTCTGCACTTCATTGGGCCCCCTAACCATTAAGTCCTCCAAAGGGTATTTTGGGTATGTTTTCCTTTCTCCTCTATATCATACCTCCACATTTAGTTTTATTGTTGGTGGGATATTGTGTAGATTGAATGACAGTTCTAGAGACAAACAGCTTTAAGAGAAATGCTACTTTCATTTCCTTATTTTTTTTTAAAGTTGGGAACTACAACAGACCACAAATAAACTCAGAGCATATTATGTGAGTGGAGTTTGACTGGTGGTTTGAGGGAAGAGACAGTTATACTGATTGCTCATCTCTAGTTCATCACCCCTTCCCCTTAGCTTGGTGGGGCTCACCCCAGCACAGGCTTGATTTCCCAGGGTAGCAATCTGGGGAAAACAGAGCCCTGGGACCAAGGTCATTCAGTGAGTCCACTCATTCCTAGAACCCTCAGGTTCTTCTAAACTCCTGTTACTTTTAGTCTATGGATGAGATGTCTGGGTCTCCACTCCTCGGCAGGTCATCAATGCATGTGGTGGTCATGGGCATGATGGGGAAAGAGGGAAGCTTCTTACCCAGGTTTTTCCATCTTGAGACCTGAGTTCCATTATTCATAAAATGACCTTTAAAGTTGCTTTCAACTCTATGTCTATGATCTTATCTATAGATAAAGAAGGAGTCTGGGGATTGAGCAGAGAGGTCATAGCTATTTAAACATGGAACATAGGAGTTTCTAGAAAAGAGTAGAAGGAGGGGGGCAGCTAAATGGTGCAGTGAATAGAGCACCGACCCTGGAGTCAGGAGGACCTGAGTCCAAATCCAGCCTCAGACACTTAACACTTACTAGCTATGCGAACTTGGGCAAGTCACTTAACCCTAATTTCCCTACCTTCCCACCTCCAAAAAGACAAAAAGAAAAGTAGAAGGAGGGAGTATTAGGCAGGTTAGGTAGAAAATGAGGCAGGTCTAAGAGCAGAGGGACCAGGGAGGGTTTTTTTTTTTATCTTGGACTGTTACAGGGAGAGAATAGGAACAGAGCTGGGCAAGAAAATGCTTTAAAAATTTACAGATCCTTGTAATTCAACCCTTCACAAGGAGTTTTATGGGAGGACAGGGCATATTATTAATCAGATTTCTTTTTCCTAACCCTTAGAGAGTTTTAATTATGGAAAGAAAGGGAGAAATTTTTAGGACATGGAACACTGAAGCAGGGGAAGTCTGGACAGGATAGTATGGGGGAAGGTACACTTTGGGGGGAGGGAACAGTACTAGGTATCAAACTTGAACCACTTCAAAATTTTAGTCAAGAAATCCTGTGGCTCTTCTGAGAAAAATTTGGGTAGCATCCCCTCCTTTAAGAAAGAAGGAGATCTCCTTATGGCCTTGACTACTCCTTCACTCTGGCCTGAAGAGCCTGACACCTGAAGAGGTGTCAGGGCAAAGATTGGGGGAGGGAATGAGAGGCAGGGAATGAGCTTGACTTTAACAGCCTTGAGGTAAGGGGCACTTTTTCTTTGGGTATAGAATTAATGAAGTCGGCATTCAAGGTACCTCAGAGTGATAGTCTGAGATAAGAGCAGAATGAGCCCAGGCTGGGATCCATTCTGGTCAGGGATGATGCGTCTCCTAAATCACGGACTGAGGCCAGCTCCCTGCTTTCTCCTTGTTACCAAAGACAGAAGCAAACAGAGGCTGCTGCACAGATTCCTATTATCCTCATAAATTTGGAAAAGTTCCGGAGAATCCTAAGAGGAGGAGACCCAGATCTCAAAGGGCAGACTGATACCTTGATGACACATGAGAAGACATTAAGGGGAAGATTTCCAACACTGTGGGCAAAGAGGTCTTTGTTTCATGTGGTCCTTTAAGCATTCTGGTTGTGGAACCTACTTAGAATCTTACCAATAACTTGAGTTGGAGTTAAGTGACTAGGTCAGATGACCAATCCCAAAATTGCCTGTAGGTGGTTCATACAGGCTGTATGGGGGAAGGCAGTAGCTGATAGTTAACCTATCTCAGCTGAAATTGTGTTGTAATCCCCCTTTCCTCATTATCTATGCATTCTTCCACCATAGTATCTCCATCCATAGTAGGTTTATGTGCAAGAAATGGCTTTTATAAAAGACATCATTAAAGACATAAATGAGTAGCAAAGGAGGTCGATTGAGCAAGTGGTGAGAATGAGTGATAACAGAGAGACAACTGACAACCTGCACTGGTAGCTTTAAATATTAAAAAACCCAGAATAAGAGCTCCAGTACATTGGGTGACTCCTTTATGAAGGATTAACAGAAGGATACGGACAAGAATTGGCCAAAATGATAAAGGGTGGAGAGGTTTGGATATGCATGCCCCTTCATGAATAAATTTCTTGAGAAAGCTGGCTGAGAGAACCAACTTTAATCAGTACCTTCATTTCCTTTCCTCTCACCCTTAGCAGTTAGGTAACACTGGATACAGTGCTATCCTGGAGGTAGGAAGTCCCAAGCTCAAATCCAGATGCAGACACCCATTAATGGTGTGACTCTGGGCCACTGTCTGCCTCCCTTTCCTCATCTGTAAAATGGGAATAATGAGGGCACCTACTTCCCAGGGTTGTTGTGAGGATCAAATGAGATAATATTTGTAAAACACTCAGCGTAGTGCCTGGAGCATGGTAGTTTCTTAATAAATGTCTGGTTTTGGTTTTGGTTTTGCTTTCTTCAGTCGGGTTTCTGAAATATGTCCATGAACCCTTTGCTGTCTCACTTGGTGATTCATTGGACTATGAGCTCCTTGAGAACATGGGACTGTTTTGTTTTTTATTAAAAAAAAAAATATCCCTTGCGGTCAGCTAGGTGGCACAGTGAATAGAGTACTAGCCCTGGAGTCAGGAGGACCTGAGTTCAAATCCAGCCTCAGACACTTAACACTTACTAGCCATGTGACCTTGGGCAAGTCACTTAACCCCAATTGTCCTGCCTTCCCCCCTCCAAAAAGCAAAAAACAAAAACAAAAACAAAACAAAAAGAATAGCCCTTGTACTATGCTAAGTACACATGGGAAACATGTTAAGTGCTTGTTGACTGACTGATGAATTGATAGAGGGAGATGATACCTAAGGCAATGAGATCACAGGTTCATTTAAGTAAATATGACATCTCAGTCACTTTGTCTTATATGCACTTTATTCCACATTTTTACTGGGGTTTTGTGTGGGCTCCCCCAGCATGTTTGCTTTCTCTTCCTTCTGTCAAATGTCTATCCTTATGCCTCAGGGGTGTGCATTACTGTCACCTAGACAGGATAGGTACCTTTCTGCCTTATCCCCAGCTTTGTCTATGGGAAACTAAACCTCTATACTTACTGCTTGGCCCCATTTAAGAATGGCCCTATAGTTCTCTGTAAAGCGGTGAGAGGAAGAAAAACTTCTTATGCCCTTATTCTGTAAAGTAGATAGAGGCCTAGGGAGGTTTTGAAGGAACTAGGTTAGCTTCAACTGTGCTCAGCAAACAGATGGGCACTGAGCAGCTCATAAGAAACAAGGTCAAGAGTATCAGTTCCCTGCTCTGGGCAGTACTCTGGGTAAATTTATTCAGAGTCCCAAACTAGATAATCTTCTTATTCTCCAAGAGAATGTTTCCCCAGGCATCTGCCATAAAATGGTGGCATCTTTTTGGAAGAAGGGTACACTCAATTTGTGACCATAATCACCTAATTTATTTAGGTTTCACTTTCCCAATTGGAAAATCTAGTGGTGGTAGGTGAGTAAAAAAGAGTGGGATATAGTATAGTAAAATCTGAATTGTACTAGATAGGAGTTGGGAGACCAGTGTTTGGGTACCATTTCTACCATCAATTTATCTATTTAACTTCAGGTAATTATAATAATGCCATATTTATATTGTACTTTCAGGATGGTAAAAATTCTTTCTGCACATTGTTTCAATCCTGTGAGGTAGGTAGTACTATTATTTCCATTTTTAGATATGAGAGAGCTGAGGTTAAATGATTTTCCCAGGGAGATACAACTAGTAATTATTTGAGATAAATTTGAACCTGATTTCAACCAGGTCTTCCTGATTCCAGGTCAGCACACTTCCAGTGAGCACAGTTTTAAAAAAGAAGAAGAGTCTTATGACAGTATTGCTAGACACAGGAGTTACAACTGAGGAGACGGGAGAGATGAGGAAAAATGGAAGCTGAATTCACCCTGTGCTGGTCATTTGGATATAGATTCCAGAGACAGCAGAGATGAGGAACAATGTATCCAGTTCTTGAGAGGTGGCAACAGTGGTTCCAGGACTATTGTTATAGTAACAAGAACAACAATGCTCTCTAGAGGCTGTGTATCCAGATGTCAGAGCTCCCAAGGATGCTGTGGCAAGATGGGAAGGTAAGCAACCAGGTAGAGCCTTCTGCTCATGCTTCTCGGATACTTTTCTTTTTGGAGGGCAGTTGGGGTTAAGTGACTTGCCCAAGGTCACACGGCTAGTTTTTGTGTCAAGTGTCTGAGGCCGTATTTGAACTCAGGTCCTCCTGACTCCAGGCTGGTGCTCTATTCACTGCGCCACCTAGCCGCCTCTCAGATACTTTTCAATGGAATTGCTACATCCTCCCACTGTGCTGGGGAGACAAAAAGGAGAGTTGGGATTCAAAGCTAACTCCCAAGAGACATTCGGGGTGGCAACTATTTGGGAATGCATACTGAGATCATTCACTACCTTGCCTTTATGTTTTTATCAAATGTCTTGGCTTTGGATTCATCCTGTGCCATTTGGATTGTCTTAGTACAAAGAGACATCGGGGGCTCAGAGACATGAATGGGAATAACAGATTGCCCAAAATGTAACATGGGGCTGAATGTAGCTATTGTTTCCTTTGTGCAGGGATGCTGTGAGGACGAGCTTACAGTTCAGTTTTCAAAAGACATGAGTTCATGAGTGTGATTACTCCCTACATTAGCATGGGCTGAATCCCCCCATGCTTTAATGGATGGTCTTTTTGAACTGCTGTGGCCAGAGGGCTGTTAATGAGTTTGCATGGACTTGTCTTCAAACAACAGGCATGTAGCCCATCACTAGATGATCCCTCAAGGCCTTTTCAGCTTAGTAGGAACTTTTGAAAGACGTGTTCTTCTGGCTGTGTTCCTTTGGGGACTCAGCATTACCTTTGTACCTCAATAAGGTATCGGAGGAAGACTTTAGTGGAGAGAAGTAGATAGGAATGGAAGAGAACAAATGTTCTCACCTACTATGTGCCAGGCACTGTGTCAAGCACTTTGCAAATTTTATTACATTTTATCCTCTCAATATCCCTGTGAAGTAAGTGTTTATTATTATTTTTAGTCCCATTTTATGGTTGAGGAGACAGAGGTTAAATGACTTGTGTAGGGTCATATAGCTAAGTGTTTGAGGCTGGATTTGAATTCAGATCTTCCTGACTCCAGGGCCAACACTTGATGTGGTAAAGGATCTGGAAGTTAAAAGAGTTCTGTTTATAATACCCAGTGAGCAGTTCATCTGTCAGGAATCTGACAGCCAAGTTCCAAATGTCTCCATTGGTCCTCTCCCCACCAACCACAAAGAAGGCAAACTCCCATATTTATCCAGTATGTACTCATTCCCTCTGGGAAACTGAGTCACTCAGTGAATCAAAATATATTTAAGAGTTTAAATATATTTAATGTATTTAAGTAGAAATGATCTAAATGTCTGCATGTGCACATGTGTATATATTACACGTAACACATAATATATATGTATATATGCATATATTACTAAAATAAACCTGACGTTCACAAATTATAATAGCATAAGCACTATTAACAAAGAATTTTAAATACAATCTAGTGATGGTTTAGAGATTTCCTGGTGTTGTGATAGTGTAGATTGAAGCCCTTGTTCCTCAATATGCATGTTGACACATGGGATCATAGACCGAGAGTTGAAAGGGATCTTAGAAATCATCTGACCTGGCCCTCAATGAGGAAACTGAGACACAGAGAGGTTGAGTGATTTGCCCAAAGTCACATGGGCAGTGAATGCTGGAAGTGTCAAGTGTCTGAGGCCGAATTCGAACTCAGGTCCTCCTGACTCCTGGGCAGGTGCTCTTTTCACTGCGCCACCTAGCTGCCCCTGCTTTGATCTTTACAACAACTCTTGGAGGTAGGTGCTGGTATTATCCCCATTTTACAGATGAGGGAACTGAGGCAAAGAAAGGTTAAATGACTTGTCCAAGGTCACACAGTATCTGAGTCTAGATTTCAAAGAGGTCTCTCCACTGTGCCACCTAGCACCTTCTAATGAATAAATAGTTGATTATTATTATTAAATCAGTTTGGATTGATGAGGCCACTCTGTGTCCTCAAATGCTGCTAGTGCATTCTATAGAGTTGTACTCAATAAATACTTATTGGTTGAATGAACAAATGAATAAAAGTGAATGACTGAAGGATAATGTCTATTTACATAGAGCTTTAGAGTTTATGAAGTGCTTTTGCATAATTATTTAGTTTAATCCTCACAACCCTGTGGAGTAAGTAATGCAAGAATTATCTCCATCTTACAGTTGATGAAACAAGATCCAAAGGGTAAGAGATTTGTCTAATGCCTCACCTCTGGTGAGTGACAACTTCCTGTCTAGGACCCAAGTCTGTTGGCTCTCAGTTTATGATGATGCTTTCTAACTACAGAGTCCTTTCTGTGCATTATGTAAGTATAACCAATGAATGACCAGATCCAAATAGCCACTCCTGGGGAAGGGCCACTTAGGAAATTAAAAAAAAAGGCTTATCCTGCCAAAACTTCCCTCTTAAGATTATGAGAGATGAAGGATTGGACGTGCATCTCTGAGCATCCAACCTTTCACTAGGGAGGGATTTAGTCACATGTGGAGTCTAGTTCTGCATCTCTGGGTATAGTCTAATATGACAGCTATACTACACTCAGTACACGGGACTGAGAGAGGAGAGAGGAGTGGTTTTTGTTTGGGTGACTTGAGAGTTAGGGGGATTATTCCCTCTCCCTCTTTCTGTCATTTTCTGTCCTTGGAGGAGTTCTATTTATCATGCCCAGTGAGCAGCTGGTCTGTCAGGAATCTGACAGCCAAGTTCCAAATTCCTCCAATGGTCTTCTCCCCCCACAACCACTAAGAAGGCAAACACTCTTATTTATCCACTATGTATTCATTCCCTCTGGGAAACTGAGTCACTTGGGGAATCAAAATGCTTCATTGTGTCCCCTTGGTTTTTGTTCATTTACAATGTCTCAACACAATCCTTTAGGTTCCCTTTTCTTCTTCAGAAGGAGCGACCTAACCTTTAATCAGCAAGTAGAAACTCAAATAGGAAAGATATAAGAGAAATAAAAAAAAATCTAAATAATTGGAGCTTCTTTGACAAGTCAGTTCCCTGGATGTGGGAGTCTGATGAAGCCAACATGGTAGCTAGCTACAGATGCCTGTTTCATTGTGGGAGCTATTCTTTCTTTTCTGAGGCTAAATCATCTTCCCCCTAGCTGACCCCAACTATCTAAGCTGGAGATTTTACAGTTTTTCCTTTACAACTTTAAAGAATCAAAAGATTTGGATTCTTTTCCTGATTCTGCCACTGACAATAGCTGTGTGTCTTTGAGAAAGTTACTTCTTTCAGAAGGGCCTCAGTTTCCTCATCTGGAAATTTCCTTCTAGCTCTCAATCTATTCTCCAGCTGTCACATTCTATTTTTTTCTAAAAAAGTAGGACAGCCTTGAGCTCTCTTTCAATTCAAATGGGTAATTCAAAATTCATTAAGTATCTACTAAATGTAAGTCATTGTACTGGGTCTAGGGATACAAAGACAAAACATCCTTTAACTTGCCCTTCCAGACATGTCTAGTCACTTTCTTACTCCCATTTGTTCTTAAGGAGTTTGCATTTTACTGGAAGGGCATTGCTGATAGAAGAACATTTTTTTTTATACTGTCCTTTGAGATTATACTTTTTTTGCATTGGACTGTCTGTCTATCTTTGTCTGTCATATATTTGCATGTGTCAGTGTTGTCTGGTTTTAGATACTCCTACAGAACAGAAGCTGTGCCCAGGATGAGATGCCCTCCACAAAACAGGATGGGATTGTAGGCAGTGGCAGAATTGTGATCACTAGGTAAGTCAAGACCAGAAGGCAGTATTTTTAAAATCTGTGTGTTTAGGGTTTATTGGAGACATGATTACAAGACAGCAAGTCCAGCTGACATTTGCCTATAGATTCAAGGGAAGCCACACAGATGAAGAAGAGGCTTCCAAGTAACTGGGTTTATTTGAAAGTATGACTTTCAGCACCTCATCTTCCAAAGTCTTTGGGCCCAACTATGGCTGCATAGCAAGGATGGTTACAATAAGGCTTCCATTCATGCTCTACATGGCTTCCTGAGGTCAGTGTGTTTATCTCAGGCAGGGGTGATTCCAGTTCTTCCCCAAGGATGTCACCCATTGAGCAAAATAAACTTCCTTCTCGCACTTGGGACACTTGGGCATGTTGGCAGACAGGAAATGATAAAGAACTTCAGTGAAACTCCAGAAGGCATTATTAAGGAGACCTATAGAATTCAGGCATTAGTACAGAAGAAAGGGAGGAAGAAAAAGAAGCTTTTATTAAAAGCCTACTTACTATATGCTAGGCACTGTGCTAAGTGCTTTACGGATATAATCTCATTTGATCCTTACAACAACCCTGGAAAGTAAGTACAATTATTACCTCCTGTTTACAATACAAAAACTGACGCAGACAGAGGTTAAGTGAGTTGCCCAGGGTCACACAGCTAGTAAATGTCAGGTTTGAACTCAAGTGTTCCTGACTCCAGGGCCAACATGAAATGTTAAAGGGTTTGGAAGTATAGGCAATCTAAAAGTCTTCATGTGCATGTGTATGCATATATTGTATATGCTGTGCATATATCAGATGTAAGATATATATATATATATATATATATACATATACATATATATATATTTATGTATGTATGTACTGCATTACTTAGTTGCCTCTAGGAAACCAATCAATCAGTCAATTCATCAGCATTCATTAAGTATACACTATGTATCAGATATTGTTCATTATGCATATAGGATGGATGGAACAATCCCTGTTATCAAGGAGTTTATGTTTCAATCAGTCAATTCATCAGCATTCATTAAGTATACACTATGTATCAGATATTGTTGATTATGCATAGACGATGGATAGAACAATCCCTGTTATCAAGGAGTTTATATTCTGATGGGGGGTAGAAGAAGCTTGGTTGTTAAATTTTCCTTGGGAGCATTTACACCTCAGAAATTGGTAAATACTACAAATCAAGGCTTGATTTAGTGTTCTGTTGATTTTCTAGACTTAAGAAAATGATGGAGAAAATGTTAATGCAGATTAGGGTGGCTAGAATAGAGCACCAGCCCTGGAGTCAGGAGGACCTGAGTTCAAATCTGGCCTCAGACACTTAACACTTACTAGCCCTGTGACCTTGGGCAAGTCACTTAACCCTAATTGCCCTGCCCTCCCCCCTCCAAAAAGCAAAAAAAAATAATTCAGATTAAATTTTAAAAGTATAAATATTTATATACAAAATATATACATATATTTATCTACATATGCAGAATAAATATAAGTCAGTACAAAGTAATTAAATACAAGATAGTTTGAGAAGGGAGACATGTATGATTGAGGGGATGAGGAAAGCTTTAAAGTCTAGTAGATAATATAATACACATTACATGGTAAATGCATTTGTTCAGTTGTTTCAGTCATGTCTGACTCTTCATGGTCGTATTTTGAATTTTCTTGGTAAAGATGTTGGAATGGTTTGCCATTTTCTTCTCCAGTTCATTTTATAGATGATGAAACTGTGGGGAGCCAGTTGTGGGGAGCCCTGCCATCCCCAAGCAGGGCTGAGAAAGAGTCACATACCCAGAGGTTGTGAGCGGGTGCATAAAAAGAGGAGGGACTCCTGGAATGGTGAAAGTTAGAGAGCCAATGTATATTCTTCCTTTATAGAGCCAAAAATCTCCTTCCTAATTGTTTTCCCCTGTGGACATTGGGCACTTCTTTGTTCCCAGTCCATGGGTGTATTTGTCACACTTATCTTGAGGACATAATCCTCACACCTGTGTGTTTGAGCTTTTTCCTGGGGGATGGGGAACAAATCCAGACCCATCAGCAGATTCTTTACCTGAGAGGGCTTGTTCAGCCATCAGGGTCAGAGTCCCACTGGCCTGTGGTCCTCTACATGAAACTAACAGGATGAAGTGACTTCCCCAGGGCCACATAGGTAGTAAATGTCTGAGGCCGGATTTGAACTTATGAAGATGAGTCATTCTGATTCCAAGTACCACCCAGCTGATTCTGTTGTACCACCTAGCTACCCAATAAATGCATTGGAGCTTTACAGAGCAAAGTTTGCCTAAATAATGAAATGCGAGTAAACTAATCTAAGAAAAGGCAAGACAAAGGTCAGGGAGTTCACAGTTATCAGAGGTCACAGATGGTCAAGATCTAGAATGGACAGACAAGAGTGTCAAATGTGAAGCAAGCAGAGAGCTATAACATAATCCTGATCTTGAGGCAAGATTTTAGCTCAGCCAGAGATTGCTTATATATTTCCCACCAGGTCAGGAAATAATCCCAAGGTGGAGATAGTTCTGAGCCTATAGATGATTGTAACTGATAAAGAAAATGAGAGATGAAGGCAGTGTTTGACATTGGATACAGCCTCCTTGTAGAAATGTTAACATTCATTTAAGCACATAGCTATCTTAATATTAGTTCTTTCCTTATTGTTTTAATAAAAAAATTCTTTTTATAGAAAAAGTGTAATTAAATGGATAAATGTGCTGATTTATGCTTTAGTGGAATGGATGTTGGATTTGGAATCAGAGGTACTGGTTCAAATCCTACCTCTGTGACTTACCTACATGTGATCCTGGGCAAATCATTTTCTGAGTCTCAGTTTTCTCATTTGCAAAATGAAGAGTTTGGCCTCTCAGGTTCCTTCCAGTTCTAAATCTATGATCCTTTGATTCTATATGTCCTCTGGTAACCTGGGAAGCTAGGCAGTGCAGTGGATAGAGCACTGGGCTAGGAATCAGGAAGACTCCTCTTCCTGAGTTCAAATCTGCCCTCAGACACTTATTAGCTGTGTGACCTTCAGTTCTCTCATCTGTAAAATGAGCTGGAGAAGGAAATAGCAAACCACTCCAATATCTTTGCAAAGAAAACCCTAAATGAGGTCACAAAAGTCAGACACGATTGAAATGACTGCACAACAACAAATGTGGGAAGCCTGGTAATTTTGCTTATGAGACATTGTGGTTTGCTTGCTGACATCTCCTGGAATTTTAGGCTAAATTTCCAGAAGGAAACAATCACTTTAAGTGTATGATAGTGCCTTATGAATTTATAAGGAGATAGAATCTGCTCAAGCAGGTCACTAGTCACAGAGACTGAGGCTATTTTGTGCTCCAAATGGCCCCCTTTCCCTTCCCTTGCAAGGTTATCTTATGGGCAAATAAATGTCCCATTGCTGACTTAAAGTCACTATATAGATGTTCATCTCATCTAAAAGAATGATGCAACACTGTATGGACAGAACAACCCTATATATAAGTAGAGCAGGCATTTACCTCTACAATGATATTTGGGGTTTTTCACATGCTTGTACCCCAAATCTTCTTCACTAGCCTGAGATATCCTGCCACTAAAATTCTAGGATCATAGATTTAGAGCTAGAAGGTACCATCAAAGTCACTGAACCTAGCTACCTCATTTTGCACATGAGGAAACTGATACCACGATGTGTTAAAGGACTTGTTGGCAGTTGTATATATGTTAAGTGTTTGAGACAAGTCTCAGACCTGGGCCTTTCTGATGCCAAGCCCAGTAGTCTATCCACTGCACCATTTTGCTTCTCCAATCATTACTTTAAGTCAGAGCATTATTGCAGAAAGCTCCTGTTAAGAGTCTCTGGACAAATGTGAGAAGAGTAACAGTAACAGCTTAATCTATTAACTCCATTTTATGGGACATAGGACAGACAAATTTGGATGTAGGGAAGACTGAAAAAAGTCGGTCACATAGGACACTATTAGGTAGGGAAGGCCTGTGGAGGGCACCATATTAGGAGCCTTTAAGAATCCAGAGTATAGCATATCCGGGGTATCCAGGAGCTGGGGAGACTGAGGAATCCAAAAGGAAAGTTGGGCTAAATTGAAGACATTTTCTTTTGGGCTTGTTGACTCCTATAGGTCCCTTCTGACTAGGTATTTAGATGGATCTAGGGTCTCTGTAGCCTTCCTGCCATTAGTCCATCAACAAGCCTTTTTTAAGTGTTTACTATGTGCCAGAAACTCCGCTAAGTACTGAGAAAACAAAGAAAAAAAACCATGAGGAGTAAAACAGGTAGACCTGTATGCTCACCTGTGGTATTTACTGTTGTCATTGAAGATGTTTTCTGTAAAGTCCAAATGAAAGAGGGTTTCCCTATCTACAGATGGTGAAGCCTTGTGCATGTTCCTGTTTGCAGGTATTTTGTGCTTATCGCATCAAGCCTCAGACCGTTCTAGGGCTTCTTAAATGAGATTCATGATAACTTAAAAAGGATCAGCTTAATAATCCACAAAGGAAAACCAAACAGATAAAACATGCCTGCTGTTCAGATGATGGCTTACAGTTGGGTAGAAAATTCACTGGCTTAGTCTATCACTACATATAAAACCTTTATCTTTTGCAAGAAGCTGTTCCTAATCTCCCTTAATGCTGGTGTCTCCCCTCTGATTTTTCTTATTGTTGAATTGTTTTAGTCATTTCTGACTTGTTGAGACCCCATTTGGGATTTTCTTGGCAAAGATACTGGAGTGGTTTGCCGTTTCTTTCTCCAGCTCGTTTTACAGAAAAGAAAACTGAGGTAAACAGGGTTAAGTGACTTGTCCAGGGTCATACAGCTAGGAAGTGTCTGAGGTGAGATTTGAACTCAGGAAGATGAGTCCCCTTGACTCTAGTCCCAGCACTCTACGTGCTGTGCCACCTAGTTGTCTTCTTCCTTCTGATATGATTTCCAATTTGTCCTATATAAATGTCCTATGTTAATTCGTCTTCCTCATTAGACTGAGAGCTTCTTGAGGACAGG
>CM053583.1:256518146-256543662 GCA_028627135.1 Pseudochirops cupreus | reverse complement strand
TTTTTTTTGTGATAGAAAAAACCTGGAAAAAGTAGATGTCCATCCATTAGTTAATGGCTGAACAAATTATGGCATATACATTCAATAATATATTATTTCATAAGAAATGGCAAATATGATGAAACCACAGTAATCTGAGGCTTATTTGAATTGATGCAAAAGAAGTGAGCAGAAGCAGGATGACAATTTATATAATTCATGTAATAATGTAACGGAAACAACTTCAAAAGATTTATGAACTTCAATGCAATGGCCAATCATGACTTCAGAAGACTGATGATGAAGCATGTTTCCAAATTCTTGGCAGAGAGGCCATGGGCAAGTCATTCAAATTAAATTTCAACTTCTATTTACTTTCTATAAAATGAGAAGTTGGATTAGATAACTTCTAAGACTCTTTGTATTTTTATAAATCTATGATTCTGGCTCCCTAATTGGTCAGTCAACCACTAAGCATTGATTAATCACCTACTGCATACCAGACATTGTACTAAAGTAGGGATACAAAGAGAAGTAAAAGAGGAGGTCACAGTTTAACAGGAAAGACAAGAAAACAAATAAGAACCGATGAGACATAAACAGGATAAATAGAAAATAATCACCAGAGGGAAGGCACTAGAATTAAGAGGGATTGGGAAAGGTTTCTACAGAAGGTGGGATTTAAGTTGGAAATTGAAGAAAGTCAGGGAATCCAGGAGGCGGAGATAAGGATTGAGAGCATTCTAGGCACAGGGACAGCCAGAGAACTGAAGAGTAATTGGGAGAGGGGCTGGTGGAAAGGAGGGAGTATAAGGTGTATAACCCCTGACCCAAAGTCTATGGTATGGGACTCTCTCCTTACTGGTAGAGATGAAGATTCTGCCTTGTGTGAGGGGCAGGCCAGAGCTGGTGAGAGGCAAGAACTTTAGTTCTTAGCTAGTCCCCCTCTGGGGACTCTTAAATCAAGAGTTCCCCTTCTGGCACCCTCCAAGAAAGAGTCTTCTTCTGGAGCAGTGTTGAATAGGTTTCCATTTTCAAGAGAGAAGGTGGAAAAGGACAGCCCCACTTCAGGTTGCTGAAGGCAAAGACTCTGGGAAGATGTGCCAGGAGTGCGCAGTCTCTATACTGTCCCTAACTTGCTACTTCAGAGATTTTAGGAGGTTTCCCCTCAGGTGAGGTCCAGGACCCTCTTTCTTGGTTGAGCTAAGTTACCTTTCTCCCAATGGAAGAGCCCCTTCACTCTGTATTGCTCAGCATATATTCTTCTATGTATTGTTGTTCAGTTATGTCCAATTTTTTGTGACCCCATGAACCATACTGTCTGTGGAGTTTTCTTGGCAAAGATATTGGAGTGGTTTGCCATTTCCTTCTCCAACTCCTTTTACAGATGAGGAAATGGGGACAAACAGGGATAAGTGACAGATAATAAGTGTCTGAGACCAGATTTAAACTCAGGCCCTCCTGACCCCAGGCCTAGCACTCTGTCCCCTTGAGTCACCTAGCTACCTTCTACGTATACCTTCTCTGATCTCTATTTTGCAATGATTTGGATAAATGGGTTTCTTTGCTATTCTCTTTGTGTGTTGATTGTGAAACTGGTGTTAAGTGGAAAAAGGGTTAAACCTTGGATATAGAACTTGAGGTCTCCAATTTCTCCCCTCAAATAGCAAAGTGATAAAAAGTTTGAGGAAACCAAATCACATCCCCCAGATGAACAACTAGAGAGCAGAGTGGTGGCCTCTGGCCCCAAATTCTGGTTCCCCTTCTGGCAGTAATGAAAGTCTCCATTGGAGAATGGTGTGTGTGTGTGTGTGTGTGTGTGTGTGTGTGTGTGTGTTACAGAGACACACATACACAGAGACACACAGAGAGAGAGAGACAGAGAGAGATAGAGACAGAGACAGAGAGAGAAAGACAGAGAGAAAGAGAGAATAGCCTAGAGATATCTGTTCTGCTTAGACTGGAAAGGTAGAGTGAGGGGAGCTAGGTTATGAAGGGCTTTGAACACCAAACAGAAGATTTTACATCTACGCCTGGAGGCAATAGGGAGTCACTGGAGTTTATTGAGTCGTGGGGTGATTATGGTCAGACTTGCACATTTAGGATAAGTGCTTTGGTGGCTGACTGGAGGATAGAATAGAATGGAGAGAGACTTGAAACAAGCAGGCCCACCAGCAAGCCATTAGTCTGGGCCTGAAGGACCTGCACCAGAGTAGTGTTAGTCTCAGGGGTGAGTAGGGGGCCTATCTGATGTTGTAAAGGTGAAATCCATAAGTCTCAGCAATAGCTTGGATGTGGGGGGTGAGAGATAGTAAAACGTCCAGGATGATTCCTAGCTTGAGAGCCCCCCTCACCCCCAGGGGGGATGGGTGGTGGTGCCCTTGACTGTTTGGTTTCTCTGCTTCCAGGCTCACCAATCTTTCTTTGTACAGTCTCTCAATTATTTTTCTTACCATTCTTCTGACCACACCAAGGAACCTTCAGTAGGTCCTTATCATCTCTAGGATAAAATACAAACTTTTCAGCTTGGAGTTACAGGCCCTTTACCATCTGATTTCCAAATACCTGCCTAGCCTTATTTTACTTTACTTCCCATCAACTACTCTATGTTACAGACTGGATGAGTAGTGGAACTTTGACCTTAGGAGTTAGAGCTGAAAGCTCTTCATCACCACCCTCTACACTTTCACACAAACTATACTTAATGACCTTCATGTGCTTTACCCCCATCTGCTTCTCAGAATCCATGTGTTCCTTCAAGACTCAGTTCAGTCACTTCCTCCTTTGTGAAATCTTCCCTGACCTTTCTGACTCTCCTTTCCCAGGTCATCATTTGCATTGAGCTCCCTGACTGTTAGTACACAGGCTCTGCCTGTGTACTGGGCTCCCTTCTCTTTCCTCTCCATATTCTCGTTCCTCTTGACCTAATTGTGGATTCAGTTATCATCTCTGCAGGTGATACTTAGATCCACTTATCCAGACTTAGACTCCTGAACTCCCATGTGCATCACCAAATGCCTATTGGATATTTTGAACTGGATATACTGTAAGCACCTCAAATTCAACATGTCCAAACTGAACTCATTACCTCTCCCTGAAACTCGCAACTTTTCTAGACTTCCCCGTTTCTATTGAGGGCACCTCTATCTTCTTAGTTCCCTTAGGTCCACAATTTGGCATATTCTTTATCTCTTCACTCCTCCTCACCCCACATATTGCATTGTCTTTGCATCTCCCGCAGTACCTAGTATGGTGCACGGCATGCATTGAGCACTTTAATTCATGCTTGTGGATTGACTTGCCCTTTACTTGTTAGTATTCTCTTCTTTCTCAAATGATCTTTTATTCATTTATCCGTGTGCATGGTGTATCCTCTCTTCCCCTGTAATATAGACTCTCCTTGAAGACAGAAACCAGTTTGTTTTCATCTTTGCAAATCCAATGCCTAGAAAAGAATGTCTTCCTTGCCCAGGATGGACATTTAATAAATGTTTGTTGAATGGAATTAAAAGAATACTTCTCTTTTGCAGAGATAAAAATATTCTTACGGTAAATGCTGTTGATTTGAAATTCTGTTGGGTCAAGAATCAACTTAGACGTGGTTAGTGCAGACAGAAAGCAAGAAGAGATAGGACTAGGGTGCCCTGGGCAGCCATGAGAGTTGTGATGGTGAAAGAGAAAACCTAGAGCCCCTGGGGAAAGAAGTCAAATAGAAACAATGGGATGAGGGGAAGGGAATAAGTATTTATAAAGAGCCCACTGTGTGCCAGGCACTTAAAAATATTATCATATTTTATCTTCACAGCTACCCTGGAAGCAGGTCCTATTTCTTGTTGTTTGCTCATCTCAGATGTGTCTGACTCTTCTGTGATCCATTTGTGTTTTCTTTGTTTTTGGGGCGGGGGGCAAAGAGATTGGAGTGGTTTGACATTTCCTTCTCTAGCCCATTTTACACATGACAAAGTGAGGCAAACAGGGTTAAGTGACTTGCCCAGGGTCACACAGCTAGTAAGTACCTGAGTCCAGACTTGGACTCAGGAAGATGAATCTTCCTGACTTACAGGCCAGCACTCCATCCCAGCACTCCCAGCACTGTACCACCTAGCTGCCTTGTAGGTGTTATTATTATTATCCCTGCTTTACAGTTGAGGAAATTGAGTCAAACAGAAGTTAAGTGCCTTGCCTAGGGTCTGAGACCAGATTTGAAGTGTCATCACCATGAAGGACCAAGAGGATGAAAAGAATTCTGGAAGTTTTGGTCAAGAAAGTTATGGTTTGGAGCAATTAGGCCAGGTTTTAGAGCCCTAGAGAGAGACAAAGGTGTTTTTAAACATATATTTTTATTGATTTTTTTTGTTTTTACATTACCTGAACTTCTCATTTTATCATTTTGTCAGTCAATAAATGCTTATTAAGTGTCTTTCTTGTTGAGTCAATTTTTTTTTAGTCTTGTCTGAGTCTTTGTCATCCCATTTGGGGTTTTCTTGGCAAAAATACTACACTGATTTACCAATTCTTTCTCCAGCTCATTTTAGAGATGAGAAAACTGAGGCAGAGTTAAGTGACTTGCCCAGGGTCACACAGTAGTGAGTGTCTGAGGCCAGATTTGAATTTCAGTTCCCTGACTCCAGACCTGATGCTCTGTTCACTGTGCCCCCTAGCTGCCTGGATTATTGTGTTTACTGTGTGCCAGACGTTGCTAAACGCTAGGGGTATGAACAAATGCCAAAGACATTCCCTGTCCTTGAGGAACTGACAATCAAATAGGGTAGGAAAACATGCAAACCACTATGTACAAACAAGCTATATACAGGAAAAGGTGAAAATATTCCCCTCCTCACTCCCTCTTATGGAGACTTTCCTTAAAGAAGGAAAAAAAGAGAAAAAATGACTCAGTTTCCTCAGTTGTAAAGTAGGGATAATAATAATACCTACAGGCAGTTAGGTGGTGCAGTGAGTGGATGGAGAGCTGGGCCATAAGTCAGGAAGATTCATCTTCCTGAGTTCAAATCTGGCCTCAGACACTTACTAGCTGTGTGACCCTGGACAAGTCACTTACCCTGTTTGCCTCAGTTCCTCATGTGAGCAATGAGCTAGAGAAGGAAATGAATGTCAGTTCAGTAAAACTGATAGATATATGTGTATATATGTGTATATGTATATATATGTGTATATATGTGTATATGTATATATATGTGTATATATGTGTATATGTACATATATGTATGTATATGTGTATATGTATATATGTGTATATATATGCGTGTATATATACATATATGTATACATACATATATATAAATCTCTCTGTCTTTGTCTCTAATATTAAGTGCTGTATTTCATACCTCTACTCGCCCACTTTTTCAGAAACGAGCAAGAAACATCGTCTCCTATTTCTTTTCCGAAGCCAAGCTTAGATGTTGTAATTTTGCGGCATTTAATTTTATAGTTTGATGTTGTTTATTGTTCTTGTCTTTTCAATTTATGTGATCATTGTGTATATTTTGGGGCTTACTTGATTTTGCATTAGTTCACATATGCCTTCCCATGTGTCTCTAGTCATCATGTTCCTCATTTCTTATAGCACAGTAATTTTCCATTACATTCAAGTATCACAATTTGTTTAGCTATTCCCTAATCAATGGAAGTTATTTTGCTTCTCATTCTTTGGTACAATAAAGCAAAGTGCCACTATAAATAGGCTAATAGGGGCTTTTCTTTTGTCATGCCTAGAACTGGAATCTTTGGATTAAAGATTACATAGTCATTGTAGTAATTTTCTTAGGATAATTCCAAAAGGCTTTCCAGAATGGTTGGGCAGCTCCACAAATAATACATCGGTGTGGATGTCTTGTGGCAAGACAGGTTTTGACTTGAAACTGGGGTTGAAACTAGAACATGCCCTTCACATCTCAGCTCTTGTGACTGTTAAGCGCTGCTTACATCTGTCTCCAGACAGGCTCTGACATTCCTAAAGATGGGGACCAAGAGGAATAGCTTAGTTGGCCTCTGGATTAAAAAATAGTGAAAGGTAGGAATTGAAAAGATATAGCTAGCAAGATGGCTAGCTGGAGTCAGGAAGACTAGGGTTCAAATCTCACTTTAGACACTAACTGTGTGATCCTGGGAAAATTTTAAAATTCTGTTTGCTTTAATCCACTGGAGAAGGAAATGGCAAACTACTGCAGTATCTTTGCCAAGAAAACTCCGTGGACAGTTGGTCTACGGGGTCATGAAGAGTTGGGAATGACTGAACAATGAAAAGAATAGGAAGTTTATGTGTTTATGTGTTTGTGTTTATGAAACTATGACTCAGGTGTGTTTTTGTAATTTTCAGAATAGATAGCATGTGACTCAAATTACTTATGCTATATAGTAACACAGATTTTGCATTCCAAATAGGGGATGGTTTTTAATGTGCTGTTGACATCATGGAGATTCTGGGCCAGTACTCCATGTTGGTTTGCAGGGCTAGGCTGTGGTGCTAATATTGCAGCTCAGATTTCTTGTGTTGTGGTGGCAGAAACAAAATAATGGGAGCTCTTTTCTGGGGGGGAGTCTCTAGGTGGTTTTATCTTAATCTGCTGGTAGTGGCGAAGCCGGAGTTTTTGTTACAACTCCACCAGGCTCAATGAACATAGAGAGTTGGCAGAAGGAGTCCAAAGCAGCTGTTGTGTATTGTGCTGATTATGGAGATGTGTGGAGGTGCTGATCCGGAAGATCTATGGAGGTGATATCCAGACTTAGAAATCATAATTAATGCACCTGGGGCAGAGGTGAGGGGAGTACTCTCACCTGTCCTGTGGTTGAGGTAGGAAAAATAACACACATATGAGGTTTCTAGGTTTCAGAAGGGGGAGGAGTACCTTTAGCACAAAGATGCCAGTGAAATGGCAGATCAGGAAGCAGCTTGGGCCAAATTTTTTAATCTCTGACAAAATTTTGTTCACTTCACCTTAGTTATTGCTTTTGTCTCTTTATATTTCACATAATACCAAACATTCATCTCCCCCTCGTCTCATCTATTCATAAAGGCTTAGCATTACTCTTATATGATCCTACGGATTCTAGTGCACTGGGTGCTCCAGAAAATAGGGATGAAGGAGTTTCTATTTGGAGAAAGATTTTTTTCCTTCTGAGTTCTTTCTTTCCAAATTCAGTCTTGAACTCGAATGTAAATGGTGACTAACATCCTGCCACACTAGGTGAAATGGCCTTTATAGAAACAATGAAAGAATATAGCAAAGGGTCTATTTGACCTTAGTGAGCACACAAGGACACATGACTCTGTCTCCATTGCAGCAGAAGGCCATGGCACCGACCAAGTGGATCACATTAATTTTGAAATGGCCAGCTCCCTCATTGTTATGAACGAGTGGTGAAAATCAAAATTGTGAAAAGAGGATGAGTGGCCGCCTCTGTCTCCAGCATTAGCACATCTCACTCTGTTTATCTTATGGTCTGTCACTGTGAGCTGGGCTGCATAGACACAAATGGTGGTTATTGAGATATACTGGAAATGGGGCAGGGACAAGTGCATTTTCCTAGACTGTGACTGTGAATGTGAAATTCAGGATATCTAAGTGCAAGCTTCGGTGACGTTTTTACTAGAAATTTCAGTCCTGCTGATCTCGGAAGTCAAAAGCCTAACTACATAAATGTAGGTTCTGAGGATTGTAAGATTAGAAACCATCTAGGCTAACTGTCTCATTGTACAGATGAGGGAATTAACCCCCCCCCCCCCTTCCCCCGAGTTAAGGGTTTTATCCAAGGTTACGTGGGTAGTAAAGATTTGGGATGACATATTTTACTCCATCCATGATAGCTGCACCCCCCCTCCCATCTGGAATGACCTGTCTCTTCCACTGTTCTCAAGTCTACACTTCTTTTAAGGCCTAGCTCTGATCTCACCTCTGTCACTAACCACCCAGGCTAGACTTCTCAAACAAAAGAAGCCTCAGACATGCATTTCTCACCCCTCACTTCTGGCTCACCTTCTGACTTGCTTCATCTCCACACCAGCTGCTCTGTCTCCTGGGGACAGCTCTACTTTAAGACTGACTTGCTGATTCCCTGCTTGGAACCTCTGTACTATGACAAGGCCTAGCTGTGCTGCTCATTCTCCAGCCTGCTTCCCCAGCCCACCATCTTTCCAGATCCCCTTAATGCCTTCCTTGACTAGATTAGAAGCATCTTACAAGGAAGGACTACTTTGTTTTCTTGTTTTTATATTTTGTAATTAAGTAATTAATACATGTGTTTATCATCTATTTCTTATCATCTCTGTCTCTGTTTCTCCATCTCTTTCTTTGTCTCTCTGCTAGCATCTAGTATTTGAACCATTCTTTGGTTTTTAACACAGATTGCTCTGGATGGGTTTTGTCTCATGGGCTTATAGTTTCTCCAACTAATTTTCAAGCTCCTCAAAGGCAGGGCTGTGTCTGTTACCTTCTGCTATTCCTGGAACACTTACCACAGTGCCCCAGTAGAACTGTAGGCAGGAAGGTATGGCAAGAAGAACACTTGATTGGGAGTTGTGAGACCTGTGTTCAAGCCCTACTTACTAACAGGAATCTTTGACAAGGCATGTATCTTCTCTGATGGAGAACATGCTAGAGGTAGCTAAGTGGCGCATTGGATAATGCTCTAGGCCTGGAGTAAGGAAGACCTGAGTTCAAACTCAGTGAGTGACCCTGGGCAAGTCACTTAACTTCTATTTGTTTCAGTTTTTTCTTCTTTAAAACAGAGAATCATAACAGCACCTGCTTCACAGGGTTGCTTTGAGGATCAAATGATATATTTGTAAAGCATTTAGCACTGTGTCTGGCATAGAGAAGGTGCTTAATAAATGCTTAGGGTGTGGTAGGTGCCTAATAAATGTTCTTTGCCTTCCTCATTCCTTCTCTCATCTTCAGTTTCTTAACATGTAAACAGGGATTTACATGTTTATATATATTTATATTACATATGTTTATATATATTTATGTTATATATTAATATATTATGAGAATTAATTATCTATCAATTGTTATATAAAGTGGTTCACAAAGTGATTATAATAACAGAGTTCAGAGGTCATAGAATTACAGGATCAAAGATCTAGGGCTGGAAGGGAATTTAGAAGATCATTTAGTCTAATTCCCTCATTATACAGAGAAGGAAACTGAGGCCTACCGAGGGAGGTTAAGTGATTTGACCAAGGTACCAAAAATAGGAAACTTCAGAGAAAATTTGAACTCAGGTTTTCTGAACCCCACCCAAATATCATTTCCTCACTGCCTAAATTGGAGCCATTATTACCATAGAATTTAGAGTTGGAAGGGGTCTTAGAATCATCCAGTTTAATCCCTCTTTTCTCATATGGAAAAAAAAAAACCTAAGGCATAGACAAGTAAAGTTAGTTCCCTGAGGATATACAGATAGTAATTAGTGGCAGAGAAGGGATTAAAATCTAGACAATCAGTTGTTAAGGGCACCCCTGAACAAGGATGCTGCTTTTGCCACTGCCTTTCTCCTCTCCTTGGGAGGAAATTAATTCTTTTCCCCTCCCCTATGACTCCCCCCTTTCCCCTATAACTTACATACCCAAAGGTTTCCTTGCACCACTGGGCTCCTCAGTGTGAGTAGTTCTCATATGCATGTGCCTTTCTCTTGTAATAAGTCCAGTAGCAACACATGGCTCATGGACTTGTGATATTGTTTTTGGTAAACAAAGTCAATCGACTAGCAGACTAGCATTTATTATGCTTCTGTTATTTGCCAGGCTTTGTGTTAAGTGTTCACGATACAAAGAAAGGCAAAAAAACGATGTCTACCTTTAAGGAGAGAAAAGGTGCTGACAACTCTGTGCAAACAAGATAAAGACAGAATAAATTGGAGATGAGTGACAAAAGGAAGGGATATTAAGGGGGATTGGAAAAGGCTTCTTGCAGAAGATGGGGCTTTTGCTGAGAACTGAAGGAAGCCAGGAGGTAAAGACAAGGAGGGAGAGAGTTCCAGGACTGGGGACCAACTGTGGTTCTCTGTTGGTAGATATCAAAGCCTTCCTTGACAGATCTCTAAGCCAGTTACTGATACTTCCATCCCCTCCTCTCTGCTGTTCTCCTACCTACAATTTTCAGGCATTGCCCTTGTGGAGAGGCGTATAGGTTGTAGAAGCATATCTTCCACTATTTTTAGGGATTACAGTTTTAAATCTCCTTTATTCCCCATCCCTGCTGACTCAAGGAGTTGGAAATAATATTAGCTAACATTTATATAGAAATTCTGGCCTTACAAAATGCTTTACACATATTATCTCATTTGAGCTTTGAAACAATCCACTGAGGGATCTGTGAGAGGTAATACTACTGAGGAAAAGATTGAGGTTAGAAAGGTTGAGCAACTTTCCCATCCATGGTCACACAGCTAGTAGGTATCCAGGGCAGGATCTGAAACCAGATCTTTCCTGGCTCTTAAGGCCAGTATTCTTCCTACCACACCACAGTTTCTCCTAACTAAAAAGGGAGGGGGGGATCTGAGATAGTAATTCCTCTAAAAACTTGCCGATAAATTGATTTTATTTTATTTTAAATTATTATTTTTTTGTTTTCAATACTCACTTCCTTAAGATTGAGTTCTAAATTTTCTGCCCCCTCTTTTTCCCTCTCCCCAAGATGGCATGCAATCTGATAGAGACTCTACATATACTTTTATATTAAATATATTTTCATATTAGTCATGTTGTAAAGAAGAATTAGAACCAATGGGAGGAACTACAAGAAAGAAGAAACAGAACAACAAAAAGAGTGAGCAAATGGTATGCTTCAACCTGCATTCAGACTCCATAGTTCTTTCTCAGGATGTTGATAGCATTTTCCATCATGAGTTTTTTGGAGTTGTCTTAGATCCTTGCATTGCTGAGAAGAGCTACATCTATCAAAGTTAGTTATAGCACAATGTTGCTGTTACTGTGTACAATGTTCTTCTGGTTCTGCTCCCCTCCCTCACCATCAGTTCATGTAAATCTTTCCAGATTTTTCTGGAACAAGTCCACTTCTTCATCATTTCTTATAGCACAACAATATTCCATTACATTCATATACCACAACTTGTTCAGCCATTCCCCAACTGATGGGCATTCCCTCAACTTCCAATTCTTGGCCACCACAAAAAAGCTACTATAAATATTTTTGTATATGTGGGTCCTTTTCCCATTTGTGTGATGTCTTTGGGATACAGACCTAGAAGTGGTATTGCTGGGTCAAAGGGTATGTACAGTTATATAGTCCTTTGGGCATAGTTCCAAATTGCTCTATAGAATGGTTGGATAAATTCACAACTCTACCAACAATGCATCAATTTTCCCACATCTTTCCCAGCATTTATCATTTTCCTGTTTTGTCATGTTAGCCAATATGATAGGTATGATGTGGTACCTCAGAGTTGGTTTGATTTGCATTTCTCTAATCAATAGTGATTTAGAATATTTTTTCCATATGCCTATAGATAGCTTTAACTTTGATGAATTGATTTTAAACCACAGCATTGGCTGTGGTTTTAGGGATTGGTGGGTAGAAACCCACCTTTGCCTATTGCAGGGTGAAGTATTTGCAAATCACTGTGCCATCTTCTCTTTGGGTGATGGAGAAATCTCTTCTGTTTCCAGGACAGGCATAGTAATCATGGCCTATGCTACTATCCATACTGGGCCTCAGGGGACCTCCTTGTGGCATGTATAACTTCATAGATGCCTCCAAATAGTCCCTCATCACCCTTGCTGCCCTGGGACATTGACATGAGGTTCAGCCTCCAGCAGGCTCATCTTGCCACTCTTTCCAACTTAATTCTAACTCATGTCTCTTTTTTGTGGAGAGGTAGTTCTCCTGAAACTCAGCTTTACCATATTACGTTGCTACTTGTGAAATTTGTGTGGATTTACACTTAAGAATTTACAGAGTTAGAGGAGATTTGAGACATCAATTGCTATTCCCTCTCATTTTCTGGATGAGGAAACAGGTAGAACGGTCAGCTGATTTCCCCTAGGTCTCATAGGTGATAAAGAGTCAGGTGCATTGACTGTTAATTTTATACTCTTTTTAACAACCACATCACGGACCCTATACCTAAATCTCTTTGGCAGTATCTGAAGAGAGGGAAGTATAGGAGGTTAGAGCTTGAAGTTAAGTGAGTAGCTCCCTGAAAGCTATCCCTAGGTAGCAAATCCATGAATATTTTTATCCAGTTTTGTAGTATAGTGGAATAAGCATTCCATTTGGAGTCAGGAGACCTGAGTTTGAGTGCTGGCTTTGCCAATCATTTGCTTTGCAACCTTGGGAAAGTTGATTAAACCCTCCAAGCCCCAGTGTCTTTACCTGTAAAACCAACCAACCAACATTTCTCAAATACCTTCTATGTGCCAGGAATCGCGCTGAGCAGAGATAAAACACCACCTACCTCACAGGACTGTTGTGAGAAGAGAGTTTGTACACTGTGAAGCATAGAAGGTGAAAAGGAGTGGGTGGGTTTTTGGGGGTGTGGGAGAGTAGAGTAAGCAGTAAGCATCACAAAAGGGCAACATGTGGCTCGAGGGGGACAGGCAATGACACTTTTATTCTGGTGATAATAGGAATAGGACATTTATTGTGTGTGTGTGTGTGTGTGTGTGTGTGTGTGTGTGTGTGTGTGTGTGTGTGTGTGTGTGTGTGTGCATGAGCTGGGAACACATAAGGAGCCGATGTACTCCTCCATGTACTGGGGGCTGGGGACACTGATTTTGGAAAGGCACGATAATATGTAATGGAAGTCCCCGGTTCCCCAATCTGGATCGAGTGCTGATGTCCTGTAGCTGTTTCCAGTCCGCCAATCACATGATGAGGAGATAGACTGTCAACCAGCTACACAGCTTTAACTAGGGTGTATTCAGAAGGCCAGCCAGGGTCTTGATCTTAGTCTGGCTCTTTCCTGTCTTGTTGTGATCCAGGAAGAAATGCTATAGGGGCAGCTAGGTGGTGCAGTGAATAGAGTATCGGCCCTGAAGTCAGGAGGACCTGAGTTCAAATGTGACCTCATACACTTGACACTTACTAGCTGCGTCACCTTGGGCAAGTCATTTAACCCCAAATGCCCTGCCTTCTCCCTTCCAAAAAAAAAAATGAAATACTATAAGGGGAGAGGCCTCAGGTTCTTCTTATTAGTGGCCAGACCAACATATACCTCTTGAATATGGAACTTTCTCTTTGCCTCTGTGTGTGTTCTTTCCTGTTTTAGATGAAAGAAACTGGATATGGCCATAACCTCATGAGCTTTGGAAAGTCAATAGAGAGAGTTCCTAGAATCTGGGAGCTGGAGACCTTGCTGGGATTTGCCAAAAAGCATTTATGAGTATTGAAGTTCAGAGTGACCTGCCTAGCCTTAGCCAGTAATAGCTATGCTGCATTTGGAAGGGAACTTGGTGGGGGCAAATGCTATGTAGAAACAGAGTTAAGTCTGAGTTCACTCTCCCCAGGGACCTATGTGGCAGAAGTAAAAAATATTGCATCCCCTCTCAACACTTGTGGTGTTAAAAGGAGCATATAGCTTTTATTTCTTGATATAGCTTCAAAATAAATAGCCTTTTGTAAAATCTAATTGATGTTAATGGACTAGATGGAACTGGGGTGCTAATCATTGGTGGCTAACTGTGGGAGAACACTCTAGAATGGGAGGTTCAAACTGGAAGCATTAGAGAAAGACCCCACCCCGATCCCTCAGGAGTATCTTAGAATTCTGAAGGGGAAATGTAGCCAGCCTTTCTTTGTGAAGTTAAGAGTGAACAAATGCTACTTTGGGGGATACACTTGGTGATCTGGGCCTGCAGTTCAGGAAAGAGGCTAGGGCTACTTATATACACCTGGCAATAATCTGCATAAAGATGATAATTGAACCTGTGGAAGTTGGTCAGATCACCAAGAGAGACAATATAGACAGAGAGGAGAACAGGGCCCACCCCAGAAGAGGGGTAGGGTGGTGATGTGCATCTGCAATTAGTAAATGATTCAGAAAAAGAAGGAACCAGAGGAAAACCAAGAGAGGAGAGAGGTTCTAGGAGAAGGTTATCATTAATGTCAAATGTTACAAGGTCAAGAAGGATGAAGATTGCAAAAAGGTCATTCGATTTGACATTTAAGAAATCATGAGTAACTTTGGAGAGAGCCGTTTTAGTTGAATGATGATGTTAAAGCCAGATTTCAGAAAGTTTAGACGAGAGAGAGAGAGAGAGAGAGAGAGAGAGAGAGGGAGAGAGAGAGAGAGGGAGAGAGAGAGAGAGAGAGAGAGAGAGAGAAAATAGAGAAACTAAGTACAGACAAGCTTTACCTGAGAAGGGGAGGAGAGACAAAGGATGATAGGTAGTGAGGAAGGTAGGATCAATAGAGGATTTTTTAAAAGCATGGGCATTTTTGTAGATAGCAGAGGAATCAGTAGATAGAGATTGAACTGATGACTGCAGCCTCATTAGCACCGTGTTGTAATCAGCTGAGCTAATTGTATTGCTCATATCTGTATACTCTTTTCGTTGAGAAGGGTTTTACTGAGTCACTTCACTCAGAGACATTATTAGCACAACTAATCCTTACAGAGGGAGAAAATAGTCATTGCTGTGGCCGTAGCAAGGGCTCCAAAAGCAGACCAACAAGGTGACCCTTCAAGAAACCCCAAAATAGTTCAACACAAAATAGATTCTGCTTTTCCGATCCCAAGAATGACTGATGTCATCTGACCGGTACTGAAAAAAGAAAGCAGAAACCAAAAGCAAAGTAGAAATCAAAGTTGGACGGTTTTAGCCTAAGTATTCTGGGGTCAGGAGAGATCCGGGAGTGGTGGTTGATTGATGACATTGAACAGGTTGTTAATTACACAGAATGGGCCCATGTGATGCTTTTAAGCCTCCACAGCTGGCCAACAAAGGGGGAGAGGCAAGCAGTGCAGTGAGCTCCATTCCTTGCCTCAGAGCTTAGCGGTGAGGTTTTAGATTCACTTCCTTTGCCACTCTTAGCTCATCTCAAACTCTTCTGATGAAATCATGCATGGTGAAGGGCCTGGGGGAGCTGATCTAATTGTGGCTAAACCCAAACAGTCAAATTTTTTCTTTGTTGTTGTTTTTTCAATCATAAACCAGGGCAGGCTCCGTTGGCTGGGCTACATAATTTGTTCAAGCCAGGTTCCTTAGGGAACTTGTCAATGTAGGATTTGCCTGCTGCGGTGGTTCTCAAACTTTTCCAGTCATATTATCCTCTGAGGGCCTTCTCATGACATTCTTTCACCTTGTCCCACATCACTTCTTTTTTCTTTTTCTTCCCCTTCTCATTTATCATGCATTTATTTTTCTCCCTCTCTCTCATTGGAAAATAAACAAAACTCTTGTAATGAAGTGTAATTAAGCAAAACATTTTCCCACATTGGCCATGTCCAAAAATCTCATATTACTTCACCAGTTAAAAAAATAGTAAAAAGCTCCCACTGTCGTACTTGTAGAGATCGGCACTGCCTCTGTTCTGCTAGAGTCCTAACTCAGGTCAGTGTGCTGTTTCAGGTTTGGAACTGGAACAAATGGGAGCCTTGTGGACTGCCTGACATTTAACAACAACAAAAAGAGTTCGCTTAATAGCACAGCAAAGATTTTATCAGCAAGGATACAGCAATGATTCGTGCAGATGCAGCTCTTTTCCCTTGTGCATTTACCACGGTGGCACGTCTGGTCAGAAGAGTGTGTTGACTCTCATGGCAGCAGGTTCCTGAACTGGATGGGCTTTTATACCAGAGATGACTAAGAAGCTAGCCAGCTGTTCCAGCCTTAGTTCCTTGGACCAATTAAATCTTGGTAACAACTTCATTGTCTTTTTAGAGGAAAACTAACTTATTTGAATTGAAGTAGGAATTGCTGCTAATATATCCACTGAGTGATTGAAAGCACTACTCTTCTTGTCTTTGGTGTTAATATTGTAGATCTTCAAGGCTGGGAGAGAGCATGGGGAAGAGTCTCAGAAGGAAGAGAAAAAATATCTACTTGGCGATGTATGTCACCAATACTATTCAGTAGGCACGGCCAGTCGAGCATCCCACCTCTCATGTGCAATACTCAACACCAGATGGCACTCTAGTGCAACTGCCAAGCTTCCTGTGCCTCTTCCTGGCTTTCATAAAATCGGCTACTACTCAACCGTTGGCTCTGTGCTTTTGTGGGTGGTGCCACTGCTTTCTTGTTAGTCCAGGAGTCCCATCACAACTCAGCTCTTAACCTACTTTAAGAAAAATTTTTCTTTATTCATTATTCCATTGTGTTCACGTTAAAATTATTTTGTCACTTTAAAAATTTTAAAACAAATCTTACTGATAATTTTGTTTTTCCATCACCTTTATATCGGAATATATCCCTGCTCCCTACCCTAATCAAGACACTCCTATAACAAAGATTAAAAATGGAAGAAATAAAAAGTCAGTTCAGCAAAACTCACCAATACATCACTAATATCCATTTTTTTTGAAGGGGGTCTGGGATTTATGATTTCTTAGGTGCATGGAATTCCTATTAAGGAAAATCCTTCCATCAATGAAGAGGAACAGTTGTTCTGCAATGTAAAGTCTTAGAGTATTACTTGGAGTCTTGCCAGGTTAAATGACTTGTCAAGAATCACATCTACAATAAGAAACTGAATGAGAAGAGTATCTTTCAGGGATGGGGGACAGTCTCTGCAAAGGCAGCCAGAGGTAGAAGATGGATTGTTGTGCATGAAGAATAGCAAGAAGACTAGTTTGGTTCAAAGGTGTTGTGCAGGTATACCAGAGAGTCTTAACTTTTTTTTTATGTGTATCATGGATGCAGTTTGGTGAAATCTATGGACCCTTTGTCAAAATAATGTTTTTAAAGGAATAAAAATAATAGCCAGAATTACAAAGGATACAGTAATATCAAAATAGTTATTAAATGTAAGAAAATAAGTTTATAGATCCCAAGTTAAGAACCCCTGATTATAGAGGCTAATGTGTAATAAGCCTGGAAAGGTAGGTTGGAGCCAGGTTGTGGAGAACTTTAAATGCTAAGCAGAGGAGTCTGCTTTTGATCTTAGAAACAATAAGGATCAGTGGAGATTACTCACCAGGAGAATGACATATTCAAATTTGGATGATCACTTTAGCATGTCTATGGAGGAAAGATTGGAGAAAGGAAGAGATAGGGAGATAGGTAAGGAGACCAATTAGGTATCTGCTGCAGTACTCTAGGGAAGAGCTAATGAGGCCCTGGACTTAGGTGTTGTAATGAGTCAAGAGGAAAGGATGGATGAAAAAGATTTTGTGGAGGTAGAATTGACAAGACTTGTCAGCTGATTGGATATATAAAGTGAAGGAGAATAAGGAACCAAGTATAGTTCTGAGGCTTAAAACTTGGAGGACTAGAAGGATAACAGATACAGGGATGTTAGGAAAAAAAGATTTTGGGGAAAATATAATGAATTCTGTTTTGAATATATTGAGCTACCAATGGGAAATCCATTTGGAAATAGCCGATAGATAGTTGATAATGTAGAGCAGGAGCTCAAAAGAGAGACCTGGGCTCCATATCTATGTCTATGTGATTTAAGGAGAGGTAAAATATCTTTGGGTACAGCCAGTGTATTTCCTTCAGCTAAACAATTAAGTAGAGGACCAGACTTGGAGTAGAACAGGACAAAAAAAAATTCCAAAAGAACAGCTGTGAAATTTATTGTTTTCATTTTTGAAATGATCATGCAGCTCTGTGGACTCAGTCAGCAAAGCAGGGCCTGTAGATGGAAGGCAGTTGCTAAGCAAAAGTCATGAAACCCATTGAGGGGGCTGTTTCTGGAAAAGAATTAGGAGAACCCAGCAGTCTGTCTGTTTAAAATGCATGTAAAGAAGTAAGATAAAAGAAAGTGTGCACCAAAATGTACTTCCTATATTGGGAAAGACCTTACCTGAAAAAGGCCAAGGTTTCCCACTGCATCTGGGGCCATCCGTCTCCAGCCATCCTGATCTATGTTTTGCCACTGGATCCAGAGAGCTCTGGAGGAGAGAGTGAGGCTGGTGACTTTGCACAGCCCTGCCTCACTTAAATCCAATTTATTCAAAAGTCAAGATGTCACCTTCCTGATGTCATTGGTCCTCTTTGAGAACAAAGAACAAACGACAACATGAGTAGGTGTATATGTATGTCTATATCTATATCTATATCTATATCTATATCCTGAGAGATAGGGATGGATAGCTAGATTCCCCTAATTTATTAGTACAGTAATATTTCTAGAAAAGGAAATAAGGTTAGTCTGTCATGATCTATTCTTGATGAAGCCTAGGTGGCTCTTTGTAATTATCACTTCTATTTCTAGATGTTCCCTAACCTTCCCTTTGATGATATGTATTATGTTATATTATTATTACATAATGATGTTTATTAATGATATAAATTTTGCTAGAAATTGAAGTGAAGTTCATAGTCCTATAGTTTTTTTTTTTACTTTATTTGCTTCCATTTAAAAATTGAATATTTTTATTCTTTCCTGAGGTGCTTTTCCTTTCCTCTGAAATTTTTCAAAATCCATTAACAGTGGCTTAGTAATCATCCCCACCACTTTAATAATATTAATAGCTAACACTTATGTAGCTCTTTAAAGTGTACATAGCACTCTACAACTATTATCTCATTTTATCATCACAATAACTCTGGGAGGTAGGTACTATTATTATCTTCAGTTTACAAATGGGGAAACTGAGGCAACAGAGGTTAAATAATTTACTTAGTTAAATAATTTACATAGCTATTAAATATCTGAGGAAAATTTCAACTGACATCTTACTGATTCCAGGTCAAGCCCTCTAAAAACTATTCCACCCTATTGTCTTCTTTCTAATAGGATGTAGTCTATCTGGCCTACATGACTTGAATTAATCAAGGGAGTCAGGTTTTCTCTTACTATTTCCTGACTTCCCTTGAGTATCAACTTGAACTAGAAATTTTGCTTTTCTCTTTTTGGTCCAAAGATTACTCTTCTTGGTACAATATTTGGCACATAGTAAGTATTACATAAATGCTCATTCCTTTCCCTATTTATGGGAATTGGCCAGCTCTGTGGGATTTACAAGTTGTTCCTCTAATTGGTTCACACCTAATTGTAACATGAAGAATCCACAGAAGTTAGAGCTAGGAGGGATAATAAGTACCATCCAACCCAACTCCCTTATTTTGTAGATGAGTCAACCAAGATCCAGAGGTCACATAGTAACAGAGGCAGTTTCAGAAATGAAGACTTTGTTGGTGCAGGGGATAGTGCTGGTTTTGGGGTCAAGAAGACTTGAGTTCAAATCTGACCTCAGATACTTGTCAGTTCTTTGACCCTGAACAAGTCATTTAACTTTTGTCGGTTTCAGTTTCCTCTTCTGTAAGATGGGAACAATAACAGTCCTTACCTCTCGAGGTTGTTGTGAGGATAAAATGTGATATTTCTAAAGTACTTTGTAAACTTTAAAGTAATTGCACTATTATTATTATTATCTTTGTTGTCACTGTTATTCCAATGCTTTTTCCATC
Source organism: Pseudochirops cupreus (assembly GCA_028627135.1). Classification (NCBI taxonomy): domain Eukaryota; kingdom Metazoa; phylum Chordata; class Mammalia; order Diprotodontia; family Pseudocheiridae; genus Pseudochirops; species Pseudochirops cupreus. The sequence continues at coordinate 256,524,125 of CM053583.1, read as the reverse complement.
ACAAGTTGCTGCCTCGTGTAGTAAAACCAATGCAGAAGGTGAACAATGAAAGGATCCCTGAATATTGGGACGCTGCTACATGGTAAATGGCAGATACATATTAAGGTCACTAATGAAGTAATCATCACCGGCACCATCATCATAGGAGTTGTCCATGCACTCTAACATTTACAGAGTTTTATAAAATGCTCTTTCATTGATTCCTCAACAACCTTGTGAAGCAGATACTATAGACAACTACATCTTACAGATAAAGAAAACTGAAATGCAGAAAACTCGGTCATAGATTTTAAACTAGAGGGGACTAAATGACCGTTTTTGAGTTCACCTACTCTAACTCCCATTTTCCAGATGAGAAAATTGAGGCCCAGAGGGATTAAGCGACTTCTTTAAAAATCATATGAGTAGAAGAAGATCTAGGATTTGAATTCAAGTATCATAGATCTAGAACCTAGAAGGAACCTCAGAAACCACCTAGCCCAATTCATTTTACATATAGGGAAAATGAGAGCCAGGAAGGTTAAGTGTCTTTTCCAAGGTCCCTTGTGCCATTCTACCTTCTAGGTTAAATGATACGCCCATGGTCACACAACCAGTAAGTGTTAGAGATGGGCACTGAAACTAAGTCTCCTTTCTAACAGGCAAGTCTTGAGTTCTAGCCTCAGCTCTGCCACTACTTCTCTTTATCACTTTGGTTAAGTCTCTCTGAGCCTCAGTTTCCCCATTTGTAAAATTAGGCAGTAGACCTACCACATCTAATTTACAAAATTCTAAATCCAACACTAATCCCTGAGGTATAGCTGTGGACTTCTGGGAAACAGAAGTAGCAGATAGATGAAGCTAGTATCCAGCAGTCCAGGGACTTGTTCTGAGTGAAGGCATCAGGAAGGCCATGCAGTTAAGAATAGCAATCAGTGCCATGTTTTATAAACAGAAGCTGGAGCTGTCAGCTTCCAGCAAGCCTGACACTCCAAATTCCCTCTGTGCCTTGGCTCCATTATGTGAATTTGAACTTGTTTGTTCATTTCATGGTAAGCGTTATCAAGTTGTTTTTTTTTTAAATATTTCTTTCCTGAGCTGAACTCTTGGAGGAACAGCTCTTGATTCTCTTTGGGTAAAATACCTCGGGCCATCTATATAGGATACTCCACTCAATAATGATGGTGCTGATTGTAGGATTGTGGGATCTTAGAAAGAACTCTCTTCCCGTCCAGCAGAGGAATCCTCTACAGCATTTCTGACTGTCTTAATCATTCCACCATTAAGATACTTTTGGCTCTTGTCTGGAGGACGCATTTTAGACATGGCCTCTCAGAATAAAGCATTTTTTTTCTTTTTAAAATTTTAGAAACTTGAAAGGCTCCTGAGGGATATTATCTGGAGGGATTTATTAAATGAGGGGGATCGACCGGGTGATCTCTGAGGTTCCTTATGACCTGAGAACCCTAATGATGTCTTTTCCAGTTCTCTGACTGTAATCTCTTTGATGATTTGGAGCAGAATCTTACCTACAGGATATTGAGGCCTTTCAGACACATAATTGCTGAAAATGTTTTCTGTTGTCATTGGTGGTGGTGATGATTTTTTTTTGTATGATGGGAGGAGGTTAGTCAGGTTACAGACAACTCCCCATCACCCTCTTGCATTACGAGTAAACATTTTTCCCTCCCTTTATCAGATCAAAGTCTTCCATCAAACTGTCTTGTCCTGTCTTATTCAATTATATTTTTAATCCAATTTGACCCATGCATTAATCTTCTTTGAAATCTGATAGACGTCAGCACACATTACAGATTGAGAGTAAATGGCTGAATTAGCTTTCTGAGGAGATTCAGTGAGATTGCCTTTTCATGCAGCCTAGCCTGGTCTGGCCTCTGAGCCAGCTGGAATTCTGGTGGGGAGGGACTGTAGCCACAGAGGAAATAAAAGAAAATGAGGTCATAGTGTATATGGACTGGGTAGGTGGGTTTACGGTTTGAGGGGCTATGGGTAAAGTGATTTTTGAGGGTGTTATGAAGGTACTATGGGTAAAATAAGTGTATGTGTGTACATACATGGCTTTTCTTTTCTTTTCAATGTATTTATTTTTAATTTACAGCTTTTAGTTCCACAAACTTTTGAGTTCCAAATTTTCTCCCCTTTCCTCTCCTGCCCCCTCCCCCAGTGGCGGCATGCAATCTGATGTAGGTTCTAAAAATACCTTCACATTAAACAGAAGTCAAGTTGTAAAGAAGAATTATAACCAACGGAATGAACCACAAGAAAGAAGAAACAAAACAAAACAAAAAAGAGAGAGCAAGCAGTTTGCTTCAATTTACATTCAGACCCCATAATTCTTTCTTTGGATATGAAAAACCTTTTCCATCAAAAGTCTTTTGGAGTTGTCTTAGAACCGTGTGTTGCTGAGATGAGCCCAGTCTATCAAAGTCAGTCATCACAGATACGATGTGTCTGTAATTGTGTAGTACAATGTTTTCCTGGTTCTGCTCCCCTCAGTCAGTATCAGTTTATATAAGTCGCTCCTGGTTATTATGAAATCTGTCTGCTCCTCATTTCTTATAGTACAATAGAATTCCATTACATTCATATACCACAACTTGTTTAGTCATTCCTCAATTGATGGGCATCACCTTGATTTCCAATTCTTTGGCAGCACAAAAAGAGCTGCTATAAATATTTTTGTACATGGTTTTTCTCTGCCATTCTCACCCAGTACACACTGGATGACAGTTTAGGTCAGTGTTTCTGAAGCTTTTTAGTTTCAAGATTCCTTTGCACTCTAAAAAATTATTGAGGACTCCTTCCTGCAAGAACTTTTGTTTATGTAGATTTTTCCATATGTATTTACCATATTAGAAATTAAAAATCTTTGAATTTTTATTATTATTAAAAGAGTTTTGACCTTGTTCACCCTCTGAAAAAAAACCTAGGGGACCTCTAGGAGTCCTTGGATCATACTATGATAACTGCTGAAGTTGTTCTCATCAAGGGACCTGTGATGAAATGGTCTCTTTGGGCAATCTTGACCCTAAAACTGTAAGAAACTGAAGCTTTATTTCCTCCTGCCCTCACCCCAATATCAATGAAGTCTTTCCAATGTGTCCACTGTGTTAATGAAACAAAGGTCAAAGATTTGATTCTCATTCTTGTGAGTTATCTTTGCTCTATTCTGTAGCTGAAGACTGCATTCAAAGCCAGAGCCATCTGTCCTGCTAATGTGCTACATTAGTCATGAAGGGAAGAGAACAGAGGTCAGTGCCAATCCATCCCCACTACTGGGAAAACAACTCATTTTGTATGTCTTGCAAATTGTAGGTCAGTAGATTCATCCTCATACAAAGATGGAATATTCCAATTCAAGTCTCTCTACTTGCTTTTATGTGTTATCATACAAATTAGAATCTATGCTCCTTGAGAGCAGGGACCCTGTTTGCCTTTCTTTGTACCTGTAGCACTTGACCCAGATCTTGGCACATAGGGCTTGTTGACCTGATTTGAGAAACCAGTGACATTTTCAGTCATTTGGAGGGAATCTAGGGAAATAATCACAACACTTTCCCTAGGATAGTCTGTGGAGAGTTGATTTGACAATGAAATTGTTGCTGAAAGATAAAACTTTGGGTTATGCCTCCCATTCTCTTAGAGAACTTTTCTAAGTGGAGAATAGGAATTGTCTGAAGAAACTGGGTGGAAATATCTTCTTTCCTTTTTCAGAGCAGGGTTTAGTCCATTGAGTGGCACATAGAATCATAAGCTTCCAGATGGAAAGGGGGCCTAGAAGTCTAGCTCAACTTCATTTTACAGATGAAGAAACTGAGGCCTTGAGCCATTAAGTGAGATGCCCAAGGTTACAGTTAGTAAATGCCAGAACCAGGATTTGAACTGAGATCCTTTGACTCCAGTGTTCTTCCCACACCAAGTACATAGGGAATGAAAGGGAAAACAGCTTTACCTGGGCCTTGTCAGTTGGCAGTGCTCCAAGAAACCTGGTAGGGGAACAATTCTTAGCCTGTGCCATTGTTGGTAAGCACTAATGGAAAATGAAGTGCTTGACAAGAATCTAACCAAGAAGCGACAGCAACAGCACCAGGAGAGGAAGAGCCATTTTCTAAAGCCCAGCCATATGGAAATCAAATCCAATATTTTGTTTAGCCAATGAACAGTCTCTGATCTTCTTCCTGCAACTAGAAGTCATCTGGGTTTGCACATGGTTTGGGGTAAGATTTCCCTGAGTGCTATACCCAAATGGACAGAAGACCTGGGGCAAGGTCAGTCAGTTTGCTTTTGATCTTAGTGCTGTTTGTCCTACCATTTGTGGTCATTTTGGTTTTGTTTTGTAGCCTCAGTGCCCATCACAGTTCTTGGCACATAGTAGGTACTTAGTTTAATTAACGCTTACTTGGGCAAAATAATTTTGTTTTGTTGTTCTCTCGTGATCATTTCTTGACTTTCTTCTTCTCTGTTCCTTCTTACAGAATCCCTCCCTTCCTCTAAGGTACAGCTCAGATTCTGTCTTCTGTAGGAAATCTTTCCTGACTCCCCCCAGTTCCTAGTACTCTCCCTCCCACGGTCCCTTGTATTTTACTTTTAATATATAAATATCCATGCATTTCTTAACTTTATATTTATGCTGTATATATTATGTATATATAATAATAAATGTATTATTGTTCCCCCTCATTCAAATGTAAACTCATTATGAGTAGTGATAATTTCATTTTTTGCTCTTGTATGCCCAGAGCCCAGCAAAGTACTTGGCACATAGTAGGTACTTAATAAATACTTTTTAGTTGACTGATCTACAATCTTAGACTTTTTATATATAGAGAAGGGATGGGAGAGGCAGTATTGGGGGAATGATGATACTTTGTATTTGGACACTTATACTTTTGAAGTACTTTCAAATTTGTTATCTAATCTGAATCTCATAAAACTCTATAGTAGGTATTATTTATTGTCTTCATTAATGGATGAGGAAAATGAGGTCCAGAGAGGTACAGTAGGACCTCAGTTTAGGAATTTAATTCACTCTGATTATTTTTCTTATGTGATTTGTTTATACTGCAAATCAGTTTTTTCTCATAGGAAATAATGTAAAGTCATATGATTGGTGCCACATCCCCCAAAATATTCATATAAAATAATTATTTATAATTTCAAGTTTTTTTAATTAATAATTTTAATTTTTTATCCCTAATGCACCTGAATTGTCCCTAATGCACCTGAATGACTAGTACACAATATAAACCAAAAATAAAACAAATTAACCTGCATTTTACCTTTGAGAAGAGATGTGACTGGTGTGAGGAAGATGAGAGGGAGGAGGAAGAGGAAGAGTTATTGCTTGGAAGGAGAATCTCCTTCCATGAGAACATCAGGGATTTCAATGTTGGGAATGGGGGGTGGAGCCAAGATGGCGGTGTAGCAGCAGCAACATATAGCAGCTCTCACATAGCCACCCCAAAATACCCATAAAACAGGACTCTAAACCAATCCTAGAACTCCAAAACTCACACAAAGATACTTCCCACTAAAGTCAGCTCAGCTACTGAGGAACTATATCAGCACTGCAAACCAAAACCAGCCTGCCCTGAAGCCGGGGCTGTGCCCTGGGGGCGGCTGGATGGGAGGAGCTGAGGAGCCTCTCAGGTGAGCGGATTAGCAGCAGCTGCAAGTGGGGATTAGGAAAGGGGGAGATAAGCAGTTTGGTGAAAGGCCTCCAGAGTGGAAAAGCAAAAGGCAGAGGTTTTGCACCCGTCTCTGCTTTGAGACAGCAGGGGGACTTAGCGATTGTTTTCAGGCCAGTGCTCTCGCGTTGAGCAGCCTGGATCCAGATCGCCGTCTTGGGCCTCTGTCTTGGAGTCCTTATTATCTAGTTAGCCGGAAGTATTTAGGAAGACTCCCAGCATCTTCCTGAGAGTTACGGCAGCCGGGAGGACCCCAGCGATTTGGGACAGAGCTTTCCCTTCTGGAAGCAGA
>CM053583.1:256492176-256517646 GCA_028627135.1 Pseudochirops cupreus | reverse complement strand
AAGCCAATGAGGAGAAGAATGCCTTAAAAAGTCGCCTTTGCCAGATGGAGAAAGAATCTCAATGTTGGGAATGTTCTCTCTTATGCTACTTTCACTAAAAGTAAGACTAACACTACTGCCTTCACTTATTTTTAGTTTTTTAGTATCACTTTCATGTTTTGACTCACTGATTTTTTTTTCTTTATATTTGCTTCTGACCAGGAATCTATCTAATGACACTTGCTTTTGCCATTTTTTTCAGAATGTCATGGAAATTTGACATTGCATTATCTTTAAAAATATCCATGGCTCTCATTGCTACTGCCTTATTTGGGTGATGTTTTTCAACAACATTTTGCACTTTTCCCCACATCAGATAAACCTCACTACTCTTACTTGATATGAGGGATTCTTCCGACCTCTCAACCTCCTCCTCAGATGAGATGTCCTCTGCAACCTCTTGCTGTTGCTTCTCATGCAAATCCCTCAGTTCCTCTGTCATCAGTTCCTCCACCAGCTCTTGTTGTAGATCACAGTTACTACCATATACTTTTACAATATGTACATAAGACACGTAAACATACTTGTAATGGTACTGTTAAGAGCGAACAATGCTGCCTTCATAAAGGGTCAACACCAAATGAGGCTGATTGGGCAGTATACTGACCTGAGGTTCCCTTGTTTGATGTATGAAAGCAAGAAAAAAAACACCAAAAACCATTGCCCTAGTTGAGCATCATCCCTTTGTGAGCCGTTCAAGTCCAAACATGATGTTCATACTGTGAATTTTTGTTTGTCCTGGAAGACAAATTTTGCAAAAATTTTTTCCTTGTCCAGCAAAGCATATGTAAGCCAGGTTACTTGTAAAATGAGGTTCTACTGTAGTAACTTGGGGTCACAGAATCATAGCATATCAGACCTGGAAGGGATATTAGGAGTCATCTAGTCCAGAGGCTTCATCTTATGGATGAAGAAACTGAAGTCCAGAGGGGTAAAGGGATTTGCCTATGGTCACATAGGAGTTAAGTGTCAGAGCCTGAATTTGAACTCAGGTATTTTGATTCTATTGATGCTATTCTGTCTACCCCACTTCACCCAACTGAGTTATAGGATCACAGATCTTAGAATGGAAGGTACCTCAGAGAACTGTGAGGAAAGAGGTGTGGTTTTTTGGTCTGTCCTTTGGAATCAGTGTTGGCCATTGCATTTTGAGTTTGACTGTTTTACAGTGTTTTCATTTCATTAGTGTATTTCTTTCATTCTATAAATTGTTTCCTTTTTTGCTTTCTTTACTATGCATCAGTTCATATGTCTTCTAGTATTTCTCTGAATTCCCAATATTCATGTTTCTCATGCCATGAAGATATTCCATTACATCCATGTACCATAATCTGCCCAACTATTTACCAATCAGTAACTTTCCATTTTTTTTCCTACCATGAAAGTGCTGTTGTTGCTGTGAATATTTTGATATTAATGAGTTCTTTCCTTGTCTCTTTGGCCACCTTGGAGATACATAACTAGAAGTGAGACTCTGAGTCAGAGTATGAACAGTTAGCTTAGTAACTCTCTTTACATAATTATAAAACATTTTCCGGATTATTGGATCTTTTTCTAGCTCTGGCAACAGTGAATTTGTGTGTCTGTCTTCCCACACCCCTTCCAGCATTGCTAATTTTTAACCTTTTATCATCTTTGTTAATTTGATAAACATAAGGTATAACTTCAAAGCTGTTTCAAAATTCAAATCTATTGTTATTAGTCATCCAGAGCCTTCTATATGGCTTTTTGGTGATTTGCACTTCGTTTGACACCTTATATCTATTGAGAATGCCTTTTAGTCCTTTCATCTTTGTTTAATTTTCCCCCTTATCTTGGATATCAGATTTATATGAGATATATGATGTAAAGATTTTTTCCCCACCTGACGCTTGCATTATTTTTGTTTATTAAGAGATGTTTAATTTCTGTGTCATCAACCGAGGTATAGCTCTTTTCTCAGATGGATCAGGCCTGGTCTTGGGGGTGGACCCAAACATATAATGTACCTTTGACTTTCATGCTTCTACTCAGAGTTTACTCTGGGGAACCTCCAAATATGTTTGTTTCCACAAATCAGGAAATAAAAGATACATAGTTCCCATAAAATCAAGGTAACACATTCATATCAGGTGGAGAAGACCCTTTATTTCATCTTATAGAGAAGATAAAAAGTGCAAAGAACTTATCAGAATCTATAAAGAGATACAGAAAACACTTAAGATACTCATATAGTTTGTAAACTAATCTCAGAAGGCAATTGAACTTAGAACAACACTGAATTCTGGTAAAATTTTTCTCTCCCAAAAGGTTCTACATGATCCCTGTGTAAAATCTGTGATTTGGACTCCTCTTGGATGCAAGCCCACTTTGGTGATGTTGGACAGGTGGTATTCTTCCCTTCAGATCTCCACTGTTGAATAATTCAGTGATGTTGCTATTCTCTTCCCTCCACCCTTAATCCTCCTCCCCTCATAGAGTCATAGATTTAGTCCCCTTGGCTTTGCCATTCTAACTGTGGGACATCTGGGAAAATCTTCTTCTTTTGTTCAAGAGTTACACACTGCTCAGGGATTCCTTTTTCTCTAGGTCAGATCTTTGAATTCCGGAATTTGGGGTTGCTTTTGAGACAGCCTCTGAGGCTTGCACTAAATGCAAGAAATAGCCTATCTCTGAATAGAATGCTAGATTCTGAGATTATGCCACCTAGAAAATAACTATTTCCACTTTCCTCCCCCATACTCTCACTTATCACCTCCTCAGGAGGTTGGGGCTCAAGAACATTGGTCATAAATTCTACTCAGGCCATGCATGGACAAACATGTCTGTTTCTTTCATAATTTTTTTTTGCAGGAACTCTTGATATTATACCCTTCCTCCAAGTGTTGTTATTTTTTGGGCTGCTGTCTTTGGACTGGTACTAGCATAGGGATAGTGGACTGGTTTGACATGGGGGTCTAGAAACCCTCCTCTTATGCTATGTGGGCTCCCATACATGCAGTTTGCTTTATTCTTGCCCCTGTGGTACCATTAATTACTTCTTGGGGTGGAAAGAGAGAACTCTTCCCCTTAGTACTATCTCGCTAGAATCTGGAAGAAAGGCTCTAGGAAAGAAAATGTGAAAAAGGAAAAAAAAAGCTGAGAGTGGTCTGCTGACTCTCTTTTATAGGGTGGTGCAGAGAGGGTAAAGCCTGCAAGAAGAGTCTATCTTCCTAAAGGTCCTAGGCAACTAAACCATCTTATGGGCCATCTGAGTGTGGGAACCAGACTGGGGACCAATCAGGACCTGGATTTTGTCTTTTTAAGAAGATTTCATTGGTCATGTCTATACTCTCGATGGGGAGAGATAAACTCCATTTATCCATTTACTCCCCCCCCCCCCCCATCTCATTATCTTATAAATTCCATTTGACTTAGGAACTCTGCTAATTATCACCTTACATTTATATAATTGGAATGACGCTTTTTTGTTTTTATTTTTGCATGTGTGATATTCTCTGTCCCTTGCTTGGCTACGAGTTCCCCCCTAACCAAAGATCTGCATTCTATTTGATCTTTTTAAAAAATATGTTGACTTCTTTAGTTTCCTTTCATAGACATTATCTTGGAAGCAGTGAGGTGCATTGACAAGCATGCTGTATCTGGAATCAGAAGACCTAGGTTTGAATTCTTGCTCTGACTCTAGCTACCTGTGCAACCCTGGGTAAATCACTTAGCCCTTCTGAATCTCAAATTCCCTCATTTGACAAATGACAGGGTTGGACTAAATGACCTCTAAGGTCCCTTCCAGCTCTAGATCTATGATCCAATGATTTTGTTTGGTCTTCATAACAACTCTGAAATTGGAAGAGCAGGTGGTATTATCCCTGTTTTGCAAATGAAGAAACTGAGGATAAGAGATATAATGGGACTTGCTTAAGGTCAGAGAGCTAGGAAGTGAATTAAAACCCAAATGCCTTGACTTTTTCCACTGTACCACTTAGTAAATCTCCTGATGGTGATTAGCTATTCTTCATCTCTGCCAATGACAGGATGATAATAAATGGGTCTTAGGAAATGAGAGATTCAGGTGTTAGAAGAATTATGTCCTGATAATGAGGCCAGCTAAACACGGGGATGGGCAAAGGAGGCCAGCTGCAAAACTTTCATTCCTTGAGGGCTTAGAAATAGACCAGAGTTTCATCTAGTTGGGGAGCAGAATAAAGGTTGTCCCCATATTACTTTTAACTTGTTAGCTCTGCAGCTCCCATTATTTTTCTTCTGGGGTTGGATTCACTCCCTGAAGCTCTTGCGGAATTCTGTGTCTAAGTTAGATTGATAAAAAATTCATTTACTCCATATAAACCCAGTTGTGACCTCCACCTCTCCCTTCTCTCTGAATTAATTCATTTAGTATTTATCCTTTATTCTATTTATTGGGTCTTATATCTACTGCCTTATATTGTCAATTATGTTTTTATACACTTTTGTTCTGTTGAAAATATGGATTTTTATGTGTATAAGAATTTCTAAACTGTAATCTCTTTGCAAGATGGAATGTGTCGTAAATCGCTCTGTGTCCTCTACACTCCCAACACTTAGCTCTTAGTACAAGGCATATAGTAGGTACTTAATATCTGTTTGCTACTTAGTTTGACTCCAGGAAAGACAGTATCTGAAGAGAAGGCTCCAGCCTCACCCCTTTTCTCCTCAGCTTATCCTATCTTTTTGACTGCTGTCTTTGGGCTGGGACTGGCATAGGGATAGTGGACTGGCTTAACATTGGGGTCCAGAAACCCTCCTCTTATCTATGTGGGCTCCCATACATGCAGCTTGCTATATTTTTGCCTCCATGGTACCATTAATTGTTTTTTTGGGGTAGAAAGAGAGAAGTCTTCCCCTCAGTGCCATTTCATTAGAATCTGGAAGAAAGGCTCTAGGAAAAAGGTGAAAAAGGAAAAAAAAGGCTGAGAGTGGTCTGCTGATTCTCTTTTATAGGGTGGCACAGAGTGGGTAGAGCCTGCAAGAAGAGTCTACCTTCCTATCTAGGCAACTAAATCATCTTATGGGAAATCTGAGTGTGGGAACTAGATTGGGGACCAATTAGAAACTGGATTTTGTCTTCTTAACAAGATTCCAATGGTCATGTCTATACTCTCAATGGGGAGAAGTAAACTCCATTTATTCAAAATTTATTTAAAAATCTCAGAAACCTTAACTTAGCCTTAATGGATTTATAGGATCAGATACAGATTCATAGATCATAGATTTCCATTCATGAGGAAGGGACTCATTTTCTATTTGAGGAAATAGAGTTAAAAAGATAAAATGTCTTGCCTAGGGACACACAGCTAGTAATTATCTGAGGAAGGATTTGAACCTTTGTCTTCTTGACTCCAGGCCTAGTGCTCTATCCACTTCACCACAATATCAACAAATCCTAGCCAGACTCTCAGCCATGCACATAATGTGCATCTGGACCATTCCATTAAAGACACTTGTCTTTTGGCCAAACCTCATGTTTATTTGCTTTTTCCATATGCCTTTCATTTGTCCTACACTGGGTCGTGTCTGTCATCTCCTGTTCCTTCTGGAGTTCAGGTCTCAGATGACCAATTCTTTGGGAAGTTATGAATTATTTACAATTCTTCTCAATTCTTTCCTCCCATCACTCTACAACCCTCTTGGACCTGACAACAGAAACAGATTGGTTGAAACCATCTTGCATGCATTGTCTTTGGATGATCAACAGAGGATTTGAGGGGATATTAATACATGCAGAGTGATACTTTTCCATGGGGCATATTTGTGTTACCTGGCAACACATGCCTCCAAAATGGTCCCTGGGGATTCCCTTGGCATAGCCAGCATGGCTTGTTATATTCTCTCCCTTGTAACACAGCAGCAAGTACACATTAAAAAATGAATTTATTGACACAAAAGGTACTTTGGCTTCCCTTGTCCTCAGTTCTACATTGCTCATTACACTTTAATTTAACACAGAGCTTGCCAATTCTTCGGTGTGGAGTGGATTCATAATTGTTACACTTGGCAGAGGTGCAGCTTGCTTCTTGGAGAGCTTGGACATTTTTCCACCTGCCATTAAGATGAGCCAACCAGTGTTTCAACTTCTCTAAGACTTCAGTGTCATTTGTACTTTCTTTCTAAGACCTATGTTATTGCACAGAGTTTTTTTTTTTAAAGAGCTTTATGTTCTTCAAATGACTCCTTAGATGCAAAAAGAAAAGAGAAGAATCAAGGCTGATTAGGTCAGCTGCTCTACCCTTTTCTTTTACCTCTTCACCTCCAGTTAAAAAAGTGTTCTGGCTTAAATAATGAAGCTGTGGGATATCAGAGCACAGTAGAAAGAGCATTGTGTTAGAGACCTTGGTTCTAGCCTCTCCTCTACTATTAACTGGCAATGCAATTTTAGTCAAGTCACTGAATTTCCCTGATTCTTTCCCCTCATTTATAAAATAGAAATAATAATCTCTTCCCTCTCTGCTTCATATATTAAATAAATTGTATGAAAATAATTGGAAGGTATAGGGCATTATACAAATAAAAGGTAGCTTTATTATCACCACTAGTGGCAGTAGTAGTATTGATCCACTGTAAATATGGTCTTACCGTTGAGTTGTTTTTCCCACGGTTTGAAGTTTTATGCGTTATGGTATAGGTGTGATCCTGAGTTCTTTACAGTTCTAAGGATAAGAAACAAGATTTATATTTGAGCCTCAGAACAGCTCTGTGAGGAAAGTGATAAAATATTATTATCTACATTTTACAGATGGAGAAAGAGAAGCTTAGAAAGGCCAAGCAACTCATTTATCACCACATATTTAGAAAATGCCAGAGAAAGGATTTGAACTCAAGTCTTTCTGACTCCTATTGTTGTATTCCAGCATTCAACTCTCTATGCTAAGTTTCTGCTCACATGCCAGCATAGTACAAATTCTAATGGATCTTACCAAGCTGGAAAAGTTTGAGATTTGGGATAGCCCAGTGGTTGCCAACCTTGTGCTTTCAATATTCCTTTACATTCCTAAAAATTACTGACACCCCCAGGATCTTTTGCTTATGTGAGTTATATTTACCTATATTTATTATATTAGAAAATAAAACATATTAGTATTACTAGGAAAATAGTTTTGACCTGGGAGAACCCCATAAAAAGGTCTTGAGGATCCCTGGAGGTCCCTGGATCTCAATTTGAAAACCACTAGAAGAGACGATAAGCTATGTGCCTAAGTTCAGTGATGCTTAAAAAGTTGGCCAATAGGCGATTTTTTCATTGCCATATAATTTGTGATGACTATATACTAAGATGTGCAAGAGCTGCAATCTGTATCAGTGGAAGAAGTACCCATACCAATGAAATAATTACTTGTTTGCTTTTTCATGTAAGGGAATAGAGTTGATCTACCCACTAGTACCAAATCTCTCATATAGCTTATTTTGTTGGTTACATTGATAGCCCAAGTTATCATGGAGCTATGATGACTACTGTTTACAAATCTCCTACCTATCCTGTGTTCTACTCCCTCTAATGAGGAATAAAGATGAGGTCTCAGAATATGGAAGCTTCAATAAGAATTTAAGGATAGACTGGCCTGAAAACCATCTCTCATCCCAGGCCACTGATCTAGGCATGCTCAATTGGGCCAGGTCCTAATTCTTTCCTATATTATATGGTGCCTGTGGATCAGTGGGGTCTCATGAAGCATCAAGTACACAGTATCTAGTTTCAGCAGTTTTTGACCAGAAGAAAACAGAACTCATACTTCAATTTAGGAAAACCTTGACTGTTAAAAAGCCACGTAGCTACAGAGTTTCTTTGGCATGAGAAGTTCTGGGGGAATATACTGTCAATGAATTCTATTGTACATTCTAAGAAACCCATAGATCACTGCAAAGGCATGACTAAAGTGATACTAAATTATGGATAGGACTTTCTGTCCAGTTTTATTGGCCAGAACATGCTGCCACCACTATTCTGAAGAGTAAGCTACTTAATTGCCCTCCATTACCATCCTTGAGCACTAGTAGCAGTGTCTTTGGTGAAGTTTATTTTCTTATCCGAGCCTGGTTTCAAAGTGACTGAGGCAGTCCTTATCAGCACCATGGCCAGCAACTTACCAGACTTTCTGAATTCTGAGAACAGATCAAAACTACCTGGACTTCAAGAGGTTGATCGCCAATAAGCTTGGCTTCATGATGCTACATTATGTTCAAACAAAGTGAATTTGCTAGTCATATATGAGAGTAAAATAACCCAAGTGAATATATTAAAATAGAATGAAATATAGACTACTCTACTTATCATTTTAATAGATTTTTCAAATTTTATTCTTAAAAAATAATTTTTGTTGTTTTTTTTTCTGTTTTTATATCACCTAAAATTTTACCTGTACTATTCCTTCTTCCCACCTTAGAGAACAATTCCACATAATAAAGATTATTTTTAAAAGAAAAGAAGAAAAAGGGGAAGAAGAGGGGAAAAAATCAGCAAAATCAATCATACATTGAAAAAAATCAGAAAATATATGCAAAGTTTTACACGTGTGGTCCTCCAGCTTCTGTAGAGGAAGTGCAGGAGGTATTTTATTAAACCTTTTTTTGGAGGTCATGCTTATTCTTGTAATTTTGAAATCTTCATTTTTCTTTGTTTTATTGGTGTAGTTCTTTCCATTTACGTTATTGTAGTCATTGTGTAATATTGTTGTCTTGACTCTGCTTAGTTCACTCTCTATCAGTTCACATAAAACTTTTCATTATTTATACTAATCATATTCATTGTTATTTAACAGCACAGTAATATTCCATTGCATTTCATAAACCACAATTTGTTTAGTCATTTCTCAACTCATAGGCATCTACTTTACCAGTCCTTTGCTACCACAAAAAGTGTTCCTATCTGTATTTTGTTGTATGTAGGTACTTGGGGGGTATATGTCTTGTAATGGAATCTCTGGAGAAGAAGGATATGGCTATTTTAGTCACTTTTTTTTTTTTACATAATTGCAGATTGCTTTCCAAAATCTTTGTACTGATTTACAGTTTTACCAGCCATTCACAAACCATTGTGTCCATCTTTCGACAGCTCCTCTGACATCGAATATTACTGTCATTTGTTATGTTTTTTTTTGCCAATTTGCCAAGCATAAGGTATAATCTCAGGCTTGTTTTGATTTAAATTTCTATCAAATTTCTTTCAAATTTTTAATTTTTTAATAGTTTGCAATTTTCTTGATAACTATTTGTTCACGTTCTTTGACTACTTATGGATTTAGGAATAATTTTTGGTCCTACACACTCACATTTGTTTCTGTTTGTCACTTAAAGCCCCTTTCCATCTTATTTCAGCCTGTTTTCTTAGGTTTTCCCTACCTCCTGAACTCTATATTAAAGCCAACTTATCTACTTGCTTTCTATTCCCCAATCTTGTCACTTCATCTCTTGCTTCCATGCCCTTCTCATAGACTGCCTTTCATGCCTAACACACATTTTCTCTTTACCTCTTCCACTTAAAATACCTAACTTCCTTCAAGGTTCAATGCACGTGTTACTTTTATCAGAAGCCTTTCCCAATCCTCTCTTAATTGTTTGTGTTCTCTCCTCAAATAATCATGTATATACTTATGTGTTTACATGTAGTATCCCTCCAGTACAATATAAACTCCTTGAGATCAGGAGACCATTTTCCATTTTGTCTTTAACTTTCCAACGATTAGCACAGAGCCCGGCACATAGTAAATGTTTAATAAATGCTTGTTGGATTGGATTGGAACATGTGAGCAGAAAGACACGTTTCCCCTCCCTGCCCCCTTCTTTCCACTCCCCCGAATACTGGGTAAGATGATTGCAGGAGCTGATCTTTTAAAATTTGATTTATTTAGATAACAACCTTAATCTTTCAATTAAATTAGTCCTGACTCTTCTGCCAAGTTACTTTGAAAGATGGGTTGAACCAGTTAACCCTTATAGAGTTCACACGATGTTTTAAAATGAGATCTATAGTATATACCTACCTGATTCAGAATGTATTAATGATTTATTTTTTTCCTCCTGGTGTGAATTTTCCAAATCTTGCTATAATTCCTCAGGGAATCATAGGTTATTTTAAGTAAAGTATGTCTAGAGTCTTTTAACTTTGAATAGATATCAAAATGGCAGGTTAGTTGATGAGAAGGTTGTTTCCTTTGTTCTATGTGAAAAAAAGGTCATTAGGCTTATTAGGAATATCTCTTTTTTTTTTCTTTTTTCTTTTTGGAGGGGGGAGGGAGGGCCAGGCACTTGTGGTTAAGTAACTTGCCCAAGGTCACATGGCTAGCAAGTGTTAAGTGTCTGAGGCCAGATCCGAACTCAGGTCCTCCTGACTCCAGGGCAGGTGCTCTATTCACTGTGCCACCTAGCTGCCCCAAATAAGGGGCTTGGATAATCTCTACAGGACCTTCCAGTTTTTTTAGGGGGGAAGGCAGGGCAATTGGGGTTAAGTAACCTGCCCAGGGTCACAGAGCTAATGAGTATTAAGTGTCTGAGGCTGGCTTTTGAATTCAGGTCCTCTTGACTTCAGGGCCAGTGTTCTATTCACTGAGGAATCTCACTTTCAAATACTCAAATGGACTTGTGATTTCACTAATTCTGGAACTCTCTCCAGTGATGTAGATTGCAATCCAACCATGCCCAACCAAACTGTGTGACTCTTGTCTATTTCCTCCCCAATATTTACTGCAACAGATTTACCCAAAGGGGCATGTCTCCCTTATTTTCTCCCAACATTACAAGGGTAATAGTAGAACACTGTAGCTGTCCACCTGTCATCTCTTGCTGTTGACACTTGTCCAGTTCATTTTTCTTTCTGTCATAGAATCCTTTGATGAAGGCTTTACTCATGTTCTTCTCATACCCTCCATATACTTTTCTATTCCCCTCTGATTCTGATGTTAGGTTTCCTGTAGGCAGAAGCATTCTAGTTCTCACTGCCATATAGCAACATCAACAAAACATTCATATTAGAAAGATGGACCTTTGCTGTTGTGGGAAGATTGGTTAAATGCCTTGAAATTTCCTGAAAGCAATTCAGCATATTTCCCTCTTCCTTTTCAACTCTGGGCTCAGCTCATTGTCCATCTGCTTCATCTGTCCCAGAAATACATACTGTTGAACAAGCTCTATAGGTAGTCCATTCAGACGCATGTTGAAATCTGGGCTTAGGAATCATGGTCTTTGAAGTCCATAAAGAATGTCATTTCCTTCCCACCTCACCCTAGGTTTAGGAAATTAATTTATTTTTGTTTTTCATTTTTAATGATTTGATATTTGATTTTCCCCCAATTATGTGCAACAATTTTAACATTAGTTTTTTTAAAATTTAAACTCATTTAAAATGAATTCCAAATTCCCTCCCTCCCTTTCTCATCCACCACCTCCTGCATTCAGAAACCAAGCAATTTGATATAGGTACACATGTTCAGTCATACAAAACATATTTTCATGTTAGTTATGTTGTGAAAGAAAACATAGACCCCTACTCAAAAAACCCTAAGAAAAATAAAGTAAAGAAAAAGTATATACCTCAATCTGCATTCAGACTCCATTAGTTCTTTCTCTGGAGATGGATAGCATTCTTCATCACACGTCTTTCAGAACTGAAAGAACTACATTTTCAAAGAGTCATAAACTCTTATCTATTTTGATCTTCTATTCTATGAATGTACTTTAAGAGATTGCTTAGAAATAGTAATTTCTGCTTAAACACAGTGATGGAGAGCTCACTACCTTCTGGGACAATCCAGTTCACTGCTGAATAGCACTAATCTCTAGAAAATGTCTTTATATTGATCTGAAATCAACTTCCCTACAAACTTGGCCAATTGGCCCTAGTTTTGTCTTCTTGAACTACAAAGTATAAATTTAATTTCTCTTCCACATGACATCTCTCCAGCATATTCAAAAATGGTGGTCATGTACTCCCTTAAATCTTATTTTCCTCAGGTGAAACATATCTAGTAATTTCAGCTGTTCCTCTTACTAATACAGTTTTGAGACTCCCTCATGTTCTGGTTGCTCTTTACTGGATGTTCTTTGAGCTTGTCAATGTTTCTAAAATATGGTTCCTATAACTGACAACCTTCCAGATGGCATCTGACCACTGAAGAGTACAGTAGGATCTCATCACCTCTGTCAAGTGTTAATACCATTAGCATTGAGTATGAAATTCAATTGACATTCATTTAGCTACGTGTAGAGGGGCATTTGTCTCTAGGATTACCCAGGTGCTTGTTATCACACATAACTCTGTTTTGATTTTGAACAAATTGTAGTAGTTGGAATCAGCAAACTTTTATTTGGGTTTCTAGAGAATATTAAACATGATGATATGTCAAACCTTTCAGAATAATTCTGTTTGGAATGAGAGGAGCCTGGACATTGGATGATTATTTGGATGAGGAAAGGCAGTAAATCAAGGAAAGATGAGATAAAATGTTTCATTCATAGAGGACTCTTTCTTCCTTCTCTACAAATTTGCAGAATTTGCTAGCAGAACTTAAAGTGACAAACCTCATTTCCCTAGTTTCCTGATGACTTTTGATTTGGCTCTATTGCCTTCCATTGTCAAAGGTTGGGATTTTTTCTAACCATTGATTAATAGAGCTTAAGATAGATTTGACATGAGTTATATGCTAAACATCTGCTCTATCTTAAATTTAATGAATTCACAAATAGAGGCTTGAAAGGAAAGTACAATAAATTATTCACAAGAAAACCTCCAGTGTTAGAAATTTGAACTGGGGTCAATCCATTCAAAGGATGGTTTGGTTACTGTATGTGAGACATCAGCTTTAATGGGAAGAATCCAACCTCATCTAGCACTTTGGCTGTGTCGTCTAAACTAATTTAAATAGATTAAGCATAATCAAAATACTCTGTACATCTTAAACAGTACATCATCTTAAGTGAGTCCACAGAATTTTAGGCATTCAAACCATGAGCACCTTTCTTTCTTTGGAAGAAAATTCCTTTTTTAACCATTTCAAGGAATCAAGATTATTTGGGGATATAAATCTAATGAATCTGTTCTGAAAAAATAAACTCAAAGCATGTAGATGAACTCAGCAGTCTTGTGAAGGAGTGAGGGGCAAGTAATTGTCCACATACCCATTTTAAAGAGGGGAGACCGTGGACAATAGAAAGGTAAGAACAAAACCTAGAAAAGTTAATTGACCTGACCAAATTTATACACAGTGGGGAACAGACTGTTTTCATGCAGAAAGTCACTTTGCTGACTCCATAGATTTGATGATAACTTATGCCAGTGCCTCACAAGGACAGCAGAAAAAACTTGGATATTGCTGAATCTCAGTAGAAGAAAGGCATTAAATTGACAACTATATCTGTGCTTTCCCAGTTCCCAATAACACAGTCAATTCCAAGGAGCTCTGGGTCCCTTCAGCTCTCTCTAGATAAGGCCCACAACCCACCCATTTAAAATAAATCCTCATGCATCTGTGATTGCATCAAAGAGACACCTTCTCTTTCTACTTTTCCCTCTCTCCTCTCATCATGTCACAAGCCCGAATAATTTTTCTCTGACCTTGCCAAATGTGCTACAAGTCCTGTAACTGGGAGGATGTTGGGCTAGAGGGGACACCCCTCTAGTGGCATGGCACTTCTTGTTACTGTGACATTCCACCTGAAAATTTGGGGGAGTAGGGCTTTCATCATACTTTCCTCTCCAAAAAGAAATCACGCCCAGAACATTGCAGAGAAACCTGAGTGGGCTTTGGAGATGCCTGATGATCTCCTTTTCTAACTCTGTTGAACTAAATGATGGTTTTTAGCAGGAAAAGCACTTTGCTTTGAAAATGAACCTTTCAGTGGTGCTTGACCTGGGCTGATTGATGGATCATCTGCTGTAAGCCAGCTTTTCCTTACTAGGTTTGGCAATGACAACTGCATTGGTTACTCAAGACAGATTCCTTATCTAGCTGCATGCATAAAAAGGAAGAAGGTGTTTGCTCTACCTACTCATTCAACTGAAACATTCTAGAAAACAAACCAAAGATGTCTAATAATTTTGGGGTATCTTTCCAAAGTTTGTTTACATGCTGGTCAAGAAAGAGTGTCAAAGGGCAAAAGAGAGATTCATATGATGAAAAAATTCCTGGGTAATTCATAACCAGAGCACCAGCCCTGGAGTCAGAAACCTAAAGTTGGAAGAGTCAGATGCCATCTAGTTGAACCCTGTCATTTTATAGATGAGGAAATTGAAGTCTAAGGTGATTAAATGACTTACCTAAGGTCACACATATCCTAACATTCAGAGCCAGGATTGGGATTCCAGGTTTTTGACCCTAGAACTGGTGCTTTTCCTCACTGTACCACACCATTCATTAACTGCTTGTTTTAACCTCTCATTAATATAACTTATTTTTTAGCTAGAGTTAAGGAAAATGCTCACCAGAGAAAGTTTGATAGTACAATGATGAGCAGCCATAATTAGTCAAATATAGGTCATAGAGGAGATCAGGCTAGATAGTCCACAAATTGAGTAATGCTCCTCGGTAACCAACTATTGGTCAGAAACAATGAGATTCTTTATTTTGTCAATTCAATTTAGTAAATATTTTTTAAGTGCTTATTATATGCCAGGTGTGCTGGGCACTGAGGATACAAAAAAGAGGCAAAAGACAGTCCCTGCCTTCAAGGAGCTTACAATTTAGTGCAGAGACAGCATGTAAACATATACAAAGCAAGCTATATGCAGTATAAACAGGGAATAAATAACAACAAAGGCACTGGAATTAAGAGGGATTTGTGAAGATTTCCTGTAGGAAGTAGTATTTGATAATCATAGGTTGTAAAAGTTAGACTCTTTTCAAGGTATATCATCAAGTATTTATTGAGCACCTAGTATAGCTTAAAAATATTGGCGATATCTTTACAGGACTTGTAGGAGATGCAGAGATGCAAATCTTGACTTCTACCCTCTAGGAATGCATAATTTCCTTGACAAGATGAGACTAACATGAAACAACAACAGATAATATCAAGATAGTGTAAAAGTTAGAGTTAAATTCTGTGATATGGACTATGAATCCTGAAAATTCCCTGAACACAGGGAATAAGAAAGCAATAAGCACTAGAATAATTTTAAAAATGCTTACCTTTTTCATAATGGGAGGCAGTATATTTGGAAGTATCCAAAGCTTTTTGTTTCCTGAATATGGAGAAATCCTAAGGAAGACACAATGGCAGATGTACCACCAATGCCAAATACTTATACTGGATGAACTTCTGGGTGACTGCCCACCATTAGGCTCTCTAGGTAGGCTCAATATAACCTAATATTAAAAAAATATAGAGGAACTATAGAGGAAAAAAATGGTGCCTGGAGATGGCAGTAGATTTTGTTCCTTTGGGACTTGATAAAGTTATCAACCCAATTTCTGAGCTAATAGCTTGGGCAATTTCTAAAGTCATTGGAGGTTCCTGGAGCATCAACCAGAGAATGGTATGAAATGACTGTGTATATATAATCTACAGCATTTCATTTGCTCATTCTATGGAGAGCAGGACAGACGAATATTTTCTTTATATCAATCCACATAATTCTTGAAGATTTTGGATGAATAAAGAAGTCTTGTAAAGATGTATAATTTATTTACCCATCCATTCTTTGTGGCTTCATCTGGGGGGACAATCCCTCCAGTAGTGCAAATCACAACGCCTCCATGGCTTAATCCACGTGAATTGCCTATATTCTCCCCTACATCCTCTGTAACATATACACCAAACATGCTGGAGATAAACTGGAAAAGGCTCTATGTCGTTTTACATTATATGGGTACCAATGCACTTTTTGGACTATTAGTTATCTCCTCACTCTCAATTGTGACAGACCAACTTTCTTTTCTGATTATATACTTCCAGGCTGGTATCTTTTGAGGTACTTTTTTTGAGGGGGGAAGGCAAGGCAGTTGGGGTTAAGTGACTTGCCCAAAGTCACACAGCTAGTTAAATGTCAAGTGTCTGAAGCCAGATTTGACCTCAAGTCCTCCTAACGCCAGGACTAGTGCTCTCTATTCACTGCGCCACCTAGCGGCCACTTGCGGTACTTCTTGCTAGTGATTTTTGGAACTAGCTGTCATTCTTTCTCATCATTATTCATGTCATCTTTAGAATTTTTTAAAAGGAGTTCAGATAGAAAAATATCTGAGCAAGCCATTATTTAATGGCTATTATATTTAATATTTTTCAAATGGTTATGCAGGTGGATAAAATAACTGCTTTTTTATAATTGAATAAAAGTACAGGAGTATAGGCTCATTTTTGCACTTACTGACAGAATCTTTGGGATAACTCCAGTAGCAGATAGGATGATGGGGATGATATGTGTTTCTGTTCCCACATGATTTTTGTTTTCTTATGCTACATCTCCTTAGTGCTAAAGTTTTCCAGTTGGCAAAGCTTAGAGATTATGAATATTTGATATTTCAGCATGCATTCAAATATTTTTTTTTGAGGGAGGAAGGCAGGGCAATTGGGGTTAAGTGACTTGTCCAAGGTCACACAACTAGTAAGTGTGTCAAGTGTCTGAAGTCAGATTTGAACTCAGGTCCTCCTGACTCCAAGGTCAGTGCTCTATTCACTGCACCACCTAGCTGCCCCCAAATATTCTTAAATGTTTATAAATCAATTCTATTTGGGCGGAAATTGTGAGCAACAATTCTGCCTGTCATAATGGTCTGGTTCCAATACAGTTTTTTTGCTGAACTATCAAGGATATTTTGAGGTCTGTATTTGTATATGGTATAGAGACTTTTCATCTATAGTATATGAAACATAATGAGTTTGTGATGTATAATTCTAACCACCAGATTTTGTCTTGTAAGGCATTTGGTAGGTGTCAAATTTTTACAACCTGCAGTAATGTGTTGAACTATTTTAACATTTTCTTTGCGTAATGATCATTGATTAATAAGTCCTGGCTCCTTAAGAGTAAACTGTCTGTAATATTTAGGGGTGCTAACTTAGTCCTGAATTGCCATCATAAACCCTCCTGTTTCTGTAAACTAATATGCATGACAGCTACTCAGACTGTTGGGTGACTTCATGCAAATATCACTCATGAGGGGTCTGTCCAACCTTGGATCCTGGCTATTTTATAGGCTCCATTCTGAGGTAAAGCAGTTTTGCTTACATTTGGCAAATCTAAAGGCATGTGCCAGTTGTTAGTCTTTATTCTTGCTAAGTGAAGGATTGTTTGATGTCTCCAAAAGAATTTCTCTAAGTTTTTCACCTGTTTATTATATGTGATGAGAAAGTTTATCAATCTCCTTTCTCCCTTTTTAGGAGCTAAAAGTGTTCAGTGCCTAGGTTGGGGCTCAGCCTGTAAGTTTTTTTTTCTTTTTTCTTTTTTCTTTTTGGAGGGCAATTGGGGTTAAGTGACTTGCCCAAGGTCACATGGCTAGCAAGTGTTAAGTGTCTGAGGTCACATTTGAACTCAGGTCCTCCTGACTCCAGGGCCAGTGCTCTATTCACTGTGCCACCTAGCTGCACCACCAAAACAATATTCTTAAAGTACAGGTCTGACACATCACTCCTGCTCAAGAAACTTTGGTGATTTTATCTTGTTTCTAGGACAAAATAGGAACTCCTCCATTAGACTTAAGTTATCTAGCTCCAGAATGCTTTTCCAGACTTTTCTTATATTATTTTCCTTCACACACTCTGTTCTAGCTACACCAGCCTGCTTGCTGATCCCCATTATACAACATTTCATTTCCTTTGGATCAAGTACTCTAGATAGCATGGAAGAAGTTAGGTGAGGCTGTAGAGACAGTGTTAGATTTGAAACCAATAAGACCCAAGTCCAAATCCTGTCTCATAGTCTTATTAGATGGGTGGGTTTGAGCAAATTACTTATCTTCTCACAGACTTGATTTCTTTATCTGTGAAATGGGGATAATAATAGCACCTATCTCATAGGGTTAATGTGAGGCTTAAATGAAATGAAATATATATAAAATTAAGTTTTGTGCCTTACTCCAGGGAGAATGAAAGTTTCTTGAGGTCAGAGACTATCTCAATCCACAGTGCCTAGCTAGAACAGCGCTTAGCACATAGTAGGCACTTATTAGATTCTGTTTCCAAGGCCAGAAGTCAATGGTTTCAACAGGATGTAGGGGCTCTTGAGCCTCATCTGGATTACTATTCAACCAATCACAAAAGGGTGAAGGGGTTTATATGGAGCAGGGAACAATTTAAAGACATTCTCCTTGATGGAAAAAAAAAGAAGCAAACACATTTATTTTTAAATAGCTACCACCTGCCACTGCTTAATTTAATATTTCACAGCCCTTCTGTTTGTCACCCTTGGAGCTTTGCTGCTGTTTTCTCCCAAAACAGAGACCTGTCACTCAGTGTACTCAGTTCAGGGAACAGAACCTTATTATTTTGTGGCTGGAACTCTTCAATCAGTCTTAGTCTATATTCCCCGCTGACAGCTGCTTACTGAGGAGCTCCCCCTAAGCCACACCATTATGGGAGGGGAGTTAGGGCTAAGAAAAGGGGATTGGGCTGTCTGCCTTGAAGGACAAATATTCCTAGTTCTTTTAAAATAAAGGAGTGAACCAATTGGTATGCATTAGTGTACCATACAGCCTACCTTCCTGGGTTTTCACATTGGTCTCATTCAGCTCAGATTCTTTTTTTTTTTTAAGTTTCAAATTCTTTCAAGTACTTGCAATTGATCAGAATGAATTCTAGATGCACAAAAATAATTGGACTGTGAACAGAAGTACAAGTCTAGGTAAGATCAATTAAACATTGCTGACCAAAAAATAAATTCAGCATGCATGAAAATGTATATAAAACATTTGCAGAGTATTTTTGTCAAATATAAATGAAATTAACTTTCCTATAGAAATCATTCTGGGAGATTTCTAGGGAAGACAAATACATTTTGAAATAAAGCAAATTGGATTATGTCAAAGAAACAATTTACCTTTTAATCTATTGATTTTTCCTTGAAGTTCTATCATATCCTTTTTTGTTGTTCTTGCACATAAACTTAATCTGTTAACAAACTTTGGGAACTTGACAGATTTTTTTTTCTTACAAAAATCTAGTGCATATTATTCTAGGTTTCATTATATATGATGGAATGATAGAAACTTGGAATGTTAGTCCATCACCTATAAACAGATTGGTAGAAATATTTGATATATCTCAATATAAACCTTTTAAAATTGTGACAGAACTTATTGGTCATGGCTTCCTTTTTTAAAAAATAGCTTCATGACCAACACACATCAGAAATATCCATTAAATCCACTTTATTCTTTGTTTTTCATCATAACGTACCAATGCTAATTTACCA
Organism: Pseudochirops cupreus; assembly: GCA_028627135.1. Lineage (NCBI taxonomy): Eukaryota > Metazoa > Chordata > Mammalia > Diprotodontia > Pseudocheiridae > Pseudochirops > Pseudochirops cupreus. Next base: position 256,498,262 of record CM053583.1, on the reverse strand, counting down.
AAATGAATAAAAGTTTGGACACCAAAATGTAGATTTGTTCCAACTGATAAAATTCTTTCTGTGTATGAAGGTCTATGGGTAAAGTCTTTTTCTCTAAGTGGTATGGTATGGTAGAGGACAGAGTTGCAATACAGAAGCACTTCTGACAGCAAAAATTCCTTTATAAAATACTCCTAAAACATCTAACTATTGTCCATATATAGTCATTGATTGAAGTTAACACACTTTAAAAAAAATCTGTAATTGTGACCAGTATTGAGACACATCAGGTTTGTTTCCAGAAACTTGAATGGGAACTAACACTCCAGGGGAAATGAGGCCTGTTGAAGCGGTACCAAAAATGCCCATTGGTTCATGGATGTCTGCATGTGTGTGGGTGTATAAATATTATAACTGCCCATTTACCAGTGGACTAGTGGGCAACATGCAGGAGTAGGAGGTGGTCTGGCTGAGAACAGTGGGTTACATAGACAGGTTGTTCACCATTGTGAAGCTGGGCATGGTTGGCTAAGCACTATATGTATTTGTTAGGGCTTGTCTGACTGACCTGACACAGAGCCTGATATGAAGGAGCAAACAGGAGTGGTAGGTTGTGGGATTGGCTGGTAGACACTTGTACTGAAGCTATTGCTGATGGGAATAGTCTGCCTCCTCTCATTCCCCACTTTCTCTTTCCCTCTCTACTTTGCCTTTGATTAGAAAACTATACCTATATTCCTGCTTCAGGTATGCCTCCTTTGGCAGCTAGTCTCTCTCTGGCAAACACATCTGGGTAATGGGTTCTTTCAAACTCTTTCTCTAGAACCTCAATTTACTCTTGGATAAAGGATGTCCATTTCTTTGTAGTTTTCACTTTAGCTGAAGTTTCATTTGGGCTTCAACTGAATCTTCTCCATTTCAGCTGATGGAATTAGTATTCTTCTCCCCACCCCACTTTCCTCTTGCTGGCTGCCGTCTCTTATCTACAGAACATGGATCAAAATATTGCCAGCTCAGATTCTTAAAACATGACAACCAGAATTGAACACAATTTTTCGCATGTGGTCTGATCAGAAAAAACGCCAATGAGAAAAAATATCTTCCTTTTTCCTGCACATTTGTAGGTTTATTAATATAAGCTAAGATTGTCTGAGATTTTTTCCCTCCTAGTCACATCACACTGCCAACTCATGCTGAGTTTTTAAGTGCTTAAAATCACAAAATATTTTTAATATATATGCTGTCAAGTAACATTTTTACCATCTTATATTTATGTTATTGGAATTTTGAACCTAAGCACTTGAGTTTACATTTGTTTGCATTTTCTTAGATTTGGCCCATTATTCTAGCCCATCAAGATCTTTTTGATTTCTGGTTCTGTTACTTAATGATAGCTTTTGTCACCTGAAGGTTGAAAATTTGAAAATTTTATAAACATACCATTTATTCCTTCATTTAAGTCAGGAGGTAGCAAACTACAACCTGTGGGCCAAATCTAGCTTGCCTGCCAGACCATCAAGCTAAGAACTTAAAAATAAGGTTTCCTTGTCTTTAAATAAAATAAATAAATGCTTATTTTAAAACATAAATAAAATAAAATTATATAAAAATTTTTAAAATAAAATTAATAAGATAAAAAATCAAGGATGTCCATTATCACTACTGTTATTCAATATGGTACTAGAAATGTTAGCTTTAGCAATAAGAGAAGAAAAAGAAACTGAAGGAATTAAAATAGGCAAAGAAGAAACTAAGTTACCACTCTTTGAAGATGAAATGATAATATACTGAAAAGAATCCTAGAGAATCAAGTAAAAAGCTACTTGAAACAATAAACAACTTCAACAAAGTTGCAGGATATAAAATAAACCCCACATAAATCATCAGCATTTCTATATATTACTAACAAAACCCAACAGTAAGAGATAGAAACAGAAATTTCATTTAAAGTTATTGTAGACACAAAATATTTGGGAATTCAACTGCTAAAGCAAACCCAGGAACTCTATGAACACAATTACAAAACACTTCTCACACAAATAAAGTCAGGTCTAAATAATTGGAAAAAAATCAGTTGCTCATGGGTAGACCAAGTTAATATAATAAAATTGACAATTCTACCTAAATTACTTATTCAGTGCTACTCCAATCAAACTACCAAAAATTATTTTCTAGAGCTAGAAAAATTAATATCAAAATTCATCTGGAAGAGCACAAAGTCCAGACTATCAAGGGAATTAATGAAAGGTAATGCTAGGGAAGGTAGCCTAGCCAGACCAGACCTTAAACTGTATTATAAAGCAGCAATCATCAAAACTACTTAGTACTAAGTAAGTAAGAAACAGAGGGCTAGATCAGTGGAATAAGTTAGGTACACAAGACACAGTAGTCAATGATTATAGAAATCTACTGTTTGGGAAACCCAAAGACTCCAGCTTCTGGTATAAGAGCTCACTATTTGACAAAAACTGCTAGGAAAACTAGAAAATAGAATGGCAGAAACTGGGCACAGACCAACGTCTGACATCATACACAAAAATAAAGTCCAAATAGGTACACAATTTGATATAATGACTGATACTATAAACAAATTAGGGGAGCAAGGAATAGTTTATCTGTCACATTTATGGAGAATGGAGGAATTTATGACCAAACAACAGACAGAGAACATCATGAAACGCAAAATGGACAATTTTGACCACATTAAATGGAAAAGTTTTTGCACAAACAAAACCAATGCAACCAAGATTAGGAGGAAAGCAGAAAACTGGGAAAGAATTTTTACTAGTGTCTCTGATAAAGGCCTCATTTCTAAAATATATAGAGAACTGAGTCAAATTTATAAGAATACATGTCATTCCCCAATTGATAAATGGTCAAAGGATATGAACAGGCAGTTTTCAGAGGAAGAAATTAAAGATGTCTATAGTCATGTGAAAAAATACTCTAAATCACTATTGATTAGAGAGATATGCAAATCAAACCAACTCTGAGGTACCACATCACACCTCTCAGTTTGGCTAACATGCCAAAACAGGAAAATGATATTTTAGAAGATGTGGGAAAATTGGAACACTAATTCATTGTTGGTGTAACTTATTCAACCATTCTGGAGAGCATTTTGGAACTATGCCCAAAGGACTATAAAAATGTGCATACCCTATGACCCAGCAATGCCATTTCTAGGACTGTATCCCAAAGATCTCATAAAAATGGGAAAAAGTCCCAGATGTACAAAAAATATTTATAGCAGGTCTTTCTGTGGTGGCCATGGAATTAGAAATTGAGGGGATACCATCAACTGGGGAACGACTGAACAAGCTGTGGTATAGGAATGTAATAGAATACTACTATGTTATAAGAAGTGATGAACAGGCAGACTTCAGAAAAACCTAGAAAGATTTATATGAACTGATGCTAAGTGAAGTGAGTAGAACCAAGAGAACATTGTACACAGTAACAGTAACAGTGTGCAATGACTGATTTTGATAGACTTAGCCCTTCTCAGCAATGCAATTCTAAAGGAGTCATGATGGAAAATGCTATTTACATCCAGAGAAAGAACTATGGAGTTGGAATGCAGAGTGAAGTAGATTATTTTGTTTTGTTTTGTTTTCTTTCTCATGGTTTCTCCCATTCATTGTAAAGTCTTCTATGCAAAATGATTAATGTAAAAATGTGTTTAATAGGAATGTATGTATAGAGCCTATATCAGATTGCATGGTGTCTTAGGGAAGGAGGGGGGAAAAATTTTAAACTTATGCAAGTGAATGTTGAAGACTAAAACTAAATAAACTAATAAAAAATCAAATAAAGTTTTATTGTATTTTAAAATATTAAAAAAACATTCTTAGCTCTTGGGCCATAAGAAAATAGGTGGCAGAATTCAGGATTGGGCTAGTAGTTTGTTGACCTCGTTCTGTTGACAGAAAAACTTCCCTAATGATATTCTCTATTAATCACCTGATTTTGGATATAGTCTTTCAAGCAGATAACAATCCAAATAGCTATACCAGTCAATATTTCTATATCTTAACCTACAAGAATATCATGTAATGCTATGTTAAATGTGTGGATAAGATTCAATGTATCCTCATTAGTGACTTTCCCCTGATGCATGTGTGTTAAAAAATGGAAGGAAGATATGAGTTGTTCTTAGTGAATCCATGTTGGTGTCTAGTGTCAATATTTTCCTTTCTAAGGTCTCACCAACCATAATTTAATGAATTAGTCAAGAATTGTGTCAAGAATTTATATCAATATTTCTATTCTATAGTTTTTAGAATTACCTCTTTTTGAAAATCAGTACAACTCTTATTTATGTCCAGTTTTCTTGCCTGTCTTTCATTCTCCATGATTCTTCAATATAGTGAGTCCATTCAGCCATCAATCGACCAATAAACAAACATGTATTAAGCACCTTATATATGCCAGGCACTGTCCTAGGCACTGGTGATAAAAATACAAAGAATGAAACAATCCCTACTTACTGAAAGTTTACAATAAAATAGAGGAAAAACAAATGTCTGTGTGTTTCTTCAAACATAGATATGTATCTACATATGTGTATCTTTATGCATATAAATGTATATATACATTTATATACGTATATATTACACAATATATACATATATTAATATTTACAGCATAAATGCAAATAAATCATCACATCTAGAAGATTTTTCTTAAAAAAAATTCTTTTTAGCATTTTGGAGAAAGATTCACACAGGCCCAGAGACTTGAATACAGAGTTGCTTAAAAGCTCTCACAATCTCTTCCTTATATTGTATCTCAGTTCCTTTTTTGTACCTTTTTTCTTCTATTTTTTTTATCTGAAGACTGATCATTCTCCTTGATAGAGCAGATAGAAAGGTGGAAGATGAGCAGTTTCATTTTTTGTCACTTGTTAACATTATATGATCTATCCTAAACATTAAAATTGTCTCTTAGTTGTCCATTTTTTGTTTCAAGCATAGTTTAAAAACCCCCCTTGCTTCGTAGCACTTTTGCAAGCCTGGACTCATTCTGTGCTTTAGCCTACTTTAGTTCTCTTTTCACAGGAATGTGTTAGTCTTTCGTCCTTTCTTAGTTATATGATTGTTTCTATTTTTTGTCACACATTTGAAGAGTTATCAGAGAGCTCTCTGAGCAGCCACATTAGCCTCTTTCTGTGCCGCCCTCCCTAATTTTCTTTCTTTCAGGAATCCTTCACAACTGTACTGCTGGAATTTGATTTTTGAGAGACTCCTTCTATTATTCTTTATTTTATTATTTATTTTTAGTTTTCAACATTCATTTCTACAAGATTTTGAATTACAAATTTTCTCCATATCTTTCCCCTATCCCCACCCCAAAATAGTGAGCCTACTGAATACCCTTTCCCTCAATCTGTTCTCTCTTATATCCTCCCCTATCTTTTCCCCTCCTCAACTTTCTAGTAGGGAAAATGGATTTCTATACCCCAGTGCCTATATATCTTATTTCCCAGTTGCATGTAAAAAAATTTTTTTAACATTTGTTTTTAAAATTTTGATTTTGAGATTCTTTCCCTTCTTCTCTCCTCACCCACCTCCACTTGGAAGATAAGCAATTCAATGTAGGTTGTACAAGTATAGTTATGCAAAACATTTCCATAGTAGTTATATTGTGAAAGACTAACTGTATTTCCCTCCATCCTATCCCATCCCCCACTTATTCTGTTTTCTTCTTTGACCCTGTCCCTTTTCAAAAGTGTTTGCTTCTAACTACCCATTCCCTTAATCTGCCCTCCCTTCTATTATCCCTCCTTCTTATCCTCTTCCCCCCTACTTCCCTGTAGGGTAAGATATCCAATTGAGTGTGTATGATGTTCCCTCCTTAAGCCAAATTCAAGAGTAAGGTTGACCCATTCCCTTTCACCTTCCTGCTCTTCCCCTCCATTGTAACAGTTTTCTCTTGCCTCTTTTATATGAGATAATTTACCCTATTCTGTCTCTCCCTTTCTCCTTCTCTCATTGTATTCCTCTATCATGTTTTAATTCTATTTTTTAGATATCATCCTTCCTATTCAACTGATCCTGTGCCCTTTGTCCATGCATACATGTACACACATGTATGCATAGACTCAC
>CM053583.1:256428508-256484237 GCA_028627135.1 Pseudochirops cupreus | reverse complement strand
CTTCTGCTTCTGCTTCTACTTCTTCTTTAAAGAAAAGGGAGATAGATGCTCTGAATATGAAGAAGCTACTCATTCTCTGAAGAACGATATACTAGAACTTCAAAACCTAATAGATGAGTAACATTAAAGTCAGAGGAAGAAGCCAAGAAAAGCAATGGTTGATGAATTCTTGTTTGGGGTCCCAAGGTAACAATTTGCACCTTGATAACAAAAATAGGAAGGTCTGGTCTGTGTCTTTATTTGACATATATTAAAAAAAAAACAAAAAAACAGAGAGTTTCCCAAGACTTTTCAAAATGAATGATTACTACCCCATTCTAGTGATTAATGCCCAGTTCTAGTGGACAACCATGATGCTGTCAGAAGGAACCTAAAGAACACTATTAAAGACACTGACAAAGTGTTGAGCAATACCCTGAAGAGATGATCGTAGGAGCACACATTGTATTTTACTTATTGTTGTTCACTGAAGGCCAGAGACACAGAAGAGAAAAATTGCTAAGCAAAGAAAATGGTGTCTCAGAAAATGATTTGGAATTCTGGGTCATGGTTTAAAACATGGGGAAGAGATTAGTTCTGGGAGCCAAAATGGCAGAACAAGCAATAAATCACTATAACTCTTCTATATTCATCTCCAAACAACCATAAAATAGTGCCCCCAAACAAATCCTGGAACTGCAGAACTATCAAAAAGATGGAGTGAAACAATCTTTTAGCACAAGAAACTTAGAAGATTAGCAAGAAAGGTCTGTCTCAGGTAAGAGGGGACTACAATCCAGGACAGGAAGCATCCCAGCAAGCCAATAGCAAGCTCTACCTCAGCAAATCAGCAGGAGACCCTGACCCTCAGTGCTGTGGAGTAGGCAAATGCCAATACCAGGACCCCCCATGTGCCTCAGTATAGCGAGGGGAACTGGTAGAATCCAGCTCTAAGAACCACTATGTGCTTTAGTGTAGTCCCAGGCAAACAGGAATCCTCCAGTGGCCAAACCTTCATGTTTCAGCACAGCCCCTGACAAACAGGTAGATGCCAGCCCTACAGATGCTTAAGCAAACAGGCATCCTCCAACATTCAAACCTCCATATGCTTCAGTGCAGCTCTGGGGAATTGCAGAAATACCCCTCCAAGCCTCAGCATATGCCAAGCACCACCACTCAGACCCCACATAAGTACCAAGTAAGTTGCCAGATCCCTACAGCCTCTAGCAGCTCCAGCTATCTTCCACCCTAGCCCCTCAGTGTACCAGATACGAGGGGTCTAAGGCCCATATCAGTGCTGCACCAGGTAAACAGCCAAGGCCTGCAGCCCTTGGCACAAGAGACCTGAAATAGTATCCCTTTCGCCCTGGGTACAGAACTTAAATTTAAAAGAAAAAAAAAAAGCCCACAGGAACCTGATCATAGAAGGTTATGCTGACAGGGAAGACCAAAACATGAACTCAGAAGAGGACAGCAATGTCAAAATACCTATGGGCAAAATTCCAAAGGAAAATGGGAAGGGGCCTCAACCCCAGAAAGAATTCATGGAAGAGCTCAAAAAGGAGCTTAAAAACCATATATGAAAGGTAGAAGAAAAATTGGGAATAGAGATGAGAATTATGCAAGAATGATGAAAAAAGAGTCAACAGCTTGGAAAAAGAAAACAACTGCTTAAAAAGTAGAATTGGACAAATGGAAAAGGAAGTTCAAAAGCTAACTGAGGAAAAGAAGTCCCTAAAAAGTACAACTGGCCAAATAGAAAAGGAAATATGAAAGTTAAGTAAAGAAAACAAGTCCTTAAAAGTTAGAATTGGGCAAATGGAAGTTAATGACTATGATACATAAAGAATCAATCAAACAAACTCAAAAGAATGAAAACAATTAGAAGAAAATATAAAATAACTCATTGGAAAAACACCCGAACTGGAAAGTAGACCCAAGAGACACCATGTTGGAATCATTGAAATACCCAAAAGTCATAATCAGAAGGAGGAACTGGACAGTGTCTTTCAAGAAATTATTAAGGAAAACTGCCCTGATATCCTGGAACCAGAGGGTAAAATAGACACTGAAAGAATCCACCAATCACCTTAGGAAAGAAATCCCAGAACAAAAACTTCAAGGAACATTATAGTCAAATTACAGAATTATCAGGGTCAAGGAAAAAATACTGCAAGCGGCCAGAAAGAAGCAATTTAAATATCAGGGAGCCACAATCAGGATACACAGGATTTAGCAGCTGTGACATTAAAGGATTGGAGGTTATACAATATGATATTCCAGAAGGCAAAGGAGCTAGAACTACAACCAAGAACCTGGTAGAATTAAGCATAATGCTACAAGGGGAAAATGGTCATTTAACGAAATAGAAGGGTTTCAAGCTTTCATACCAGAGTTAAATTAAAAAAAACAAAACAACTTGATCTCTAGTCAAGACCCAAGAGAAGCCTAAAAAGGTAAGAGAAAAGATATCATAAAGGATTCAATGGAGCTGAACTGTTTACATCCTTACACAGGAAGAAGACACTTGGAATTCTTAAAAATTGTACCAGTAACAGTCTAACTAAAAGGTGTATACATAGATAGAGGGCTAGAATTTTGGGGAATGAAATAAATAAATAAACAAGGGATTAGGAAGAGGAGTACACTGGATGCAGAAGGGAAGGAGAGGTAGAATGGGGTAAATTATTTCACATGAAAAGGAGTGAAAAACCTATTACAGTGGAGGAAAAGATGGGAGAGTGGGCATTTCTTGAATTTTACTTTCATTGGTATTGACTCAAAGAGGGAATAATCAGTAGAATATAGAAATCTATCTTACCTGATGGGGAAGTAGGAGGGGAAGAGATTAAGAGGGGACTTATAGAAGAGAGGGCAGACTGAGGGGGCAGCAGACAGAAACAAAATGCTGGTGAAAAGGAAAAGGGTGAAGGGAGAGAGAAGACAAGCAGGAGGAAAAATAGGATGGAGGGAAATACACAGGTAGTAATTATAACTGTGAATGTGAATGGGAAGAACTTTCCCATAAAATGGAAACATAATCATAATCCTAAAATATATTATTTACAAGAAACACTTGAAGCAGAGAGACACATAAAAAATCTATTAATCATCAGCCAAAGTAAAACAAAAAAAAAAAAAAGAAAAGTAGAGAAAGCAATTCTGATCTCAGACAAAGCAAAAATAACTCTAAAAGAAATAAAGAAGGAAACTACATGTTGCTAAAAGGTATCATGGACAATGAAGTAATATCAATACTAAACATATAGGCACCAAGTGGTATAGCATCCAAATGCTTAAAGGAGAAGTTAAATGAGTTACAGCTTTGTGACCAAAGAAGAGATAGAGAGCATTATGAAATGTAAAATAGATAATTTTGATTATATTAAATTAAAAAGCTTTTGCACAAACAAAACCAATGCAACCAAAATTAGAAGGAAAGCAAAAACAATCTTTACAGCAAGTGCCTCTGATAAAGGTTTAATTTCTCAAATATATAGAGAACTGAGTCAAAATTATCAGAAAACAAGCCAGTCCCCAATTGGCAAATGGTCAAAGGATATGAGCAGGCAGTTTTCACGTGAAGGAATCAAAGCTAACTATAGGCATATGAAAGAGTGCTCTAAATCACTTTTGACTAGAGAAATGCAAATAAAAACAAATCTGAGGTACTACCTCACACCTATCAGATTGACTATTATGACAAAAAAGGAAAATGATAAGTGTTGAAGAGGATGTGGGAGAATTGGTACACTAATGCACTTTTCGTGGAGTTATGAACCAATCCAACCATTCTTGAGAGCAAATTGGAATTATACCCAAAAGGCAACCAAACTGTGCATGCCCTTTGATACTATTACTAGGTCTGTATCCCAAAGAGGTCATAAAAAAGGAAAGGGACCTACATGTGCAAAAATATTAATAGCAGCCCTTTTCATGGTGGCAATATATTGGAAACTGAGAGGATGCATAAAAAAGGCTGGATTTTGTCATTTTTCTTTTTTAGAATTTAGTTTCCAGGATCCATGGCCATATGGTTCCCATGCTCATGCTAGATTGTAAACATCTGAAAGATCAATCCTCTTTGAACTCTAGTGATTCATAGCTGTAACAAGTCATGCAGACTTTGGGGCCTTCTGGCTCTGAGACTATTAATTGAAAGTGTATATATATTCTGAGGTGAGATACTGCCTGGGGCCAGGGGGTGGCAGCTCACTTAAGGGAAGTATGCTTTGCCTGAACAAGTGGATGATGTCAGTAGTGGAGAGGAGACCTTGGATAGAGACAGGAAACCTCTGATACCAACCCTTATGACAACACTGGAACACTGGACTAGAGTAAAATACCAAAGGAAAGTAAGGAGTTTAGTGAGACTGGGATAGTTGTCTGTTATTTCCCCATTGTTATATTATTTTGCTGTACCCAGAGCCCAGACCAGAGTGGTTCCTCTCCTTGTAAGGCTAGGGGAGGACAAGCTGCCCTAGAATTGGAGTGGTGTGGGCCAGAGACAGAAGCTAGGAGAAGGATCTCCTGGAGACTGCTGTGCTGACCCAGGTAGGAGCAGGGAGAGTTTGGAATGGAGCAGTCCCTTCCCCCACAAGGTGAGACATGGAGCAGAAGCAGAGAACTGCCTGTCTGTGGGCAGGAACAGGGAGTGGTCAACCTATAGACCTGCAGGAGGAGGAGCCACAGGGCTCAGAACTCAGTCCCTAGTCAAGATAAAAACTTTGCAACACAGCAAGAGTAGTGAGTGTACCTTTTTGCTACATCCCCCCCTGGGGTGGTTTGAGACCCAGGGGTAAAGTTGTCCATGGTGGTGTTGGGGGAAGTACCATAACCCCCACAAACCCACTCTGTTGGCTTTGTCTCCCAGATGTTCCTCAGGACTTGGAAGCAGGGGCTGGAGCAGTTTTGGGACCTTGATTTGTTGGCTCATTTGAGCATGTGTGCACCTGAGAGTGGCAGGTGGAAGCCTGCAGCAGCAGCATGGGGAGAAGGATACACCCCCAAGAGGACTTGATATGGACACTTTGGATTGAGGGGATTGTAACCTACTGTGACTTTAGTGTGGAGTGTGTTGTGTTCTCTAATACTCCTGGAGATGTGCTATGTTAAGGGAAGACCCTGGTCTGGGATCCCCTGATTGTATAAGCAAGTATTTTGGGACAATTCCTGAGTGATGAGGAGTTGGTTGTTCACTTCCCAAAGATTTTGGCCCCCCAAGAATGCATAAGGGGGAGTATGCTATGTTATGGTATACATTTTTGTGTTTGTTTTAGGCCATGGGGCCACCCTGGTAATAAGTTGTTATGTTTCTGTGAATATTATGCTTTAGTTTCTTGAATAAGGCTTAGTTTTGAGTAATAAGGTTTACTTTTGAGTAAATAGATTGCTTATACTGTGCAATTACATCCTTAATATAGTCACAGAAAAATGATTTTTCAATTGGGTAATGACTGAACAAGCTGTGGTATATGAGTATAATGAAATTCTATTGTGCAATAAGAAATGACGAACAGGCTGATTTCAGAAAAATCTGGAAAGACTTGTATAAGCTGATGGTGAGTGAAATGAGAAGAATCAGAAAAACATTGTACACAGCATCAGCAACATTGTGTGATGACCAACTATGAATGACTCAGCTCTTCTCAAACAAAACTGTGAACTAAGACAAGTACAAAAACTCATGAAGGAAAATGCTATCCATACCCAGATAAAGAACTGATGGACTCTGAATGCAGACCAAAGCATACTTTTTTCACTTACTTTATTCTTTTGCATGTTTTTTCCATATTTGATCTATTTCTTCTTTTACTACTGTGACTAATATGGAAGTGTGTTTTACATGACAGCCCATGCATAACCTATATCAAATTGCCTACCATTTTAGGGAGAGGGGAGGGGATGGAGAAAGAAAAATTTGTAACTCAAAATCTTGTAAAAATGAATGCTAAAAATTGTCTTGACATGTAATTGGGGGGAAATAAAATACTATTAAAAAGAAAAAAAACAGAGAGAACACAGACTCTGGGCCTGTGTTGGAGTACTACTAATAAAAGATGGCAGAATGTATTTGTCTGGCATCTTGTAAATCTAATCAAAAGAAATTTTCACTAAATACAATAGTAGAGAGAAAAAACTGCCAATGTATATTGAACAAGATAAATATAATAGAATATATCTATGGTGAAGGAAGAATAGCACACCCAGAAACTAACAAAAGGCAAAATCCAAGAAAGGATCTAGTAGCAAAACTAATAACCTCATATTCTATGTACAAATGCCCAAAGTTCAGGAAATATGCTAGGGGAACCAGAGATCTTAATGCAAGTAGACATCATAAGTGTCACTGAGGCTAGATGGGATGAATCCCATGACTGTAACATGGATCTGGATAGGTACGCTTTATTTAAAAGAAGCAGGATAAGTACAGAAGGAATGAGGTAGTATGTATTGAGAAGGCATATTCATAAGAAAATCAAGGAGGTAGTTCTAGAAAATGTTGTAGAGTGTAGAGTTCATTGGGGGAGAAACACAAGTGAGTTTGTCATGAGACAAAGTTGCCTTTTGAGTTGGGGATGTATGGACCACCTAGGGAAAAAAGGGAAAGTAAATGAATTCAGCAAATAGATCACAAACCTTCCGCAGAGACATGACATGGTAGTGAAGGGAGGCTAGTTATTCACACATCTGTTGCAACTCTTTGTCAAAAGCAGAGCAATTAAAAACCTTGACTTTAAAAAAATAATAATATCATCTTTTTAAAATGTGGATGAACTGAAAATGGGAAATTCTATATTGGATCTGATTCTGATTAAGAGAGAAGAATTGGTTGCTGGGGTGGGAATAATAGAAACCTGAGGGAGGTGTGATGGGAAGTGATCACGCAGAACCAGGTATGGTAGATTTAAAAGGGTTCAAAGTAAGGATTGTTAAGATCCTTCAGATAAAATTCTACTGAGGAAATCAACTTAGGAACATGGTTAACTTGTGAAAATGAAATTTGAAAGACACAAAGGGAATCAATTTCAATGAGGAGGAAAAATGTGAGTTGTCTGGAAAGACTTATGTGCTACAGGGGATTTGACAGTCAACTTAGATTTAAAAAAAAAGTAAAGAAGACATGGGTAGGTAGCAGAAGATGGATACAAGGGATGTTGCTGACCATAAAAATAGTGTAAGGAATGATAAAACTTAGAATCAGTTGAGATCATGGAAGGAGGCTCAGGATAACAAAAATGATTTTCAAGCTATATTGAGAAAAGAAGGTGCTCAAAAAAGGAAAAGGAGTGATATTTGGAGTGGATGGGACAATGATAAATAGACAATGAGAGGGAGCAGAGTTGCTCAATTTTTACTTTGGTTCTGTTGACTCTACCTAGGAGAATGGAATTTCCACTATAAATGTAGAACAAAATAGCTAATGGAGAATCAATACTCAAGATAAGCAATGAGATAGTGTATGGGGAACACAAGGATGTGATCTCAGTATAGTGTACATCTGGGTATCACAGTTACATAACAACCCGTGTGATCATGGGCCATTCTTTGGCACCAAGCCTTCTTTGTTCTGTTTGTATATAAAATTTGACTAGGTCTGAATGCAGTGCAGAGATGTATCACTGTCCTTCTGCTGCCCAGCACTGGCCTTGTATGTAAGTCTCTTTGAATAAACTCTGTTTGATACCATGTTGGTGTGAATCACCTCTTTCTTCATTATCTCAATACCTTTTCAATATGGTGGGACCCCTCCCCCTGGATGGTCTGTCCTGTGGCAACTATAGTAGTTGGCAGGATACCAAAGAAATGTGCCTGGGGAGAGAGGTTTCTGGGGAGGAAATCCTGGATTGGACATCCACATCCATGTGGGGTGGGGCTGTATGCTAGATTCAGCCTACCACATGAATATAGGGATATACCTTCTCATTACAGCAGGACCATCCCTGCTCCCTGACATATAATAAGAGAATTTGTTGTTGATGAATTGAAGTCACTTAACCAAGATGAACTTCATCATTTGGTCCAGAAAAGACTGACAGATGTGGTTGGCAAGCCATTGTCAGTGATATTTGCAAGATCATATAAAGTAGCAGTGGTATCACAGGATTGGAGAAGAGCAAGAGTTAACCTGAATAAAAAAAAGTAGAAGCATGGAGTGTAAAAACCTATTGGCCCATGAGCTTGACTTGGAGTCCTAGGAAAATTTTTAGAACAGATTATTAAAGAACAGATAAAGGAAGATCTGGGAAAAGGAAGAGGGACTTTATCAAGAATTAGTCATGATAGACTATACTAGTTTCCAGTTTTTGAAAGGAATAGATCAAGGGAACGTACTAGATGTACTCTACATAGATTTTAGTGGAATATTTAATGAAATATCTCACGGGAAAAGATGGAGAGATAGGAATAGTTGGCAATACAATAAGATAGATTCAGGACTGGTTGAATGGCTAGACAAAGAGAAGCCATTAATGATTTGGTGCCAACTTGGGAGGAGGTCTCTAGCAGAGTATTTCATGTACCCATGCTTTGACTCATGTTGTCAATTTTTTATAATGACTTAGATAAAGGCAGAGATTTTATGCTTATAAGAGTTTCATACTGTTTAAAGTGTAGTGGTAGAGCTAAGACCCTGGATGAGTCAGGAACCAAAAAGATTTTGAAAGGTTAGAACATTAAACTGAATCTATTAAGAATGAAATTCTCTAGGGATAAATGGGAAGTTTTGCAGAGCTTCCAAAAGTCAAATGCACAAGGTTAAGATAAAGGAAACATGGTTTTAGTGGATTACAAACTCAATAGGAGCCTAGACCATGGTATGACAGACCAAAAAAGTGCCATGTGATCTTGCGCTATTTGAAGAGAGGCATGACTTTCAACAATAAGGACATTATTGTTCCATAGTATTTTGCCCTTGTTTCATGTTGGGTTCTATGTTCAGTTTGGAGCATCATAGCTTATGAAGGCTACTGAGAGTCTGGAGAACATCCAGAAGAGGATGGGCAGTATACCATACCATAATTGAATTCATTGAAGGAATTGGGGATGTTTAATCTGGAGGACTCAGGGTGATGATAACTGTGTTTTTGAAAGGCTGTAACAGGGAAGATGGATTGGACTTCTTCTATTTAGTTCCAGAGGTAGAGCTATGAGCCATGAGCAGAAGTGATAAAGAGGAAAAATTAGGCTTGTTGTCAGGAAAACTTCTTAAATAAGAATGTCCAGGAATAGAATAGGATTCCTCCCTCTCCTTGGAGGTCTTCAAGTAGAGTCTGGATGACTACTTGTGGTGCATGTGATGGTGAGAACTCTTTCCAGCTATGGGTTGGATTAGACAATGATTGGAGCCCTTTCAACTCTTAATTTTTGTGCAATGAAAATGAACATGGTCTCTAGAAATGTCTAGATATATAGATGGCTAAAGATCTGAAGGTTATTTAGCTCTTCATTCTGTCTCAATTCATATTTAAAGAACCCAAGGCAATCTCTCATAATCCTTACAAACTTGAGGGCTAGAATGGTGTAGCTCAAAGAACTCTAGATTTGAGGTAAGGATGAACCACCAAGCATAACAATGCTTATTAAGCACTTAGTATATTTTAGACACAGTGCTAGGTACTGGGGAATATAAATACAAAAGTGAGGCCAACTCTAACTTTAAGATTTTCCCATCCTACAGAGGACCTGGGTCAGTACCTAAGTTCTTCTGCCTACTATCTGTGTGACCTTACTGCTCATCTATAAAATAAGAGATCTTTACTTCTTCCAGTTCCAAATCCTATAATTCTCTTAATAAATCAACTTATACTTCAATAGGAGTCCTCCTTTGAGTGATTCAAGAATCATGGGCCATCTACAGCCTCTCATAATAATTATAACTAATATTCACATAGTTCTTAAAGGTTTGTCAAAGCACTTTATATACATACAAAGATCTTTACTGTAAGCCTGTGAGGTAACTGCTATTATTATCATCATCTTACAAATGAGGAAACTAAAGTGAAATAACTTGTCCAGGGTCACTCAGCTAGATAAGCCAGAATTCTGACTCAATTCTTCCTAACTATGACACCTAGTTGCCTGTTATTTTTTATGATTCTTATCCCAGGCTTCTCACAGGTATCAAGTCCTTCATGTGAATAATGTGGAAGAAAAGCTTTGAACTCTGAATTTCTAGCCAATCTCTCTCTGTCTTTCTCTCTCTGTCTCTTTCTCCCCCTCTCCCTTTCTCCTTCTCTTCCTTTCTCTGTATATATGTGTATATACACATATATATGCTTACATCTATATGTATATACATATAGGAATACATATATATACATACATATACATATCTATAATATAATATCTATACTGTATATATCTGCAGATATATACATAGATACATACATATATACACACATTCAATATGTAGATATGGAGACATATATTAAATGTTGTATATAGTGTAGGACTATATCTATCTATTTATTTATCTATCTTCCTATTGAGAGAAGTGCAGTGAGTATGACAGTGGATAGAAAGCTGTCCTTGAATTCACTAAAATCTGGGTTCAAGTCCTGCCCCTGGCACATACTGGCTGTGCCACTTAACAGCAGCAAGTCACTTAACCTCCTAGTGCTCTAGGTAACTTTTTAAGACTACAAATTAGGAAGAATGCAGTGGCATTGGTAGAGGGATCTTCTTCATCTTGTAATTCCCTATGCTAAAGAAATCACACATTATTGTTTGGAGGGAAATCCAAATGGGAAAATATCCTCTACTGATCGAGAATTCACCTAACAAGTCATGTCTTCTTACATTTATATTATTTAAGAAATAAAAGATAAAATTCATTCAGGAAGATAAATCAAAGTAGAAAGTTTAGGTTACGGTTTTTGATTTACCAAATGGAGTGACAGAAATGGTAATGTTGAAGGTAAATGCCTGGAGATCATCTGTTTTCCTGGAAAACTAAAAGATCCTCTTCAGGGAAAACAAAGGATGATTTCCCTTGAATGTGACTATCCTTTCCAACTTGGCATGTATTGCTTTCCAAAGGAAAGGAAAAAATGCCTGCCTGTTGAGGCTCACTCATCTTGGTGGTGATACCATACCAGTTCAAGTTTACTAGAGGTATCTTCTTGGTGATAGTTCTCCCCCTTTCTGGACAGTTAAGATAACAAATTAATAAACTCACACACCTAGTAAATGTGTGGCTCTGAACCCCTAGACAGTTTGCAAATGTCAAAATCCAAATTGTGCTTATAAGCCTCTAATAATTTATATCCCCTCTTTGGATTTTCTTCCCCTGCTTTCCAATGTCACCATGTGATTTCAGGAAAATAGAACTAGGTGTCACAGCAGACAGACATACCTGAAGTCAGGAAGACTTATCTTCCTGAGTCCAAATTTGGCCTCAGACACTTATTACCTGTGACCCTGGGCAAGCCATTTAACCCTGTTTCCTCCTCTGTAAAATAAGCTGGAGAAGGAAATGTCAAACCACTGTGGTATTTTTCTAAGAAAACCTCAAATGGGATCACAAAGAGTCAGACATAACTGAAATGACTGAACATCAACAAAGCTTTGAGAGCTATGTGGTTTTAATGTTCCAAATATGTAAGAAATCCAAAAAGCTGCATAAAGAAACGCCATTTAAAAATGCTAGTCAACCAGGAATAACCCATGCTATTTTCACCAATAGATACTTGCGACTTCAATTCTGTCAGGAGCAGAATTGGACCATCTCTTTTCCTATATAACTATATCCCCTATGCTAAGAACTTCTGTTGCCCTGGTTAGGATAGTAGTGGTTGCTGAGCCCCAGGCTCTACACAGGCTGGAAAAGATCAACATAAGAACCTTGGACAGGGCTCATCTTGGCTATCTCTTGTTTAGCACCACCTCAACTGTCTTTTTTCTTTCCCCTGGCATCCTCTCCAACCCAGTGAGAATTAGAAGGTTCTCCAGAGAAAATCTCTCCAGCTCCATCTAGCTTTCAGGCCTTTGATTTTCACTGGGTTTAGTGGAGAGTTCCATATAAACCTGGAAACCTGTTCTTTATATGAGGATAGTGGATCATCTTTATTATTCCCAAAGTGATAGAGTAAGCCTTTTGAAAGTGCTTTCCCTTGGAATTTGGAATGTTCTATATAAAGGTACTCAATCTAATCAAAGTGGTGGTTTTCCTCTTAAATTTGGTCAGATTTGGATCCCCTTGAATTCATAACAAGCTTATGAAACAAGGCAGGGCTGTAGAATTAGTTGTCAATCCATATATGGTGCTAATGCAATATTTACAGTGCCAACGATCACTATAAATATGCCTGCATAGTGCTATATCACAAAATATAACAGGCTGTCCATACAGAAGACAGAAGCAAAACACTTATTCAGACACCAGAAAACTGAATCCCAAAACCAGTAAGCCAATTCGCAAAGAAATTAATAAACTACCACAGCACAGAGAGCCACACCATACTTTGGCCTTCCTACAAATCAATACAAGATCAATATTTACTCACAAGTTTGTCTTGCTTGGATACATCCTCTCCTCCCAACCATGTCTAGCTGCTCTCACTCCCAGTTTCCTGTGGACTCTGCTCCACCCTTCAGTAAACTCCTCCTACCACAGGCTCCATGTGATTACATCCAACCTATTAGGGGGCAGGGTATATTTTCAAAGCAGGGAAGGTCTTTAAATTCCCTTAGGCTTAAAAAGGGGCAGAGAAGACCTTCAAATTCCTATTACCATTACATCATGGATCATTGATAACTTGGAAAAAGGAAATAGAATCCTGTTTGGGGGCTAGGAAAATGAATAAGGTGTCTAAGATTCTTTGGAATTTGCAAATAAGTTATGAGCTCCTAATAATTTATTCCGAGGTTAAAGAGCTATAGAGAGGATCTATAGTTACACAACTTTTTTTAAAAACATATCTCCAAACTTCAGGAAGAAAAATACATCTCTGATATTCAATAATGCCACACAGAGGAAAGGTCCTGTTATCATAAGGTCTCATTCTGACCCCTAAAGTGAGTTTTCTTTCCACCCCAAATCAGCAGGCAAAAATCAATCACAGTAGGTAGGCATTTAGTTCATTGAGCAGTGTCCTTGTGGATAAGCTTAAGGCTGATGAAAGTGCAGGAATAATGACAGCACTGGTGTAAGCCAAGCAATTTGGTGCCTGCTACTGCAGACATTGCTTCAGTGAAGTTCTCACATGGCCTCTCAGTTTCAACTTGAATCACCATCAGCTCAGTCATAGGCAAGTGTCAGTCCCTAAGCCTCTTTAGTACATAGTCCCTTCTTCCCTCTTCATTGTGTCAACATTTTTATAGGGTCATCCATCAGGAGACCTCTAAGGGTAATCAAATCTAGTTCCTTGCCTCTAAGCATAACTAAACAATTCCAAGTCAAGACAGCTAACTATTGGTTCTATTGCCAAAGGTCTCTTGGGGAGTGGGAAGTGATACATGCTCCTTATTTTTACCAAGACTCAAGGATATTCATTGACAGGATGCTCCTACTAATGCCTCATTTGTAGAATTTAGAGCTACAATGGATTTTTTTCAATAGTCTCACTTTATACATGAGCAAACTGGGGGTCAGAAAGATTTAATACCTTGTGCAGCTAATAAGAAAAGCTGGTTTTTTGGTCCCTTGACTCTAGATCTAGTGTTCTATTTACCCTACTCTCCTTCCCAATATATTATACTGTCTCTTCTCACTGGCTCTGATTTAAACACCTTTCTTTTTACTTTCTTTGCCAGAATAGATAGAAAAATTGCTAGCCATTCTAAATGGGATAATTTATGGCTCTATATTATAATTTTCAACTAGTGCCAATCCCATGACATAAAAATCTTAGGTCCTAACTCTATATACCTGACTCCTCACTTCCCAAGATTCTCATAAAGATGACTTTGAAACAGAGGATGTTAACCAGAGGCTTTTCAACTCCAAGGAAAGAATAAAAACAAATGGGATGATATTTTTGTATAGAGGATTTAGATTAGACATAAGGAAGAATTTCCTGATAGTAAAGGAGGTTAGACTGCTGATTATGGAACCATTTTTCTAAAGATATTTAAGAAAAAGAATGGAATGTCTGGATTGGTTTACATGTTGTTGGGTGGCTTTGGATCCTTAATTCTCTTTAACACCACCCAGCTGAGTTTTCTTTGGGTATTGGAAGCATGATCCTGCATACTGAGTCATTGAGAGTAGAGTGACATGGTTCCTGAACAATTCTTTCAAATTTGGTTTAGTCAGGCAGGTGACAGGAAGGGAGTTACACTTTAATGGTCAGTATAAACTAGGACCAGGGATAATGGTCTTTGGAAGAAACTGAGTGTATAGCTGGACAACCATAACACCTCATAACCTAGAGAGATGAATTGACTTGTCAGTGTTGAGTCATTTGTGGCAATTTTAATCTTTGCCTCTTAGAAGCCAGATGTTTCAAGAAGTTATTTCTTTAAATCAATTAATAATGATAGTATGCACTTTGTCTCTAGCAAGGGAACACATTTCTCCATGGTTTTCTCTAAGAATCCTGGAGTCACACTTGACGTGATGAGGACCAGTCCCCTTGTAGACCACTAAAATTGATTCCACTTTCTCATCACCACTTAAATAAGTGATCACTGTCCTAATGGGATTAGTAATTGATTTGATATAGCTTCTCATTTCTACATGCTGACTGTTGACGTGGTTTTCAGTGTTGAGGTGTTAGAGGAAAACTGTTTGGCAGAAAAGAATTATTTAACATGGCATTGCATATTTCATGGTATTAGGTATAGAGAATGGACAGCACAAAGATTTATGGTTTTTCTCCTTTATGTCTAATGCTTAATGTTTGGCCATAATCCAGTGAGGCTGCTGGGCACAGGGAATGAATGATATGCACTGCTCTCTTCTCTCCTGCCTATTTCAGTATTATGCTATCCAGAAGGTGGAAACTGCCAAAAAATTTCATGGGCAGCTCATTTCCTCCTGGCAGTGATTTTCTTACTCCTGGAAGGGGTTCCAGTTTTTCAAAGCATACCATATCAAGCAACATCTTCTACTTTATCACGACCTTCCCCTCTAAGGCTATCTTCCATCTATTCTGCATGAATCTGCTATATACCTATTTATGTATATATAATCTTTCCCACCCCCATTAGAATGTGAACTCCTAGAGGGCAGGGGTTGGTTTTATCTTTATTTGTATCCCCAGTGTTTAGCACAGTGCCTGGACAGAGTAAGCACTTAATAAATATTTGTTGAGGCTAACTTCTGGACCTTAGTCCAAGGAACTGCACAAAATGGTTTTGGATTCTGTATTGTCATGTGAAACTGACTTGGACAAAGTTCAATAGTATATATTAGAAGCATGAATTCTTTTGGGAGTTTTTGTTAATAATTAAATTGAATGTCCCCAGAGCAGGGGTTCCCACCCATTCTTTTGGGACTTGTGTCATTCTGAAGTTAGTTTATTTTTGTAAAATATATGTCATATGGAGCACATGCATATTTAATTAAAGTCAATTAAAATGGTTTTTGAACTTTAGAGAGTTGTATGACACTCTTTAAGATAATAAAAAACAGCCTGGGGTATTACCAAGATGGAGTTGGGAATCATTGTCCTAAAAAGCAGCTATGTTCCCAGTAATAGTCTGGGAAGTGCCCACCAGGGCACCATGTGGATGAAGGATTTCAAATAGTCTCTGTTGGAAGACAATAATCTTAGTGATATGTCTAGAAAGGATCAACAGGACCTTTGTTTGCTTGTTCTATAGTTTTGGTGACAACACATTCCCTTGTCTCCAGATGGCTTGAGAGAACCAATAAACTATATTTGTAGAATTACTGATGATTGAGAATGAAGGAGTGGGTGCTAGACAGAGTCAGAAATACACAACAGAAAATCACCAATTTGGATTCATTGTAGGAAAGCTATCACTGGATCAGTGAAACATCTTAATTACAATATTTGAAATATTTGAAAAATAAATTTAATTTTTTTTAAGAAGTCCAACAAATTGTCCCCACATAGAAGGCTTTACAAATCCCTGATCTAAAAAAATAGGCCAGAATAATTTATAAGAAGATATTCCTTTTAGCTAGATTAATCCTTCAAAAATAATTCAAAACAAGTTTATCCATATGTGATTAATTCCTTCTGCAGTTTTATTTATATACCTTTCTTAGCAAGTTCTCTTTTCAAAGATAAGTTTAATCTCAGCCCCTGAACTGCTACATTCTGAATTTGTTGGGTATTTTGTATGAATTTTACTTGCTAACTTAAAAGAGCAAATAGTACCAAAGGTGCCCAATTTACTGATAAACGCTACTTCAGGGACTAGAAAAATCTGGATTTGAATCAAGACATCTTAAAGGTGTAGACATTTTTCACAGCAGGTAAATTGTGAAAAATCCTATATTCATAGGATTTTAGAGTTGGAAGGTATGTAAGAAATCATCTAGTCCAACCTCTAGTCCAGTGGTTCTCAACCTTCCTAATGCCATGACCCTTTAATACTTGTATGTGGACATATCTGCATGTGGGCTGACCTGCCTGGAGATGGATAGAGGAGTGGTGTCTTGATTCCTAAGACCATCAGAAATATGTGTTTTCTGATGGTCTTAGGCGACCCCTGTGACCCCTGTGAAAGAGTCGTTCGACCCCCAAAGGGGTCGCTACCCACAGGTTGAGAGCCACTGCTCTAGTCCAACCTGTTTCATTTGCAGATGATGAAACAGAACCAGAGAGGTTTTATGATCTTAGATTTAGAGCTAACTCTTGTGCACATGAGATGGAGATTCAGAGAGGATAAGTGATCAAGGTTCACAGAGCTGGGATGCAAACCCAGGTCCTATTATTCAAAATCCAGTACTTTTCACCATTGTACAATGCTGACTCTTATCAGTTTCCATATGCACTCTACTGTTCTTTTGTAAATTATCTTAATAGAAACTTTTATATTATTCTTCAGATTGTAAAAAAGCAGTTACAACCTCCTTCTGCTCATAGAAAACTTAATTGACCCAACTTTCCCTATTCATATAGTTTTCCCCCTTATCAGTCACTGGTCAATTTGTAACTGGTCAATTTTCTAAAAGGTGCAGTAATTAATATACTTTTAAATTCTTTTTGTCTCTTGATATGTATATATATATATATATGTATATATGTATATATATATATATATATACATATATATATAAATATTTTCACTGCTAAGAGTGAGTGAACATGGTTAATGTCCTACCTTGGGCCATATAACCATGAATATATAATATATTGAATGAATATGAATATAATGAATATAATATAACCAAAATACTTCAGAATAGTACTTCTCAACTGTTATGCTAGGACCCTGTAGTACATTTCTAAGTTTTTAATGGTGTCTCAAGGCAAACCAGGCTTCCTTTATAGCTCTGGCTCCAATTTCCCACTGCATGGATTGTAATATGACATCCTGAAGGCCATATAATAATTTAATGGTAGAATTAGGACAAGGGCTAAGATCTCCTGACTCTCAGTCCAGTCCTCTTTCTACTAAACCAAATTTTAATAAACTAAGCCAATATTTTACAAATTCAATTAAATAAATGTTGGTTGAATTGAATTTGCTGGATATTTTAAGTATGCTGGCAGGGCTTACTTTTAAAATGAACCTTGCTATAAAAAGGTATTATAAAATCAGTAATCATTTTGTAAAAACAAATAATTCTCCCTAATTCATTTATGTGTGCATATGTGTATGTATTTGTGTAAATCTGGATTTTCAAATATCAGATTTCACCTAAAATGAGTCACAACTATGAAATTAATAAAACTAAAAGGCTATAACATTATTTCAGAACCATGGACAGAAACAGAAAGTCTTCACTCAAGAGAAATAAAGCAAAAGTGTAATAAGTTAAGCCAACACTACAGGGTAGATGGGAATATTGGAAAAGCTCTTTATGTATCTGTGCCCTAAAAACTAGATCTGTATCATTTTAGCTACAGCCACCTAAACTTCTGGCTGTTCTTGGTGGTTTTTAGCTGATAGGTAAATTGTATTTTAGTGTACGATCATGGAATATGAAGTAAAAACTATGGCTTACCATGAATGAGAGGATTTGGTTATTTTAAATATCAAATGTTGTTGATGCATCCTAGGTACTGACCTGGTGGTCAAGAATACCATTACTATCTCCCTTAGATTTAGCTCTCTAAGTGCACTGGACCAATAGGTTAAGAGATTGGGCAAAATGAGATACTATTAGACTGTCACAAGCAATTGTAGAATACCAGTGAGGAAAGGAAATTTGAGATGTCATTTAGTTAATTTGTATTCAAATAAAACTAAAAGGAAGTTATGCCACAGAGATAAGAAATTAAAATTATTTTTCAAAATTTTAAAAAATTCTCCAAAGAAGGACATACCTTTATCTTCCCATCGGAATCAATTGAAATGTTTAGTTAACCTCAGTGTTGATCTTTTTCTTTATCACAGCTATCCTCTTTCTAGTGTCCCATTCTGACACTTCCTTGGAGTATATTGGTAACCATGGATTCATGAAAATTGGATTCCTCTCTGGCTCAACCTTGATCAATTCTTCAGTAGTGGCCTCTACTACCCAACATAGATCTTCAGTTGCCCTTGGGTCTTTGTCTCCCTGCCTCCCCCCCCCCCCCATCCCCATGGGATATACTGTGATCTCAACCCCCAACATGTCCAAGGTCTCATCTCTCCCTCAAAATTTGTCTTAAAACATTACTAGAAAAATGCCATTTATCCCATTCATACCAGGTGCTTTTTTAGTGCTTGTCATGGGTACCAGAATTGCCAGTTATGGCTCTACTGGTGAAGGAGTTGTCTATCTTTTAATGTAGGACCAATCTTTCTAAGAATGGTGAAGTTCATCATCACCAGAAAGCTGGACCTCAGGTAAGAAGCTTTTTTTGTTGTTGTTTTAGTTTTACAATGTCAGCCTATGAAACATACAAGAATTACCATCTTCATCAGTGAAGAAAATGTCTACACTATTGAAATAATGACTCTTTCAAACTATAAAAAACATATCTAACTTTGATCCCTAGATGCTATCTTTTAAGCCTATTTCCCCATGTCATATTAATGGAGAATATTCAATGACCATTCTGTAGGTATACTCCATTGACATGGTGACTAATTTCAGAATGCTGATGATGAGTTTGTTTCCCTTGCAGCTTTATTCTCCTCCTTTAAATCAGAGAATTTCTTTCCTCTCTCTTTCCTGGAATGACAATGACACATCCTCCCAATAAACCCAGGAAATTCACAGTGTCTATTTATCCCAGTAGACACAAGCCTCCTAACCACCTTGTTGTGTCTGGCAGATACAAGGGATTAATTGCATACTGCCATAATGGCTGAGCCATCTCATTTAGCTGAGTGTACTAATAAAAGGATTATCATTTAACAGTTTGCCTTCCATAAACTGCCTTTTATCCTGCCTCCCTGGGTTGGTAGGAAGATTAGAAGGATAAGCTGAAACCCTTAAGCTTCACTCTGAAGTTATAACATAACCTTTCAGTAATTTTCTTCCACACATTTGGTAATTTTTATTCCCCAAGTTGATGTAAAAATATATTGAGACTAGGTATATGGTTGTCAGTATGAATGGCCATTTGAGTTGAGCAATTTGGAGCCTGGAGGATAACTAGCCAGGACTTCTGGATATAATCAATGTTCTGTTCTCTAGCATGGTCAGGTAATGGGGCATCCTAGTTCACCCAGTACTGTAGTTAATAGAAAGTGATCCTATGTATCATGTATGGATCACCTATAGTTGAAGGATTAGAAGATCATAAAATATATTAAACACTAAGACTATTGAACTGAAGATAATTCTACCTCTTTTTGGTGATCGAGAATTTTGCAAAGCCTCAGGGTTATTATGTGACTTAGGACTATAAGGGACCTTAGAGACCATCTAGTCAAGTGCAAGCTCTTTTGTTTTATAGGTAACAAACTGAGGCCACAGAGAAGCGAAGACTGCCCAAAGTCACATGGGAAGTACATAGCAGGATGAGGATTTGAACTGGAAAACTACTTCCACTATATCATTCTTTCATCATTATGACTATGATGCATTGTTGTATCATAACCATTATATTAATGTATGGCTTTACACATACAGGAGAGATTATTGATAGAGAAATAATGGATTTCTTGGTAACAGAATTGACTGGTTTAATTTTCTATGCTTACAGGAAGAATAGTGTCCCTTCCCTTCAAGTCTATACTGAAGGAACAAAAATCTATCTTTTGGTCACAGGGTAGATAATACTCATGCTTCCTTCACGTAAAACTAGTGCAGTGCCTAAGGTAAGACAGGGCTCTCTTCCTCTTTGTATTCCTTTTAATTTGCTCATATATGTACATATTGTATCCCTCAAGTAGAATTATCATAGATCATAGATCTGGAGATGTAAGGGATTTTAGAGGTCCACCAGTCAAACTTCCTCATTTCAGAGAAGGGTAAACTAAGGTTAAAAGGTTTTCCCAGTGTCATACAGATAGCAAGGGATAGAGCTGGGATTTGAACCCAGGTCCTCTGAATCTGAATCCAGTTTCTCCTTCCACTATATCATATCTTCTCCATGGCTTCTCTTGACTTTGTCTTTGTATCACCAGTCAGTAAGTAAGCATTTATTAAGCACCATTATGTATCAGGTACTGTGCTAAGTGCACCTTGTGTAGTACCTTGGATGTAGTAAATTAATAGTGAATGTCTATTACACTGAATATGTAAAATGCACAATTCAAGTTTACTGTTTCAGCTTTTCAGTTGTTTACATAAACACTCAATAGCCACAAACATGAGAAACAAAGTACGCACCAGATCTGAATTTATTATTTATACAAACAAGTTTGCCAACACAATATAGTATATACTTAAGAAAATATGAACATTTACAATTCAAGTATCCTTCTCATTCTTAGACCTGGAATACCTAAAATTCAGTTTAACTCACTTAGTCACTTCAGACATTCCCAGCTGACACCCCTCAACACTAAATAGGCAGTGATTTTTCTCAAGCATTTGTTATTGTAATAGACATTCAATCCTCCTATAAATTGATTTTTCTTAATCATCTTCTCTCTTGCATTCCTTGCCCTTCCAAGACATTCTAGTTTCCAAGTGGTTCAATGAAAATACAGCATGTGCTTGCTTAACTTTACTGTATGCCCAAAAGGAGGTCCAAATCATATAGCAAAAGTTTGGCTTATTAGCAGTCTTTCCAAGGAGCCTCACAGACCAAAAGTTAAGCCATGGCTTTAATACCATGGATAGTGGCTCCAGCGTGGCAGATTTCCTTAGTCAAGGCTTTTTTTTTTTTTTTACCAAACTGGTCCTAACTAAAAGTCTTCAAAGTATTTATTATCCTTATTTATTTATTTTTTATCATTATTAATAATAAGTTAAAGCCCTCAATTTCTCTGAAGCAAAATTGTTCAAGAGACATATATAAGAGACACATAATGAAAACGTTTAAGAGACACATAAAGACATTCATGTGAATTCTAACCAGAAGAGAGTAAGAACTCAGTGGAATGACTTTAAATAAATCAGATCTATTTTAAATATTATTTATCAAAATATAAAATATAATCCAAAGGAAAATGTATGACACCACTAGTCAGCAGAATCTCTATTGTTAAGAAAAGTAATAAATTGAAGCACATGGAAAACATTCTTTATGCTCAGCCTTAAAAAAAAGAACAACCTAACAAACCTCAACATTCAAGTTTATATGTGATTAGTACAGAACAATGAAATTCATATAAATATTATCTTCCATGATAAATACATTCACAAAAATGAATCACAATCTCTATAGATATTGCACTTGAACTCATTCACATAAAACTTAAACTAGCATTCCTTGTCACTAAGCATTTAAAAATAAATAGACCTATTATGTGTTAATACACTTTGGTAAATAGAAATATACAAGAAAGCACTCGTTTAAGGGGTTAATAGGGAACAGGGAGGGCCATGAAGATCAAAACAGTAAAATATAGCTACCTCTTGGAATATGGGCTGCTCAGGGGAGTCCTGACTAACTGCAATACAGTGGTTTTTTTCCCATTCATTTATTGCAAGTCCTGTTCAAATGAACACACACACACACACACACACACACACACACACACACACTCAACTTCAGGACCCAAATGGAGTTAAAACAGATCACTAAGGTAATTTGTTCTAGTGGAAACCTTACTAGATTCTCAAGCAAATGGGCCATTATTGTAAAAGCATCCCATTTTGAATTGTCAGAGTCATTTTGGAAGGATTCACCTGAAATTCTTCTAAAACAAGATGACTTTCAGTCCTAAAACTTCAGTCAAAGTGTGGTGAGCTATTGAGAGAGAAATTTCTTGAATGGATTTTCTTTCTTGAAGTGGAGAACTGGATGCATATGAACTCAAATAATTTGGGTATGTATGTGTATGTGTATGCATATGCATATGTGTATGTGTAGACATATGCTGTTGTGTACATGTATACATGTGTGTATGTGTATATGTATATGTTTGCATGATATCATATGGGAAGCCCAATTCATTGACACTCTGTATTTGTGCTTGTTGGGAGTATGGAAGGAAATTGGTTGTCATCATTATAACAGTCCAGCTGTAAATTAGAAGTAACCCTATTGGACAATGGAAATCCATTATGGAGATGTAGGTATGGTTCCCTGTTACATTAACAGCTTCTGTCTGGGAAACTATTTGGGAAAGCTGATTGTACATATGAATTGTCAGGGAGAGTTGATTTTGTTCTTGTCTAAAACTTGGAGGACTCTTATAACTGAACCTAAAATATTTGGCCCATTTTTTAATCTCACCTCAAAAAAAAAGCAAATCAAAGAGTATCTGTACAAGAAGAACTGTGGATCTTGTTTTCATTGCTACATGGCTTCCATAAAGAGCAAGTTTGAAATTCTATGCTTAAAAGGTTTATTTGGTTTTTTTCAAAAACAACAACACAACAAGCCTTTTAGATGAAAAAACATTAGAGTACTGTGTCTATGTAATAATTCCCCAAACTCATGAGCCTCTGGGAAATCCAATGAAAACTAATGGCAATAATTTGCTGCTGCTGTTGTTTTGGGCTTAAGAAATCTTCCTTTTCTTTTACTTGCCAGAAGATCCTTCATCTTGAGTAAGATGAAAAAAACCTATACATAAGGTTAGTTTGTGGGGATGCTTCTTGGTTGCCCAGGATATATGAACAAAAAGTATTTTCTTTTAGAGCTTTTTCCAAGAGAGCCTATCAGGAGTGAGAAGAACAGGCAAAGAGGCTTCTATTTTCCCAAAGTTTCATCTTTAGCACCAGCGTCTGATGAGTGGGGATATGTCAAGTTAAAAACCCCTTTTTTGTTAAGTGCACAAAATGCAAACACCTTGAAAAATGCAGAAACATTCACTTGTAGGAGCTAGGAATAGCATGATGAAGAGAGTACCTAAGCTCACTGAATAAAGAATGTAGTATCAATAAGCACTACTGGGTCTTGGGTGTATTGAAAAATGATGAGTTATTCCCAGTGACCACTTAGAGTGCTGAGATTTGACCATATACTACTTTTTATACCATTGGTCCATACAGACCCAAGAGCAGAGTACTCTTGCCTTCCATAGAGGTATCAAACTGGCAGGAACTTTTGCTCTTAACATGACTTGCCAAAAAAAAAAACCAACCCAAAACAAAATTATGTTTCTCTTCCTTTTCTACCAGCCTAATATGCATTAATTCTCCCAGTTTGATAGTCTTTCAGGCTATGGAAACATGAAATCTGATTACCGCTCTTGAGAAGAGAACTTTCAGCAAGTATAACGAGAAGATCTCAGAACCCCATTAAATGGAGCAGAAATGGAAATAGCAACCTGGTCATGGGGATACTTTTATAGGCTTCCCATTTTTATCATATTGATAAACCAGCATTTTGATACAGTGAGAATTGGCTGGTGAAATCCAGGGACTACTTGTTATTGAGAAGTTATGATTGGTATAGAACTGGACAGGCTGCTTTTGACACTTGAAGAAAGCTTTCAGTGTTCCAGCCGCCATGGTACGGAATCGCTTGCTGATAAAACAATAGAGGAAGAAGTTGATTGCAGTGTTCAACAGGGCCAGCATGTTGGCAATGTCTGATATAATATGAACCAGCCAGCTATTGTGGATGGGTGACACATAAAGGTGATATAGGATCATTATGATTCTGGGTGCCCAAAGTGTGGCAAAAATGGACGTGATGGTGAACAGGATAGCTGTAGTTTTTCCTGTGGAGTAGCCACGGAGTCGGAAATTGCTTTTTCGCCTAAGCTTGTATACAATGATGGAATTTAAGACGAAAAAAATGGAGCAGGGCACCAGGTACACGGTGAAGCAATGAACCCAGATGAGGACATGGTGCATAGAAGTGCTGATATAGTCTTCAATCCATATATTGGGCCACCAGTAATAGGGGATGCTGGTCAGAAAGCAGGTAATGTAGACACTTATGATGACTTTCCGGGTGCGAGCTGGATAGGAGACAGTGTGGTATTTGAGTGGATGGCAGACTGCAATATATCTGTCAATAGTTAATGGGACAGTAATCCAAATGGAGGTGTGAATGGAAGAAAATTCCAGAACTTCTATGATTTTGTCTGGGACATGAGGCATCTGTTTGTTTAAGATAAAATCTTCCAGCAGAAAGTCTACAAACACAATGAAGAAGAGGACCATGATGTCAGCAGCAGCAAGGGCTAGGAGATAGTTATAGGATGACTTCTGTCTACGTGCCACTAGCTGGGACAGGATGATCACAGTGAGGATGTTAGCTGCAGAGAAAAGAGAAATTAATTTTGTTTAGAAGCACACATGACATTTTGGTTAACATCAGTTCCCAAGCCCACATCTCATGGGTTTACACAGTGGCAGTCACGGCAAAGTGGAGACAAAGGCCCAAATTCTTTTAATGGGCATTTTGTACTTTACTACTGTATAGGCAACCATCATTTAAATTGGTCCTGGTAGGAGACATGGAGATGGACAGGATGAACCCTTGAGACTTTTCTCCTCCGTTCTGCTTGGAGCTCCCTCTTTTTGTATTCCTATCACTCAGCAGAGTATTTGATACATAGTAGGTGCTTGATAAATGTTTGTTGGTTTATGACTTGATTCCTGATTGGGGATTCTAGACAGGATTCTAAGAACATGATTTTCACTTTCACTTTCACTTCCAAATTCTACATCCTCCTTTCGTATCAGTTTCTTTACTCACAGGCTTACCTTATTCTAAGGATCTATTGATTCTTTGGAAATAGCTCACTGAATAACTCTGGGTAAATTTAGCTTTTGGGGCCTCAATTTTCTCCTCTCTGAAATGAGAAAGTTGGACAAAATAATATCTTCTTTTAAAGATTTTTCTTGATCTATTTTATTTTTATACCTCCTACATTTCCAAATATATTTCCCTTTTCTCCATCTCCCAAAGAGTTACCCCTTATAACAAAGACAAGAAAAAGGAGTGGGGAAACAACAGTTTAGCAAAACTAACCAAGATATCACCCAACTTTGACTTTATAAGCAGAGTCTACCACTCATAGTCCCTTCCCTCTCCATCCCTCACTCTCCCATCAACAAGAAAGAGAAGTGTATTTTCATTTTTTTTTCTTCTGGAACCAAACTTGGTAATTTATAATTAATTTTTTTAGAACATTTCCATATATCTAGCATAATACCAAAAGAGCATTGTTTATTAAAGCACAAATCTCCATTTCATCTGACTTTCTTTTAAAAAAAAACTGCTAAAATAATTCCATATTACTTTCAAATTGTTCTGTTTGTCACGCTTCCTTCTGAACTTCCTTCTCTCCTGTGCATTCAAAAATATTTCAGTGGCCCACCTTTTGGGTATCACCATTGACACACACCTTTATCTCCTTTAGATATGTAAAAAAAAAATCCTTGGAATGAATGACTAGTTAAACAAAAAAGAATGCACATAGTGGTCATATCCAAAGATGTGTTTCTTTTTGAATATTAAATTCATCACCATTTCTCTCAAGAGATGGGTAACATGCTTCATTGTAGTTCTTCTGGAGACATGGTTGGTTATTGCATTGAAGGGAGTTCTGATATCCTTCACAGTTATTTATTTTTATAATGTAATTGTCTTTGTTCTGGTTTTTCTCACTTTTCTCTGCATTAGTTCATACTATGTAAAATTCTTTACAATTGCAATTTTTGTCATTTCTTCTGGTGCTGTATTTTGTCCAATCATTTCTTAAATGATAGCAGTCCCTTAGATTCTAGTTCTTCATGCTATTTTTCTTATTTAAATCCCTTTCAGTATTATGGAGTTTGTTTTGCTTATGACTACTTCCTTCCTAGTATTATCTGCCCTTTTGCTCCCCCCCCCCATTTCCTTCATGTTTCCTTGTTGAATTTGAGTATTTATACACTAAACTGTTTTTTTTTTGTATAGGTGTGTGTCCAACTTTCCTTTGTCTATTTCCAATAAGAGTGATGTTTGATGTTCATTTCCTCCTACCCCTTCCTCAATGCTTGTATACGTTTTCTCATGCACACCAATGATAAGAAATATCAAGTTCTATTCATGTTGCTCCTTTCTATATTAATGTATTCCTTTTACCCTTATTTCTCAGGTGCTCTATAAATATTAGTTATTATTACTACTAGTAGTAGTCATCATTTACATAGGCTTTGAGGTTTGTAAAGCACTTTGCAATATTTTCTCCCTTTATCTTTACAAAAACTCTATTTTGTAAAGAAAGAACCTGAAGCTGGTAGAGATTCTGTAACTTGCCCAGGATCACACAACTAGTAAGTATGTGAGGCCAAATGTGGCCTCTGGTTTTCTTAACTCCATGTTCCATACTCTGTGTGACTCACCTATAAGGCAGTTAAAAAGCAAGGCTTGTAGGTTGTATAGTGGTGACCCGGGGCCCATCCTACAGGCCAAAAAGATGAAGTAGATGGTTGTAGAGAGCTAGTAACCCCAGAGCAGACTGGTAAGCACATTTAGATTACTCAGATTTTTCAAAAAACGCTTTAACTCAGGTAGCTTATAGAGGTTGTACAATTATCCCCAAGTTTTGGATTCCTGTAAAATCCTCTGATTTACAGTGGCTAGAAAGTTACCTCAGTTTCCCCATCTAAAAAATGAGGTTTTGGTAAGGTCAAAAGGAGAAAATATTTGTAAAGTGTTTTGCAATCCTTAAAGCCTTGGATGTGTAAGACAAGCTCTTTTGACTTCAGTAAGGATAAATTTACCTCTGAAGACCCAAGGGGCCACTTAGTGAAATCTCCATATAGAACAATCCTCTTAGCATAATATGAGAAGATACTTAGCTATTTGTCTCCACGATGTAACCACACTAGCTCTGGCTCACCCTGAAGGGCCGTGTCACAATTGATTTTGAGAGGCCTATTCTCCCCCTTCCCCCTTCTCAAAATGCTATGGAAAATTGTTTTGAAGTGGTGGAGAGTTAAGTGCCCAAATCACATTACAGGTTGACTGGCTCTGGGCTCTTCCCTCATCTCTCTCTGATTCGCCTTGATCATTGCACTAAAAGCTTTATATCTTACTTGCATGCAGAATAAGATGGCAATCAGATTACCAACAGCTTTCATTGGAGCTGATAGAAGTTTACCCACATGATTAGGGATAATTCAGGGGTTTGAGTTCACAGTGTGTGGGGGAACAGTGCTGCTGCAAAAACTAACTGCCTGAGAGACTATGAAAATAAGTTGAGTAAAATAAATGCTTATCTGGTAATAGTTCAACATTTAAATAAAAGCAACACTCCTTCACTAGGCCAGTATGAAAACTTAGATAAATCTTTTGGGGTCTGAGATTTGAGGTCATTTGGAATCAGCTGAAACCCTAAAGTTTGAGTGGGGGCACATCTACCTCTTGAGTCAAATCTTCCCCAACACTTATACCTGGGTGGTGTAGTGGATAGAGAATTGGGAGATAGGAAGACACGAATTCAAATCTAGTCTCAGACACTTAATAGCTGTGTGCCCATGGACAAATCACTTAATCTCTGTTTCCTCATCTGTAAAATGGGTATAATAACAGTACCTACCTTGCAGAGTTGTTGTAAGGATCAAATCAAATGAAATAATATTTGTAAAGTGTTAGCACAGAGCAGATACTATATAAATGTTGGCTATTATTATTATCATATTTATAAAGCACTTTGCAAACTTTAATACACTTTATAAATGCTAGCTATTATTATTATTATTATTATTATTATCTAACTTGCTACCATGATGGGGATATTCTATCATTTAATCCTGAAGGTACTTCAGTGGCTACACTTTACTTTATGCAATAGAAATATCCTTAAAGAGTATGTATCATCAACCTTTTAAAAGTTTGGTCAAAGAGATAAACAAATATTAATATGAAAATTACATAATTTATTCCTTATTATTCCCTTAAGGCTAGCATTACTTGCTCAAGGAGTGTAGGACTGAAGTCCTGATTGATGTACAGAGAAATCAAGACCATTTATACATTTTAGAACCATCCCAATTCAGGATGACCATGTCACAAAACTTTATGACTTCCATTTGTTATCATCTATATGTGATACAGAGTTCCTTGGTTGTAAATGCAAATTGACAATGACCAGAGCAGGGTCTATTTACATTTTACAGTCTCAGGATGTCTGTTTTGCTCTCATGTGGAGTAAGCCCCTAGATAAGGGGAATCTCACCTCTGGTCTTTTAAGTTTCAGACCCACGGAGAGGCATTTTTAAAACAATCAGAGCTGTTCGTTTGATTAAATCAGACTTTAGCTAAAATATGATATTCAATGATTATCAGCATAAATGGATTTTTTGGGGGAAGGAGAGGGTAAATAAAATTTTGTTTTATACAAAAATTTTACAATGAGAGGCAATGTTGGGGTAGTGCTGAGAGAGTTGGTCTCTCAAG
This sequence comes from Pseudochirops cupreus, assembly GCA_028627135.1. Classification (NCBI taxonomy): domain Eukaryota; kingdom Metazoa; phylum Chordata; class Mammalia; order Diprotodontia; family Pseudocheiridae; genus Pseudochirops; species Pseudochirops cupreus. The sequence continues at coordinate 256,455,276 of CM053583.1, read as the reverse complement.
TCAAGAAGACCCAGGTTCAAGTCCTACTTCTGACACGTAGTGGCTGTGCGACCCAGGGAAATTCACTTAACCTCTCAATGCACTGGCATCTCCCCAAGACTCTAACTTGGCAGTGAGGATGCCAGCCTATATTGGTTAGAAGGAGTTTTCTCACCTGGGAGATGCCTGTACCATGGAATCTCAGATCCAATCACTGTTCCTATTCTTATTTTACGATAGTTGGCCAATTAAAAGATCCTATTGTGAAGAATGCTTTTGTACATGAAATAACAGTGGCTTTAAATTTGTTTTATTCTTAAGTTTTAATTTTCCTAAACTCAGATATGCTTAAAGTAAGGTATATTCATACTGATTTGTACTTGCTAATAGCTTGCATTCAAAAGGATTAACAAACAAACCATCTTTTCCATGTGCATGTGTTTAGTTTTATAAGAAAGTTTAGAGAACCTCTATTCTGTGAGTTAGACTGATATAAAGCATAGAATGTTCAATTTGGATCCAGGAAGACTGACATTCAAATTCCCCCCTTCTTAGTTGTGTAATCCTGGGCAAAGCAATAAAATATTTGGGCTTTAGTTTCCTAATCTGTAGAATGAGGGTGTTGGACTCGCTGACTTCCAAGGTCCCTTCTGATTCTCAATCTATAATCCTATGAGAAATGACATTGCTTTTAAGCTTTTGTATCCAAAATGGGCCTGCCAACCAGCAATTTACAATCTAGGTAGAGTGACAAGACACATATAATGAAGAACAACGTGGGAGTTAAGCAACAATGCAGGATGAGTATGAGGCAATGGATTAAAGAAATACAGTGTGTGTGTGTATGTGTGTGTGTGTGTGTGTGTGTGCGCGTGCGCGCGTGTGTGCGCGTGTGCGTGTGCACCTGCCTGAGGATGGAGAGTTTGCACCTGGTTTAGTAGATGATAAAAAGGGGTGCCAGTCCAAGGAAGTAAAAGGAGGTAAGTTGTGTATGAATGAGAGCATGTACAATGGTGGATTCTAGGGCAATGTGAATATGTGGTTTGGGAATGTTGGTTCTTTGATTTAGAGCTGGAAGGGATCTTCAGTCCAACTCCCTCTTTTTTTTGAGGGGAAACTGAGTCACAAAGAAGTTAAGCAACTTGCCCAAGGTTACACAGTGACAAAGCTGGGACTTGAACTCATGCTTTCTGATCCCAAATAATAAATGCATTTCACTTACCCAACAAACATTTATTAAATACCTACTACATTCATATCATTGTACTGGCCATTGTATATGGGGGATTGGGGGAATGGAGTGGCAAAGATTCCAAAAGAGGTAAAATACGTGGTCTGTGTGTTGAAAGTGGTTGCAGATGTCTTAATAATCAGTGATTCAACAGGACCTGAGACAACTTCCCTCATCCTGGCTCTTCCCCATGCCTGGAACAATCAATCTCCTTGCCTCCAAGTCTTGGCTTCTCTGGCTTCCTTCAAGACCTAACTCAAACTTTACCTTTTCCAGGTTTTTTCCATTTTTTCCATTCCCCCTTCTCTCCCAGCTGCTAGCATCTTCTCTTCTAATGTTGTCTTCCATCTACTCGGAACATACCTTGTATGTACCTAATTATTTGCATGGTGTCTCCTCAATTAGAATGTAATCTTCTTATAGAGCCCACTCTGCTTTCCTTTATATCTCAAGTGCTTAGCACTGCGCTTGGATCACAGGAAGTGCTTAACAAATGCTTATTGACTGATGGTTGACTTCCATAGCATTTGGCCCTCAATGTAGTTCATCATTATGCAGCATTCAGTCCCCAGAGAGTATCTGAGGAAGCCCTTCTTTCCTGCCAAGTTGATCTAGCACCCGACATCCATGTTTTGAATTTGGCAAGGGCTAAGAGCAGCAACATTTTCGCACAACAGATGCTCTCAGTCTCTTCTCCAACTATGAAAAAAATATTGTGTCATAACTAGAAGAAACAAAACCATTTTTTCTTTTCCCTTGGAGTGCCCCCAAGGAGCTCTTTTTTCCCTCCTCCCATTATTCATTGCTTCCATCCATCTTTCCCCAAATTTTCTTGGTTCCAGACTTCCCATTGGGATAAAACATGTTGGAGGCAAGATCCGACTTAGCCTTTTGGGAAAGGGAGCAAGGGTGTTAGCTGGTAACAAGGACAATTTTTGGACCTGGGATAACTTTTGTGTTGGGGGTGATGACAAGAGGAAAAGGTTTGGTGATGCATGACTTTGGGCAAATTATGTGCATGTTAGCAAGTCACTTTACATCTCTGAGCCTCCTTTGCCTTAACTAATTTAATTCAATTTTTTTTCAATTTAATTCAAAATCAACACATTCAATTCAATAATATTTATGATATACCTACTAGATTCCAGGCATTAGGCACTACTACCAACAACAAACATTGTCATGTGTGCTTAGCACAGTGCCCGGGCACATAGTAGGCACTAAAATATTAATTGATTGAGGAATTTATATTCTATTCTTAGTTGGACTAGATCTTAACCTTTTTTTTATATCATAGACGCCTTGGGCAATCTAATGAAACCTACCCAGAAGAATGTTTTTCAATGGATAAAATAAAACACACAGTATTACAAAGGGAACCAATTACAGTGAAATACAATTATCAAAACATTAAAAAAAAAACCAAAACAAGTTCATCAATCCCAGCTAAAGAACTTTTGGAAATGATTTCCAAGAGCCCTCTCATCTCAAAAATCTATAAATCAAAATCCTTGAACTTTGAAGTTCAAGGAAACCCTTCTTCCCTATTGATTTAGAACCAGGAAGTGATGACATTAGGCATGTGGAGTAGTCTTGCTGCTTTCTGTATCACCCAACGGACCTGTAATCCTCAGCTTATTTTCTTTGGTTTCCTCCCCTCTCTCTTCTGCTGTTGGATGGGATAATAGAAAGTTCTAGCAGCAGAGGCTGTGACAAAATCAGAATCATAATGGTAGTGTCAAGGAATGGAGGAAACCAAGCTCAGGTAGTTTGGAGGCAGAAGGGTTCCAGGATGGCTGCAAAGGGGGTAGCTAGGTAGAATAGTGAATAGAGCACCAGCCCTGGAGTCAGAAGGACCTGTGTTCAAATCCCGCCTCAGACCCTTAACACTTATTAACTGTGTGACCTTGGGCAAGTCACTTAATCTCAATTGCCCCCTCTAAAAAGAAAAATAAAACGAATAGCTGCAAAGGACTAGAGGTAAGACAGAACCAGGCAGTCTAAGGTCAATGTGATCAAAATACCAAGGGGAGCCCAAATAGACTATTATGGAGTGAGGAATTGTGCTGAGTGATTGATTGCTGCCACAAACCTCTCAGGCTTTTTGAGGTCTTTAATTGAGCAGATGATGGCGTGGAAAGAACATGGTAGATTAGAAGACCTAGTATAAGTCTTGGCTCTGGCACTGGCTATGTTCAATATTTCTGGGCCTTAATTATTCCATCTGTAAAATGAGAGTGTTGGAGTTGATGACATAGAAAGTCCCTCTTTCCTTCTAGCTCTAAACTTACTATTTCTTAATGAGCCAGCATTTTAAATTATTATTATTATTTGCTTTCTTTAAACTGGGGTTAAGTGACTTGCCCAAGGTCACATGGCTAGTAAGTGTTAAGTGTCTGAGGCCAGATTTAAACTCAAGTCCTCCTGACTCCAGGTGGGGTGCTCTATCCACTGTGCCACCTAGCTGCCCCCAGAAATAAGCATTTATTAAGCACCTACTATGTGCCAGACACCATATTTAGTGCTGAGGATGCAAAGAAAGGCAAAAGTTATTCCCTGTAGTCTCTGGTTGATTCTGACCCCCTAGAACAGAGTTATTTGGACTAAAGGGACCCTCTGGATGTGGGAGAATCATTTACATTAGTCAAAGAGCTTTTTCATAAACCTTAAAATACAATATAAATGTTATCTACTATTTTGTACTATATAAATGCTGCTAGTAATTATTAATAGCAGCAAATATTAATTATTAATATTGATAAATCTTCATGATTAATAATAGCAACGTTTACACAGTGTATAACAGTAGCCAGAATTTAAAAGGTTTGTAAAGCACTTTGTTTATGTAGCACTTATATGCTATACATGTGGGCTAATATAACAATAATTAATAATAGCCAGTATTTATATAGTGCTTTGAGGTTTGCAAAGCATATTACATATGGTAACATTTTTGATCCCTCAACAATCTTCAAGGTAAATGCTATTATTATGCCCATTTTACAGATGAGGAAACTGAGTCTGAAGGAAGTTAAAGTACTTAGTGCCTGAGGAAGGATTGTAATGTTAATGGGGTATAAGATCTTCCCCACCCATTAAGGGAAGCTTGTTTAGGGAAGGCTTCCTTGTAGGAAGGCTTTCACACCTTTTGCTAATTTCTAATTAGGCAAAGAGTCAGGAGGGTTGTGATGTCTTCTGGTTCTAAGAAGTGCATATATACTCCGAGTTGGCATTTTACTTTTAGGGCTTGCTTATGAGAAGGATCTTGTGATTCCCTGGTTGAGATTCTGAGTGGCTACATGTTCAGAGTTCCCCCACTGTTCAGATGTAAAGGCTCTCTTGATCCAGGGATGGATGTAAAAAGTGTATAATTGATTCAGGCAGTCAGAACTCTGTCTGTTGGTCTTCGTTTCTCTGCTTATATTTTCTCTGAAGTTCAGGGTACTGACTTTTCCCTTGATCTAGTGAATGTAATTAAAAAAGATTGTTGACCCCTTAAACAGCTATCTTTCCTAGTAAAGCAGATCTAAGAATCTGTGCTAGCAGCCATCCTGGGTGTGGCAGTGTAGTTGCCATTACAAGGATTCAAACTTACATCTTCTTGACTCCAAGCATGACATTCTATCTACTGTACCACATAGAAGCCTCAAAATGAGGAAAAAAGACCTTCTCATTGGGAAGCAAAACCCCAGTCTCCTTTGTGACAGTCCAGGATACCCCTCCACTATATCAAAGACAACTGTACTATCTTCTTCTGCAGAGCTATTTCCTAAAAGTGTGAGAGATCTGGATCTGGACAACCCTCAGTTATACCTTGCCATCGGGGTAGCTTTAATATATTGATTTGGCCAATCCTGTCTGAATCACCCTGCCTTATAAATCTAAGTTAAAAAGAAATTTCTGAAAAGGCCATACAGTGGGTGAAGTATATTGCTCTAAATCAGGGATCCTTAACCTTTCTTGGGTTTTGTGTTCCTTTAGCAGGCTAATAAAACCTATCCATCCTCAGAATGACATCTTTTTAAAAATTCATAATTACAGAAATGGAAATGCTAAATTTCAGTTCCAAGTTAATGGAAATAAGTAATTTTTTTTCCCATCCAAGTTCACAGACCTCTTGGAATGTATCCATAAGACCCCTTTGAGGGCTATGATATCCAAGTTAGAACCCCTGCTTTAAATCATTAACAAAGATGTTAGAAAAAAAGGTTTATGTCCTTGAAACTGAAAAGTGCTATTTTGAGAGGAAGCTAACTAGATAAGTGGCCAAGATCACACACAGACCTGTGATGGAGGCAGCATGGAAAGAGTGGTGAGACTGGAGTTACAAGACCTGAGTTTGGATACCAGTTCAACTACTCTCTGTATAACCTTGGACAACTCACTTCCCTATTTCTTATTTCTTATTTCTGAATGAATGAATGAAGTATTTATTAAATTATCTATACAATGAAGAGACTGTACTACATAACCTATTAAATTTCTTCCACTCTGGTTCTTGGACCCTAAAACCTTAATTCCGTACTTCCCACAAGGAACTAAGCTCCCCTTCTTATGTACATGTCTGAGTCCTGTGGGCTGGACAGGACACAGAACTCCAATCTTTTACCATTTTCACAAATTGTCCTTTATTATTTATACTTCAAAGATTCTAATTTCATTGGGGTTAGTGTTCCTTCCACCTATACAGTTTGCAACCTCCACGACTAAGTAGATGGTCTCTAGGAGTTGCTCAACCTGAAAATTTTCATTACCTAGTGGCCAACCTGGTAATGAGATTTGTTATTTATATTCAAGATTAATCGAGTTTCTACTTCAGAGGCTCCAGGCTTTGTACTGAAAACTGAACAACCTGACACTAATGGCAGAGATAAGAAATAGTGTAAGGGAGGAACTAAGGAAAATGGGTGTGTGTGTGTGAGAGAGAGAGAGAGAGAGAAGGCAGAGGTAGAACATTTAGCAACCACTTAGGGGTGTGCAGGTGTGTATGGTTACATACATGCACACATGTGTATGCAGGAGACAGGGAGACATAGAGAGAACTACAAGGGCACCTCAGCCTTTCCAAATCATTAGAGATCTTTGATTAAAGGGTGAGATCAGTTTGGGAAAATGAGACACACTGAAAGCCTTGAAAGGTGACCTCCACCTGTAACCATGTTTCTTTATGAGTCTCAAGGTAACGATATCATTCACATGGGCTATTGACCTGGGATGAAGGCCCTGCAGTTATGTATCATTGGGCATCATAGTTGGCAAAGACATACAGGCTATCTGAAAAAGTCCTTGCCTGGATCAGAATCTGCTTGCTTCTTAAAGTCAGAGCTTTAGAGTTCCCTGACATGAGCAGGCAGTGTGAGTCTTGCTTGGGTTATGGAGTTTCAACATTAGCAGCAGACTATAGGCTGCATGTATTGCTCTGATAGATGCTTAGGGGGATGAGATCCAGCCTGCATCTGAGCAGGTGAGGAATCCACTGGGCAAGTCAACATATGTAGCCAAAGCCCACTATAACTTAGACTTCTATTACACAGCTTTGATTATACTACCAATCAAATCATGATGTTGAAACATAATGACCCACATGAATTAAAGTCATTTAATCCTAGAATTTGAGAATCAGAAGGGACTTTAATAGCCATCTAGTCCAACCTATATATGAAAGGAAACCTGCAAAAGTCTCTGCTTAAAGACTCTAAAGACAGAGAAACTACTACCTCTTTAGGCAGACCATTCTACTTCTGGGCACCTCTAATTGTTAGGAAAGATTCTCTTGACATAAGACAAAATTTGCTTGCTTTCAACTTCCATCTATTGTTCCTGGTTCTGCCCTCTGTGGGCAAATGGAATATCTAGCCCCTTCTCCCCATTACAGCTTTTCAAATAATGGAAGACAGCTAATACATCCCCCTGAGTCTTCTTGTCTCTAGGTTAAACATGCCCAGTTCCTGTAACTAATCTTCATATGACACAGATTCAAGGTCCTTCATTGTTTTGGGCAAAACATCTCATCAATGTCTTTCTTAAACCATGGTGTCTAGAACTGAACATAATACTTTAAAGGGGGCCAGATGAAGACAGCATACAGGGGAACTAACCTCTCTGATAGCTGGATGGGAATGTCTTGTCAATTAAATTGTGGTGCTCCTGCTCCCTCCCACCACCATTTATTCTCTTTCATTGAAAAAAGGTTTATTAATGCCTTTTGTTGTTACATTCCATTTTATCATAATCAGAGAAAAATAATGAAAAATATTTGTAAAGTACTTTGCAAATCTGAAAGCGTTACAGAAGTGCCAGTTGCTTTTGTTATTATTACAGCAGCAATAAATTTCAGGATATCCCTTATTCCCTCCCCGCCTCACCCCCACGCAGAGCCAATGAGCCTCCTCTTTGTGACAAAGAAAAACAGTTAAACAAAGCTGACTGACAGTGACTGCATGGGAGAATATGTATATGTGGAATTCCACACCCAGAGTCCTTCACCTCTGAAAAACAAGGAAGGAGGTCTCGCCTCCATTTGCTGCTGTCCAACATAGTCTTTACCTAAAGCATATTACATTCCACATTCTAGGCAGCTTACATAAACTCTATGTCACAGGCTGAGATGCAGTCATTAAATGGAAAACAAACTGGGCTAGAAGTATAGGACAAGGGCCTTATTCCCTAAACTGCCCTTGACTTCCTTTGATAACTTGGATGAAGGCCTTAGTTTCTTAGGTTTTCTTAATTGTGGAGGTGAGAAAGGAAAACATTTCAAATATGATGGACCACTTGTATAAAGGCAAAGAGGTGGGAGATGGAACGACATGTATGGGCAAAATCTAATGGGCCACTTTTATTGGAATGGAGATTGCAACATGGCAGCATTTATATGGCACCCAACAGCAGGCGGCATTTATATGGCACCCAACATGGCACCATTTATATGGCACCCAACATAGCAGCATTTATATGGCACCCAACATAGCAGCATTTATATGGCCCTTTAAGTTTGTTGTTGTTAAGTCATTTTAGTCATGTCTGACCCTTTGTGACCCCATATGGGGTTTTCTCAGCAAAGACACTGAATGTTAGTGAGAATCAGAAGGGACTTTAATAGCCATCTAGTCCAACCTATATATGAAAGGAAACCTGACAAAAGTCTCTGTTTAAAGACTCTAAAGACAGAGAAACCACCACCTCTCCAGGCACACCATTCTACTTCTGGGCAGCTCTAATTGTAACTGAATGAAATGTGGAAATTGAGGTAAACAGGTTAAATGACTTGCCCAGGGTTACACAGCCAGCAAGTGTCTGTGGTCAGATTTGAACTCGAGTCTTCCTGGCACTGTGGCACCTAGCTGCCCCTTTGTAAACCAAAGGTCTTCAGTACGAATGAGCTTTCATAAGTTCCTCAGAGCAAAAGGGCTTTTGTAAGTTAAGGGGAGTACATTTTTTAGCACCATGACAAGTTTCTGTTGAACCACAGATGGACTTGGTTTGGTGTGTTGAACTGAAATTTCTATATAACAAAACCTCTATTTTTTAATATTCTAACCCATTTTAATCAGTGCTTTAGTAATGCATCCCCATCCTACTGACAAGCTAAATTGCTAGGTATTTCTATTTGACATTTCCCGAAGTTTGTCATAATTACCTCTCTTGTGAAATGAACTCTTCAAACACTGAACATTTCATTTCCTTTGTACAGATGTTTTCTCTTTCCCACCACCACCCTTGCCGCAAGGTAAATAAAGAACAGTTAGAAAATACCTAGGAATCTTAAGATGAGGAAACCTGGAGGGGATAGAAAGGATGTGTGGATATAAGACTTTGGAAAAAAAAAGATTGAAGAGTCGTATTTTCCACCTCTTATTACTTGACATTTTCTGTAACTTTCAACTTCCAAAATGCCACATCAGATTAGTTTTTCACAACGACATTTTTTTTTTACCTTTGGAAGGAAAAGACTACGGATATTAGTCATGGTTATATGTGTGTTTGTCTGTGTACATGATATCGTTCATATAATGGGTAGGAAGTCTGAATTGTTCAAGTAATCAAATAAGATAATAATAATGATACTTTGATCTTGTTCCTCAGTTGTTTTCAGTGGTGTCTGACTCTTTATGACCCCATTTGGGGTTTTCTTGGCAGAGATACTAGAGGGATTTGCCATTTTTTTTCCCAGCTCATTTCAGAGATGAGGAAACTGAGGCAAGAAAATTTATCTAGTTAAGACCACAGCATGGAAACCAAAGCAACTACTTTCATGGGAGCTGGATTAAATTAGGTTATTAAAATATCAGAGCTTCCAAAAAGTAAATTCTTTCCCCCAAAATTATCATCAAGACAATTTAAGCTATCCATTCTGTTGCCAAGGCCTGTCAATTTTATGTTTTGGTTGTTTCCAATTTATCTTGTATATAGCTTGTTTGTACACAGTTAATTACATGTTGTTTCAACCATTATACTGTGAGTTCTTTGAGAGAATGGAATGTTTTTTACCTCTCTTCATATCCCTTGGAGGCAGCTGGTGGTTCAGCAGATAGAGCCCTGGGTTTGGACTCAAGAAGACCAGAGTTAAAATATAGCCTCATATTCTTTCTAACTGTGTGACCCTGGGCAAGTCACTTAACCACTATTTGCCTCAGTTTCCTCAACTGTACAATAGGGATAATAGTAGCACTTATCTCAAAGGGCTGTTGTAAGGATCAAATGGGGTGTTTGTAAAAAAGTGCTTAGCAACAGTGGCTGGCACATATTAGGAGCTTTATAAATACTTATTCCCTTTCCCTTCCCTAGTGCTTAGCACAGTGCCTGGGTTCGTGGATAGAACACTGAGCTGAATTCAAATTCAGCCTCAGACACTTACTAGCTGTGTGATCCTGAGTAAGTCACTTAACCTCTGATTGGCTGATAAGATGGATTTGCTGGGGAAGAAAATAGCAAATCATCCCAGTAGCTTTGCCAAGAAAAAACAAATGGGGTCACAAAGGATCAGATGTGATTAAATGACTGAATGACAAATGGGTTAAAATTATGGCAAGAAATATTTAGGATGTACATGGAGATGGACTTCCTGATAACCACAGTGATTACTGCAAGGAGAAAATGAAAGGAAACAGGAAACCATTATATCCCAAACCCTGAAGGTCTAAGTATAGGAAAAAAACAACCGTGTGCTTGAGTGGTTTAGGTAAAGTCCCACCTAGAGACAGCATGATCAACTGTACAGCCTTCACAAGTCCATCCCATATCATGTCATCCTAAGAAATAACTGTGAGGAATTCAGAGAATCATGCGAAGACATTCAAGTGATGTAGAGTGAAGAATAAAGAAAACAGTATCCACATTGACTACCACAATGTCAGTGAAGAGGACAGCACCGAAGACTGAGCACTGTGTAGTTTTAATGATCAAATTGAGCCTAGGAGAAGACTTGAGACCCTCTCCTCTTTGTAGAGGCGGGGGACTATGGATGTGGACTATTGCATACACTGTCAGACTTTGTCACCGGCACTTGATTTTGCTGAACTGCTTCCCTCCATTCTTAATTATTATTAATATTTTTGTTACAAGGGATGACTTGATGGAATAAGGGAATATTTGGAAATGAAGATGATGTAAAAACAATGGATATCATTTAAAAAGAAGACTTAAAAAAGAAGATGAGAGAGAAATAAGTGACCGCTTTTGTTTTAGGATTCAAATATTCTATGACTGAAAAGAGAATTGTTATGTTTTGGGGAATCTCTTAGTTCAGATTCCTTCACTCACATGATCTCTATCTCCATTGTCCCTTTGTCACTCGACCACCCGAAGCTGCTTCTTCATCTTCAAATCTCAGACTTTCAAAATCTCTCTGGTTCTTAATCCTTTCCCTTCTCTTAATCCATCAGCCCTATTCTGTCTGGCTTTACTTCTTTTCATTAACAGTCTTGACCTTTCAAACCATTTCAACAGTGCACTTATGATCTACTCTCAAACTTCTTGGCTTTTTGTCCTCATTCTCAGCCTTGGGTTACAACTACTCTCTATACCTTTTCTGTTCCAAGCCCTAATTTTCTAAGAGTTTACTAGAGGAACGCATTAAATAGTTCTTCCACAAAAAACTCATTCTAGCTAATTTTGACTGAGCCATCACTACTTCATGGCAATCCTTTTATTCCTTTTTGCACACTTCCTTTCATATTCCCTATTGTAACTGTTCCAAATCTTTTCCATTTTCCTCAAACCTCCAACTTGTGTCTCTCAACCAGTGACTATTGCATTGAGAAAATTCAGGGCTTACTTTATCTCTCCTTCTCCATACTTCAAAATCCTTCAATATCAGAGGTTCTTAATCTCGGACCCATGAACTTTTTAAAAAAAAATTTGATAGCTCTATTTCAATATAGTTGATTTCATTTTTAATTCTAAGTATTTTATTATATGCATTAAAATGGGCCTAAGAAGGGGTCTGTAAACTTCACCTGACAGTAAAAGGGGTCCATGAAACAAAAAAGGGCTTAAGAATCCCTACCCTAGGTCTTCACCCACTTCTACTTCCTTCCCACTGGTTTCCAAGGATGAGGTGAATCTCCTCCATGCCAAGGCCAATCTCTTCTCTAGTGACCTTACTCCACCCTCTCCCATTTCTTCTGGGACTTTTTTTTTTCCTATCTCTTACTTTCTCTAATTTTTAACCTTTCCTATATATTGGACTTTTCTTCCCTTCTCCCTAAAGTCACATTCAAGTCTCTCATATGCTAAAAATCATTTCCTCGGTTCTTGAACTCTCTCAAGTTATCACCTTCTATCTCTTCACACCTTCATTGTGAAAGATCAATCAGTATTAATTACCCCCACTTCCCCAGCAGCTCTCACCCTTGTCATGAGCAGTGTCAGATTTTATCACATAAACCCTGTATTTTACAAGGATTTGCTTCTAGGTAGACTGATGCCATAATTCTTGCCAGGTGGCTGCATAGAAAGTGCCATCTTTTTTCAATCTATGGCTGGTGTCATTGAGACACCCAGGGCTAGGATTTCAAAACATGTTCTCTGAGTCTACATATCTGGGGCAGTGTTTATGCAAGCATAGGAATGGGGCAGAGGGTCAAAAGAGCCAGCAGGCTATTAGAGTAGATAGCTTGCTGGCCAGAAATTTGGAAGAACCTGGTCAAAACACTGCCTCAGACACTTACTACCCATATTATCACAGGCAAGTCATTTAACTTTTTTGGACTCTGGGTTTCCAATCCATAAAATGGGAATAATAATGCTTAACATTTATGCAACTCTGATTACACAGGGTTATTATAAAGAAGAAAAGAGATAATATATGAAAAGATCATGATAAATTTAACTCTTTAAATATCATTTGTGATTACTAGCAGTTTTCTCTCACTGTTTGCTTCCTTGGAAATGGGCCTTAGGAAGGGCAAGGAAGAAAGGTGATGAGCTCAGGCATGAGAGCAGTCACCTTGTGCCCCTCACCTGGGTCAGGGATAGTACCTTGAAGCCCTTTCCATGGACCTCTGGCATTGCACTCTGCCTATGTTTTTCTGCAGAGAAGTTGCACTCACCCTAAATGTTGTGAGAGAGATGGGAGGCATTCATTCACCAAGTGTAGCTGTCTGACCCCCTGCTCCCAACATCAGCTGCTGCCCATGTCTATGGTCTATAAGAGACGGCTGCACGCTTCCTGGTGTCCTGCCCCTCCATCCCAGGGCAGGGGCTTCTCAATGTTGTATCTTCTTGTAAGATTGTCTCATTTCAATGGTCTTTTAGGGTACGTGGTCCCAAGGACTCCATAGAGAATTAGGGGCTGGGACTGGAGTCCTGGAGTACAGTCACCCAATGCACAGTCCTGAAACTGTGAGAGAACTTTATAGGTGAAATGGGATAAGCCTACCATGTGCCAGACATGGCTATTTACTATTTATTTACAATTATTATCTCCTTTGGTCCTCACAACAATCCTGTACGATAGCTGCTATTACCATCTCTATTTTGCAGATGAGGAAACTGAGGCATACAGAGGTTAGGTGACTTATCCAGGATCACACAGATAGTAAATATCTGTGGCTGAATTTGAACTTAGGTCTTCCAAATTCCAAGCCCAGTGTTCTAGCTGACTAGGTCATGGAAAAGGATTAGGGACAATTCTACTCATCTTTGTATCTCTCCTGGCACCCAGCAGAGTCACAAAATGTTAAAACTGGAAGGGACCTTGGGAATAATTTCTTGCAAATTTTTTTGTTTTTAATGAGGAAACCAAGTCCTGGAGAGGCAGGAAAGTGACTTGTCCAAGATGACTCTGCAAGAAGCCTAACTGGACCTTGAAAGCAGGTAATTCCTGGGGTTATAGAATTTAGAGCTGGAAGGACTGTGTTTAAATCCTGGCTCTAATGCGTACTGTCTGTGTGTCTGTGGGCAAATCCTTTTTCCTTTCTGGGTTCCAATTTCCTCATGTATAAAATGGGCAAACTGGATGCAGTCCTTTTGACTCTGAATCCAATACTTACTCCAATAAATAATACTTTTCCCCACAACAAGTAAAATAAATATGTGTTGAATTAATTTAAATTTAGTCCTTCTTTGGCCTCTGGGCTTAACCTTGCCTAATGTATCCAGGTGGATGAGTACCTCTGGGGAGGAAGATCCACTGCTTATCATACATCACTGCCAGAAAGCTCTTCCTTACAGTGAACCTAAATCCCTCCAGCTGGAGCTCAATACTTTTCTTTTGTTCTATGTATAATGGAGACAAAGCTCACGTTGTTTACTATATAACTTCTGAAGGACATTTTAAAAGCTCACTTCTGGAAACATAAGGATAAGGCCATAAATTTAGAGTGGGAGATGATCCCAGGGGTTCTTAACCTGGGGTCCACGAACTTAAAAAAATGTTTTGAAAACTTTACTATTTTGATTTCCTCTTTGGGCTCCACTGCTGGCTTTCTCCACCATGCCCCAGCATCCTCCTCCCCTGATCTTGCCACACAGGAAATGCACTCTATCCTTCTGATTGGTTGGTTACATAATAAATGCTTGTTAACTTGTTGACTAACTGTATTTCAGTATAATGGGCTTCCATTATAATCCTATATATTTTATTTTATGCATTTAGACACATTAAACTGAGAAGGGGTCCCTATGCTTTACCAGACTGCTAAGGGGGTCCATGACACAATGAAATTTGAGAGCTCTTCATCAAGGACAACCTCTCATTTTAAAGAAGAAGCAGCTGAGGAATGTTAAATGACCTGCCCTAAGTCAAGAAGCAAATGGGATTCAAACCCCAGGTCCTTTTACCCCAACCCCAGCAGTCTTTCCACTGTATTCTTCATTTTTCAGCCTTTCCTGGGTCTAAATTCACCATTGTTTAAATTCTTTTTGTGGTTCTCTGCAGTTGTCCCCTTTCTTAGTTTTCCTCGCTTTTCTGTTTTTCCCATGCCCAGAGTTGAATAGTCCCCAGCATCACATAGACAGCAGGCAGTGCCTATACCATCCTCTTCTTTTGTCTTTCTACCCATCTGTGTCCTATAGGGTGCCACATTAAACCCATTTGGTCTATGATACTGGTTGACTGGTTCATCTTTCTTCCTCTCCTCCCTTCCTCCCTAGAGATGAACATGACGATGGCTTTCAGGGCCTGGCTGGTACCTGCTGAGGCCCAAGAAGTCTCCCCCTTGCCAAAGAGTTGTAACCAAGGTGGCCAACAGCCAACAGGGAGTCTGACTCAGGTTTGCGGGAAAAGTGAGTCAGCACTAGGCCCTCAGTGTTGGAGCCAGCCAAGCCAATCAATTGACCTTCTCTCTACAGCAACTCAGAATTGTTGGCTGCCAGTTCCCTCCTCCAGGCTGCCCGCCAATGGCAGCTTCCTTAGTGGCTCAGGCATTTCAGTAACCATAGCAACTGGTAGGCCCAGGTAGTGAAAGTACTAACAGGATTGGTCAGTAGATACATAACATCATCATCATTACCAAGAATTAATTGCTTTGGGTCTATACAAAGTGATCAAGGGAAGTGAGGAATCCATGCCACTTTCTCTGGAGTTTACATTATAAACCAAACAATATGGTTTTAAAACACAAAGACCTTGTCTTTTATAGGGATAGAGACTGGACCTGAGATTTAATTGGTATAGGGAATTCCTAGATGATTAAATTCTGTCTATGTGGATTGACACCTTCTCTGCAATTTATAACCTTAGAAACTTGCCTAGAGCTTTGAGAGGTTCGGTGATTTACTCAGGGTCACATAGCCACTATGTTTCTGAAGTGGGGCTTGAATCCCAGATCTTCCTGGCTCTGAGGTCATGGCAGGAAAGGAGTCACACTTGTTGGTTATCTAGAACCACTGTGGCCTAGGACCAAGGAGGATGGGGTGTAGAAGAAGCTGAGACTCAGAGAGACATGTTTAATCTTTGCTTCTTTGAAGTTAGATGTTTCCTTCCTCCCTTCCTCCCTTCCTCCCTTTCCTTCCTTTCCTTTCCTTCCTTCCTTCCTTCCTTCCTTCCTTCCTTCCTTCCTTCCTTCCTTTCTTCTTTTCTCCCTTCCTTTCTTTACTTCCTTCCTCCCTCCCTTCCTTCCTCCCTGCCTTCTTCCCTCCCTTCTTTCTTTTCTTCCTTATTTCTTTCCCTATCTCACCTAGGCTAGAAGTGCAGTAACCACTCATGGTTCAACCCGGCTCAATTCACCTTCCCTTAAGCAGCCCAATAGACTTTAGCCCTACTATAGCCCAGAACTTCTGAATTAAAGTGATCCTCAGCTTCCCTGGAAGCAAGGACTAGAGTCACTACAGCCAGTCAGATATTTATTTCAAAAGGTGATTTTAAAAATAAGATCAATTCAAAATAATGTTCATTCCTGCCCTCCATTTAAAGAACATTTGTACCATATTTGCTCTCACAGTATCATGGAGATAGACTTGATATTCTGGAGACAATAGTTTCCTTACTTAGGGTATCAGGCACTTATCAAATTTATATATTGTATTTCTATTAATCTTTCAATTTAAGAGGCTGATTTTCTTAACTGAGGGCTTCTTTTTTGATTATAATCCTTAGTAAATGAAAATGTGCTTGGATGTCACAAATTTGTTAGAATTTCACACCTGGAAGCATTTCACACTTTAATAGCTGTGAGCAAGTCCTTCCTTAAATAATTAGTCTTGGGAATAACAGTATAAATAAAAACAATTCACAAATGCTGATTGCTCTTCCCTCTATGTGACCATTCACTGAGGGTCATTTGGACACATTCAAGGTCATTTATTTTTAGATTAGTGGACAAGAAGGGGAAGGTCAGGATGGTCTTCACAAAAATCTGACAACAGGTTCACAAAATCTCACCAAAAATTTGAAGAGACTTCAGAGACCATCTTGTTCTCCCTATCCCTGAGCAGGAATCTTTTCCATAGTATCCCTGACAAGTGGTCCTCTAGACTTTTCTTGAGGACCTCCAGTGATGGAGATATTACCCCATTGAGAGGTAGCCACTTTTGCTTATTTCTCTTTGCAAAGAAGTTTTCCCTGACATTAAAACTGAATATCTCTCTCGGCAACTTTTACTCATTGCTTTTACTTCTGTCCTCTGAGGTCAGGTAGAAAAGGCTAATCCTTCTGCTGTGATTGCCATTAAAATACTTGAATGAAGACAACTCTCACATCTCTCCTTTTTTCTTGGCAAAGCACCCCTACTTCCTCCCTTCCTCCCTTCCTTTTGTTTGCTCTTCAGTCCTTTGAGCATCCTTGTAATAGACACAATCTAGCTTATTCCATTCTAAATTGTGGCTTCCAGAGATTTCATTTAATCTTCACAACAATCCTGAAGTTGAGGAAACTAAGGCAAACAAAGATTAAGTGACTATTTTAAACCAGCAATCTGCCCCAACCCCTTGATGCTGTATAGATACCTCATCCTAGAATTCTTATGCTGCTTTTTAGAATTCAGAGATAGATCTTTATATTTTTCCCTTTCATATTTTTATTTGTCGGATTTGGCTCATAATTTTCATCTCTTGAGACCTCATTGGAGCTTTACTGTTTTTCCTCCACTCTGTTAGCTTCATAACCTCTGCAAAATTATCATCTAATACCTTTTATGGCTCCATTGAAATAATTTATGAAATTGTTGAATAGCACAGGGCCCAAGGCCTTCTTCCATGTTGACAAGAAACCATTAATGATTACTCTTTGAGTTTGCTAATTCAATCAGTTTTTGCTATACTAGAATTTAACCCACTTCTCCCCATCTTGTCCACAAGATGTATCGTCTGAATCTTTCCCACTGCTAAAATTAAAAAAAAAAAACAAAGAAGGGAAAAAACCCCCAACTCCTTGAGGATTCACTTTTCAGTCCCAGGAATTAAACTGAGACCTCCTTCCATTGCCAATATCTAGTGGCCCTCAATATTGGAATCTTCTTCCTATATGTAACTTTAATCCTAAACCTCTTCTGTGTCTTTCTTTCCACATGCAAAAGTTTTGCCAATTCTACTTATTGTCAAACACACCATCTGGCGGCTGCCTTGGGGGAGAAGAGGTTCATTTGTTTTTTGTTTTCTTAGACTCTGGGTGGTGGTGACTGGGTAGCTGGTGACCAATAGAAAGCCAAAAGCATCAGATGCTCTTCATCTGGAGTTCAGTGTGGATGTCAGAGGCTAATTGCAACTTCTATCTGGTTTTAGCTAGTTGATTAAATATCTTATGCTAAGTACTATTCCATCTGTCTCTTCAACAGTGGGTGCCAAAGGCAGGTATTTTTAGCTGTGGGGCAAATAGTTGAACAGTTTTGCATATAAAATTTATCTAATCTGACACTGAATTTCAATCATGTCTTTCTTCCTCAAAAATAAATGAGGTTTCAGTTTTGTGATTATTTTAAGAATGATGCCAACTGGCCAGCTAGTATTGAAGTTATTTTGTTCACAGAAGCCATACCTTAAAAGGACATTTTTGCTTCCTTTTCGGTAGAATTTGCTTAGGAAGGATTTGGAGTTTGAGAACAAACTACTGACTTTTTTATATCAAACCTTTCTCCCAGTTGTGTTTCCCCAGGGCATCCGTTTCAATCCATCCAACTTAAAAAGAAATAAAAAGCAAGCCAAATCAATCAATATAAGAAGACAGGCATATTTTTTTTGGAGGGGGGGGGACTTCATTTCCCACAAACATGTGAAGAGCAGGAGGTGATGATGTTATCCCAGCACAAACTCAAGCTGGATTTTAACATGTGAAGTGAGGAACTAGATGTTGTCTCACAAGAGAAAAGAAGTGGGAAGATTCAGAAGAAAGGGGAAAATAGAGGAAGGAGCAAGTAATTGTTCTAGGCCATGTCCTATTCTTTGCTATTCAGGATCAATGCTAGTTTTTGTGTTGTGTCTGTCCTCCTGACTCCAAGGTGGGTGCTCTATTCACTGTGTCACCCATCTAGCCCTTCTTCTTCTTTGTAATGGGAGAGATGGGAGAGAGAGAAAATAGACTTTTGTTGATTAAGATAAACAAACAAATAAACAGATGCTATTTAACCTCAGCTAGGTTCTTACTAAAGCAAGATAATCTTTTTCTTCTTTCTTAATTGATTCTCTATCTTACTCTTCATAGAAGCTTTTCCAGACATTCTCTTCTTAATTCAATCCTTCTACACTTTTCTCTCATTAAATCCCCTTGAGTGAGGACTTCACTTCTTAATTTTCCTGGAAAGATTAAGGCCATTTGCCATGAGCTCCCTCTTCTCATAACCTCAGCATTATTGCTCAGCTCTCCTCTTTCCTTCTGTTTCCTGTAATGAGCTGGCCCTTCTTGCCAAAGTTAATCTTTTTCCGTATACACTTGATTCCATCTCCCTATTTTATAGCATATTGACCCCTCAATCTTCTCTTTCTAATAGTTAGTCTCTATTTACTGGCTTCTTCCATCATGCCTTCCACATTTCTCCCATGTATCTTCTCTCCATTCACATAGTCACCATTGTAATTTAGGCCCATATCACCTTTTTCTTGGACTATTACAATGAACATCTAATTGGGCTCCCTGTTTCAAGTCTATCTCAATTACAATCCATCTCCAACACAACTCCCAAAGTGACCTTCTTAAAGTGCGTAAGTGACCATGTCACTTTTATTCAATAAACTCCATTGGCTTCCTATGGCTTCTAATATAAACTCCTCTGTCTGATTTTTAAAGACTTTTATGACCTACCCTGAAACTATCTCTGGAATTTTACTATATTTTATTTTTCTTCTTAGATGCTTTGACCCAGCCCAACTGGCCTTCCTTTTGCTCCTCACACACAGCATTCTATCTCCTGTTTCCATGTTTTTTGCACTGGTCACCCCCGATGCTTGGAAATATATGGCCTCCTAAGTTTCACCCCACAAAATATCTTACTTCTTTTGAGTCACTGCTAAAACATCACCTTCTGTTTGAAACTCTTCCTGATCAGCCAGTTGCTAGTGCCCTCCCTCCCTAACAAGCCTGAATCACCTTATCTTGATTTTTCACATGTATATACATGTTGTCTCCCCCGATAGAATTTAAGCTCCCTAAGAGAGGAGTTCTTGCAATTTTGTATCTGTATCCCCAATAGCTAGTGGTTAGAGTGCTAGGTCTGTCAGGAAGACATTGGTTCAAATCTCACCTCAAACGTCTACTAGCTGTGTGACCTTGGGCAAGTCACAGCCTCCATCTTCCTCATCCATCTCCTAGCACCTGTCTCCTAATGTAATTATGAGGATCGATTTGTAATAGCAATTCATAATCACATTTGTAAAGTGCTGCACACAGCAGGCATTTAATAAATGTTTCCTCTCTTCAAGCACATGCTCGGTGCTTACTAAATGCTTGTTGATTTACAGACTGATCACTAGAATGAGGGACAAAAGCTAAGCAGACTGAATGAATGCTACTTTGGTGCCCTTGAATTATTAAAAGATTCAGAAGAAAGTTTCCAGCACCTTTGGGTAGATTTTCTACGGTAGTTTTAGGGAAAGACTCTGACAAGATTGGCAAAGGATGAAAAGCATCAAGGGGTTGGAGTCTACATGGGGGGTGGGTGGGGAGGAAAACAGCTCCCTCAGAGAGGGATCACAAATCCATGGGGTCATAGGATCACAGATTTAAAGCTAGAGGGGACACTAGTCCAACCTCTTAATTTTACATATGAGGAAACTGGGCCTTGGGGAGGTTAAATGACCAAGGTCACACAGGCAGCAAGTAACAAGGACAGACTCTGAATCTAACTCCTGTCACTGCAAATCCCTCAAATTATCAAAGTATGAGATCAAGTTAAAATAGATGCCAAAGGCATCTTTGAACAGGAAAAGAAGTGATAAAGGTAACATTCAGCCTTATCGGGAGCAATTGTTCCAGAAGGAAAGTCCAGCTCCATCTGTTTTCCTTTGGTGATGATTCTTTGTGTGTCACAAGATACACATGTGTGTACACACACAGGGGTGTGTGTGTGTGTGTGTGTGTGTGTGTGTGTGTGTGTGTGTGTAGATGTTGCAGGTTGGCATTATATAAAATTCAGTATGGTGTTTTGATAATTCAATAATTCTGGATTAGAATTGAGTTGCCACATCTATTACATAGCATAATGGAAAAAACACTGGCGAATTTGGATATTGTCTGAGCCATTTAGTGTTTGTGTGACCTTGGACAAATCACTTACCCTTTATGGATCTCACTTCTCTCTTCTGTTTGGGTTCCATCCAGCAATTTAAAAAAATAGTGTGAGGATAAATGAATGCTCTTAGCAATCAACTGACCAACCAACATTTATTAAGTACCTACTGTATACCAGGCACTCTGCTAACTGCCAGAAAGACAAAGACAAAAAGGAAATAGTGTAAACTACCATAATATAGTGGAAAGAACACTGGCTATAGAGAGAGAAGGTCTAAGTTCAAATCTTGCCTCTGATACTTACTACCTGTGAGACCTTGGGCAAATTACTTAGCTTTCCTTGGCTTCAGTTTCCTCATCTGTATAACAAGTGGTTAGGACTAGATGGCCTCTGAAATCCCTTCCAGGAGTGGATCTAGGATCTTATGATATTCTGTCGGGGGAACAATATGTATACTTACAAGTAAATGCGAATTAATCTTGAGGAGGCCCAAGTAGCCAGGGGAGAATCAGAAAAAGCCTCTTGTAGGAGGTGAATGTTGAGCTGGAATTTTGGGGCAGTGAAGGATCTAAGAGGCAGAGATGTGGAGGGAATGCACTCCAGGCGTAGGGGACAACCTGTGCCAAGGCATGGAGACAGGGCTGGGGAAGAGCAAAAAGAGCAGTTTGCTAAACCATTAAGGGGAGTGATATGGAATAAGCCTGGAAAAGTAGGCTGTTCCCAGCCTGTAAAGAGATCGAAATGTCCCTAAAGGGTCTTAAGGATGTCAGAACTGTGCTTTAGGGAAATCACTTTGGCACTTGAGTATTGGCTGTCATTTATATAGCATTTTAAGGTTTGCAAAGCACTTTACCTATGTTATCTCACTTGGTCCTCACAAGAGTCCTGTAGAGTAGATGCCATTATTTTCATCATTTCATAGATAAGGATATTGAGGTTGAGAGATTACACCCAGATTACCTGCTTAGGAACACATCTGGTAAGCAAGTGGTAGTAAGTGACTGAAACAGGTTTCTAACTCAGGTCTTCTTGATTCTGACTCTAGCACTTTCTGTAGTCCTGGTAGAGACTGTGATAGAATGGGGAGAGAAGGGAAGAGAGACCAGTTAGGAGGTTACTGCAAAACAGAGATGAAAGATAGGATTGACAAGATTTAGCAACTGGTTGACCATGGTGGGGAGGGGAGAGAATAAGAAGTCAAGGATGACTCTGAGACTGTGAATCTGGGTGACTGGAAGAATGGTCGTGCAGGGGTATGGTGCCTTCAACAGAAATAAGGAAGTTGGGAAGAAGGATGGGTTTGGGGAAAGGTGACAAGTTCTGTTTGGACATGTTGAATTTGAGATGCCCATGGGACATCCAGTGAGAAGTATCACATAGGTAGCTAGTGATGTCGACATGAAGCTTAACTCTTTGTAGATATGGAAATCATTTGCATAGAGATAAAGATTGAATCCACAGGAGCTAATAATAACATTGAGAGAGAATGAGGAGAGAGAAACAGGCCCAGGACAGAGCCCTGGGGGATACCTGTAATTTTGCGGAGGACATAGATAAAAATCCAGCAAAGAAGACGGAAGAGAGTTGGATAAATAGGAGGAAAACTAAGAGTGAAGACCATAAGGTCAGGAACTGCATGAAAGATTGGCCTAAAATAATTTTAAAAACCATATTAATCTATTTCTCTATCTATCTATTGATCGATCAATCTATTATCCATTCATTCATCTATCCTTTTATTCATTCATCTACCCATTTATTTATTCACCTATCTATCCTTTTATTTATTCATGCATTTTTATTTATTCATCTATCCATCTTTCCATTCACCCATCCATTCACTCATCTATCTACCCATTCATTCATTCATCTGTCCATTTGTTCATTTACCTGTCTGTTCATTTTTGTTTATTTCTTTTTATTTTGATTTCATTCCCTTCCTCTCCTTCTCCCCCACCAATTGAAAAGGCCAGAAATATGATATACACTTTTTCTGATAAGAACTTGTAAAGACAATGTACTTTTAAAGACCTAAGAATTCTGACCAATCATGATTCTAAAGGAATGATGTTGAAGCATGCTACCCTATTGCTGCCAGAGAGGTGGTGGATTGAGGACACAGAATGGGCCATACATTTCTGGATGTCACCAGTGAGGGAACTTCACTGGATCATGTATATTTGTCACAACGGTTGTGTTTTTCCTCTTTTTTCAATGGAGGTGGAGTTGGTGGGAGGGAGAAAAAATAAGTGTTTATTTAATTGAGAGGAAAAAAATAAAAAAAATTCTCCAGAGAAACATTCTCTGTATTATTCCTGGGAAATACATTCTGGTGTTTCTCACTGCACAGAACTGGGAAACTCTTATGTCAAACTTAAATCTCTCCTGCTATGGTTTAAGCCTGTTTCCTGGGGTGCTTTCAATGAAAATAGAAAACTTGCTGGTGGTAATTGACTCGATACTAACTCAGGTTTCCTCATTGCTCCTTCTCACCATGCTCACAGACTTAAGCTCACCCTCTGCCCACAAAAAACTCATTGGGGTTTGTTTGTTTTAGACTGGACCTTTTATATTATTTGGGGAATATCCTCTATTGTAAATTGGGAACTGTAAATTATAAAATGGTTTTTCGAATGAGAAATTTGGCTGGGTCACTGAGAACTTAAATTACTTGCCCAGAATCATACAGCCAGTCTGTGTTGGGGACAGGATTTTAATCCCCATTTTACTGATCCTGAGACCAGCACTCTATCCACTACATTATTCAAGGTGTTTAATTTCATTTTCAGGATGGAAGTCAATTGTCCCTGAAAAATGCTGGTCAAGTTTGTTTTGAGGAAATACAAGAGTGATTTTCCTATATTTTGAAGGGGATTTCCATCCAGTTTTCATTAACCAAAGAATTCTAGAGACAGAAAGAACCTGGTCTAGCTTCCTGCCTTCAGGCAGTGACAAGCTAGGTATATTGTAGACAATCACAAACTACGTACCTAGAACTTGGCATTTATTGAATTATCAGAGAATCAAGTTTTCAGAGCATAAATAATGTCCCTGTGGTAAAAACATTCCGCATTCTTCTTCTGTAGCCCTCTGCTGGCAACCTAACCATTTGGTCAACAGTTATACAAAATCTTGGACTCTGTTCTGAACAGATTTATAAAATATTAGAGCAGAAAGGGAACTCTGATGAAGGAATATAGTGCTTTTGAGTCCCTTGGTGTGACCAGTAAGTTTCCTTTCCAGGTTGCTTTCCTAATCATAGCCCCCATTCTGTAGTCATGAGGATATGTCTCCCTTATAGACTCCCAAGGGTCACTGGTATTGCTTTGCTGCTGTGGCCCATTCTCTCAGTCAAGCTGCCTGGACTAAATGCCTTTCATTTGTCAAATGCTGGCCATGAAGGTGACATTTCTCATCTTCCTTCACTGTGCAATGGTATTGCAGGGAGGTTCAGTCTTCTTTCAGTTGCCCAGACTGAAAAAATGACAGCTCGGTCATCAGCAGGAGTCAGTCTCTGATAGCAGCACCAGGATGAGAATATTCTTTGTGCCTCAGGCTTTCTCCTAAGTCCCCTAAGATATTGCCTTCTGACTTTCCCATCAAAAAGGTGTCCTTGCTAGGAGGGCATCCTGGATTCTCACATTTCTTTTTGCCAACCTTTTGGCTGGAGGGTAAAGATGGGGGGAGCAGGGAGAAATGCTGTAGGAAGGAAGGGGGTGTGATAGGTGTGCTTCTGTGCATAATATATGAGATATGGTGATAAAGTAATGTTACTGCTTTTAAAATAAACAAACCCAAAGTCCTTGACTGTTAGAGCTACAGGAGACCTTAAAGTACATCTAATCCAACCCTGTTGGAGGAAACTGAGACCCCTTGGCATTTAAATAACTTACCCAAGGTCATTCAGTCAGTTAACAGTAGAGCTTGTAATTGGAATGTAGGTCTTCTATTTTCATTATACCAAAAATGTTCTGAGCTTCTCTTTGGAAATTTCCTTCAGACTCTGTGGCATATTGTGTTTTAAAAATTATTTCTGGGGCAGCTAGGTGGTGCAGTGAATACAGCATGGGCTCTGGAGTCAGGAGGACCTGGGTTCAAATTTGGCCTCAGACCCTTGACACTTAACTAGCTGTGTGACCTTGGACAAGTCACTTAACTCCAATTGCCTTGCCTTCCACCTTCCAAAAAAGAAAAAAAAATTGTCATCATTACTCATAGCAACCATATTTTACATATGTTGAGAATACTTTTTTATGTTATTGTTTTTGATTGTATATGTGTTAATGCCCTTGATGATGACAAATTTTTTATCCTTTGTTGGTGACTTTGGGAAACAATTGAAATTTATTGAGGGCCAAATGTAGTAAATAAGTTAGATGATTAAGCCAGATCTGGTTTTCTTCTTCTTCTCTTTTTGTAGGTTTGAGTAAAGTAATTAGACTTTGTTACAAATAGACTCATTCACTTTTGTGACTGGTAGATTTGTTCTGAAGGCAATTCCCACAGAGGGATTCCAAACAGATTTCAAACAATGGCATCCTTGTTGGAAAATGTCCATCTCCTTTCCAAGGAGACTACTTAGAAAGAGTCAACACTCATCTATAGACACATGCATTTTGGTATGTTGATCAAATTTACCTCAGTGCTGGAGAGTTATGCCTGAAGGAATGAATGGCTGGGACATCCTACCCTCCCTACCCTGCCCCCAGATGTACCTTGGAGAGTTCACAGGTGTGATAAAGGTAGACTAGGTTGAATAACCACTCTCCTTTTATAACAAGCAAGCCAGGGACTAAATTCTTCCTTTTTTGTGTTCCAGAGCCTATTCTCAGTACCACAGGACACCTTCTACTTGTTTGTTTTTCAATCACTGCCCTATTTCACCGCCTTCGAGGGATGCTATTCATCTTCTGTATTAGAGCAGGTGATGTTGCTTATACTCCTTTCTGTGGAGTTGTGCTGATCAGGCAAAGGAGTGCATGGTACCAACTGGAATGGAGCCATTGGCCATCTCTGGCCTGTGCTGTGATGTATGTATGTGATTCCCTCTGTTCTAAACAATTTAACTGATAACTTGCCCTTCACATTAGATTAGAATGAAAAGAAATAGATTTAGCAATACGTTATTTCCCTGACCCTGCCAATAAACAACACTTTGGCAAACCAGAAAAAAAGTTAACCCCTGATATTTAGGTCTCCCTGCTCATGGACCTCAGCCTGTCTCCTCCCTCCAAACTAGGGATTAATTTGGTTTATTCCCATAAAGGTCAGGGCCAGATGTTTCTCTCATTTCTAGTGGCTATAATATATCAAGCATATTGGGATTCCAGGGGGTAGTAGCAAGATAATTAAAAAACAAAAGTAAAATGTGTTGCAATTGGGGAAGTACTGGACTGGGAGTCAGGAGACCTCGTGTCTAGTCCTGACCCTGTTGTAATTTACCCCGGGTAAATCACTTGACCTACATTATATCATCTGTAAAATGAGGTGGCTAAAGTAGACAACAAATGATGTCCTCTCCAGTTCTAAATTACTATGGTAAATACGGCATTTGGTTGATGC
Source organism: Pseudochirops cupreus (assembly GCA_028627135.1). Classification (NCBI taxonomy): domain Eukaryota; kingdom Metazoa; phylum Chordata; class Mammalia; order Diprotodontia; family Pseudocheiridae; genus Pseudochirops; species Pseudochirops cupreus. The sequence goes on along the minus strand of CM053583.1, from coordinate 256,428,903 downwards.
AAGGGATAAAGTGTTGGATTTGGACTTTGGGAAGAACTTCCCAAATTTGGGAATTTTGAATCATGGGCTTGAATCCTGCCCAAGACACTCACTATCACTTAATCTCTATCTGCCTCTGTTTCCTTATCTATAAAATGGGGATAATAATAGTCCTTAGCACCTAGAGTTATTATGAGGATCAGATTTTCTATCTACTATCTATCTATCTATCTATCTATCTATCTATCTATCTATCTATCATCTATTTATCCTCTATCTATCATCTATCTATCCTCTATCATCTCTCTCTCTTTCTCTATCATCTCTCTCATCTATCTATCATCTGTCTCTCTATCCCTCTCTCTCTCTCTATCATCTATCTATCTATCCATCATCTATCTATCTATCTCTCTGTC
>CM053583.1:256423922-256428408 GCA_028627135.1 Pseudochirops cupreus | reverse complement strand
TTCCTAGCCCTTCCCTAATTGTTTTGTATTGCTACAAAGAGCTATCCCTGTCATAGTATAGAGTAGGGGTTTTCAACTGAGGGCTATGAACCCCCAATAAAAGTCTGTGGATAGATTTCAGGCGGCTTGTGAACTTGGATGGGGAAAAGATTATTTTCAGTAGCTTCTAACTGAAATTCAATATTTCCATCAATTACTTTAAGAAGGAGGTGCATAGGCTTCCCCAGACTGCCAAAGGGGTCCATGAGACATGTAAACAAAGGTTAAGAATCCCACATATAGCGGCAGCTAGGCGGCAAAGTGAATAGAGTACGGGCTCTGGAATCAGGAGGACCTGAGTCCAAATCTGGTCTCAGACACTTGACACATACTAGCTATGACCTTAGGCAAGTCACTTAACCCCAACTGCCTTACCTTTCCCCCTCCAAAAAAAAAAAAGAATCCCAGATATAGAACAAAGTCCTCTAGAGGACTGAGGTGGTGGTGACAGTGGTAAGAGAAAGGAGTATTATGGGTGTATGCTGGGCTCTAAGACATAAACTATAGGTATAAAGTTAGGAACTGAAGTTTAGGGTTCTAGTCATGGCTTTGCTGCTGATATACTCTATGATCAGGGGCAAATCACTTCCCCTCAGTTTCATTCTATGGAAAATGAAAGTGTTTTTACCAGATAACCTAAAAGGTCCTTTCTACTTCTATCATGTCATGACCTCACTGAGAAGCAGACAGATTTTCCCCCCTCTTTAGTCTAAACACTTTGCAAACTCATATCTGAGACACACAGTCCAAAGCTCGCCCTAAGATTTTTCATGGTATTTGAGCTTTCCTGGCTGTTCCAGTTCATGATCAGATTCACAGTTTATATTTCTTTCTTAGACACATATTTCAGTTTCCTTTTTCCTTCTCCCACCCCTATCCCTGTGGACCTGGCTCAATCTCATTCCTCATTTGGATGTCCCACCCATTTTTAACCTATTAATATTTTGGGGTGCTCTCTACAGTGACTTCTGAGTCAACATCACTGATATTTTGGGGTGTAGGACCACTGGCAGTGCTGATGTTAAACTCCCTGCTCCCCTACCCTCAAGGCAACATGGGAAGGGTATGCCCAAGGAACAGCTGCTACCTTTCTTTCTTTGTTAATGGCTTCAGCTAGTCAGTTTAGAGGTCAGATTTGTCAGTTTCAATCTCCAGATGCATTTTGTGACTTCATCTGAGGTTAAACAACATCTGATCATTTTTAGAGGTTTTGCTGAACCAGAGACAACTGTCATATGCCATTCTCCTAATATTTTGGAATCTTGTTGGAACAGGGTCTGCCATAAAATGGGGCTTTAGAGAAAGCATAGAATTATTAGATGTCAGTGCTGGAAACAACTCCAAGAGATCATTGAAGGATTACAGTTCTAGAGATGGGGCCTCAGAAGCTGTCTAGTCCATCTTCAAGATGAGGAAGGGAAGGCTGAGGGAAGGGAAGTGATTTGTTCAAGGTCACAAAAGTATTAAGGGTCACATATGAGATTTGAACCCAAGGCTCCTTTGAGTTCAGAGCCTCTCTCCACTTTACTATGCTGACTTTCTAATCTGATTCTCTCATTTTACTCTTCCCAGCCCAGGGAAGTAAAGTAATTTAGCCAAGGTTACTCACATATGTGATAGGCAGCAGGGCTGCGACTAGTGCCAGGTGCCCAACATTCTGTCTCAAATCACCTGTAAGGCAATTTTATAAGGAGGTATATTGCAAAGCTATTGGACGGAGGTCCTATATTGGAAGAATCTGTGATGTGAGACCAAGAACAGCTTTACAAGTTGGAGCAGCAAGCAGCAGTCTTAGGATTTTGCTATATGATGTTGCATGCAGTTCAATGAAGTGTCCAAATAACCCCTCATCTGATCTTAGTGAAGAATATCAGAAGACGAAGTAGGTATTTTTTGTAAATGTGTCAGCAGTTCAGGCATCCGTGATGTCACTGTTTTCCTCTCTATAGGAAGAAATCACAGTTCCTCAGTGACTGTGTAAGTAGAAGGGCTTCAAATGCCACTTTGGCCCAAAGAATTTGTTACCTGTACAATATCACGTTGAGCCTCTTTGAATGGAGCTAGGGCTAGCCTTTGGGTGACAGATATATTATGTCTGGCATTCTAGATTTGGAATTGGGAAGATCTGAGGTCAAGTATAGTCTCTGACACTTAGGAGCTGTGGCTGAGAGGCAGCTGGTGGCTTAGTGGATGGCATGCTGGGCCTTGAGACAGTTCAAACCTGGCTGCAGACAGTTATTAGTGGTATGATCCTAGGTAAATCACTTAACCTCTCTCTGCAGGACTCAGTTTCTTCAACTGTAAAGTAGGAATAATAATGTCACCCACCTCCCAGGGTTGTTGCAAAGATCAAATGAGTTAATATTCATAAATTGCTTATCACAGTGCCTGGAGTATGGTTGGCACTTAATAAATGTTTCCCTCCTCCTTCCTTCCCCTTCCCTTCCCTTCCCTAACCTTCTGTACCTTAGCTGACTTACCTGTAAAACGGAGCTAATATCTGTTCTTCCTACCTCACAGGATGGCTTGAGGCTCAGATGAGCCAACGTATACAAAATGCTTTGCAACCTTCATAGTACAATGTGAAGAACACTAGCTCTGATGCCAGAGGATCTAGGTCCAAATCCGGCTTTGGCTGAGGAGTATCTTAGTGACCTCAAACAAGTCACAAATCACCACACTCTTGAAGTTCCTTAGAGCTCCCACTCTTTGATTCTGAAAATATCCCATTCTCAGCTCCATATTTGCTTGAAATGTCCCAAACTTGCACATGCCTTTAAATACACAGGGTTATATCCTCTAATAACTCCTAACAACCGCCCCCTTTATTATTAAATAATTCCATTGCCTATGAATATTGTGTGCCCACTGTGGGTTTCACAACTATAATCCATGTGAAAAACAACTAAAAAATGACAAACGTCAATTTCTAAGTAAATTTTAAAAAAAATCACGTCAGCCTTATTTCTTGCTACTCCTTCCTTATTAGGAGTGTCTCTTTCCTCTTCTCTAATATAACATGCTTTTCTCATTTTTCCTTCATCCATTTTTTCTTTCTCTTGAAGGCCTAGTCTACATAGCCAACTTGTGATGGCCTCCCCTCTATTTGGTGTGAATTGCCAACTTAAAATTTTTCAAGTAAGTTGGGACAAGTTGAAGAAATACATGCAGAACTCTAGTGTGGACCAGTTGACAGAGTAGATGTTCTCCCAAGAAGATAATCTAAGGAATTTGGGTTTGTTTATAAGATTTCTTATTAATATGGCATTGGAGGCAACTTGCTGTAGTTGAAAAGGTTCGTATCCTGGCTCTGCTGTCTGCTACTTGTGTGACCTTGGGTAAGTCATTTTGGCACTTGATTGCTTTATCTGTAAAGTGAAGGTCTTAGACTAAATGATTACTAAGGTTCCTTCCAATTCTCTATCCTATGAGCATGTGACCGGCATCGTAGCTCCTAGGGAGTCTTTGTTGCTTAGCCATTCACTCGTGTCTGATTCTTCGTGACCCCATGGGCCAATGTTGTCAAGGGGTCTTAAAGGCTATCAAGTCTAAACTCTTTATTTTACAGATGAGGAAATTGAAGCAATTTGCCCATGGTCACACAGCTAGCAAGTATCTGAGATGGGACTTGTCAGTATGCTTGATTCCAAGTCCAGTACCCTATGTGTTCATCAAGACATTTCTTAACCATGTGGCCTTTCACAATCCCTTCCTGCCATGTCTTACGATTTTGTTGGACGGTTTCTGGAGAGGATTCCCCTCTCTTTCCAATTACCATCCTGCTTCCCCTTCACTAGCTCACACCCACTCCACATTCAACTCCAAATTCCCATAAACATTTCCTACCCACCATGCTGTGCTCATTTGAAACACTTTGGGTGAGCCCACTGCTGGGAATAGTAATTCAATTAAAATCTCAGTTTTCAACAATATCATCAAACCCTGTGGTCTGTTACTTCACACCCAGCTTAACTGTGTGTTCCTGTCAGCTGCAGAATAATGAGAGTTCTCTAATTGGGGGGAGGGAGGGTATTACAGTGAAAGTCTCAGTAATGGGAGCAATATGCTGAGCTAAGTACTTTTTCTCTGCCTTTGCCTCTTCAGGCTCTTCCCTGGCTGATGGGTGGAGCTCATCTCTCACTCAGCTCCTAATAACCACCTGCCTTTTCTGTTAAATAACTCTAGTGCCCATGAATATTGCTTGTGTATCCATTGTGGACTTCACAACTGTAGTCAGTGCAAAAATTCAACTAAAAACAACAATGCTTGTCCCACTCAGACAGAGACATGACCCTTGAACCAGCCTTGCAAGCAATTTTCAAAAATCATTGGACCATGAAATTTGCACATGCCCTGTCCCCATTCCCCATTCCCTGTGGCCACCCCCTTTTCCATCTAGCCATATCTACTCTCCTCTACTTTGCCTTATATAGCCAGACTGGAGCAG
>CM053583.1:256413922-256421422 GCA_028627135.1 Pseudochirops cupreus | reverse complement strand
GTGAGAGATGAGCGAGCTGTTGGTGAGATGGAAATGTGTGTGCTCCATGAGATCCGGGGAGGGCTCCCGGGCGCCGGGGCGCGCGTCTTAGCCGCCTCCCAGCTCGGCTCCAGCTTCCAGCCTCCAAGCAGCCAGTGCAGCGACGGCGGCGGCGGCGGCAGCTGCTGTGGCTGGCTCTTCAGCGCCTCCTTCCTCGCAGGACCTCCTTCTACCCCCACCCTCACCCCCGCCCCCTCCTGCAACTCCTCGCTCCTTCTCCACCACTTCCTCCCCTCCCTTTCTGCCTCCCTCAACCGCCCGCCCGCACCTGCTGCGTACTGGAGTCCCCACTATATCCTCCTGTTCCCACCCTGCCCCCAAGTAGTCCCCAGGGGCAAGGGCTCGCTGCGGAGCTTTTTTGTGAGGGGACTGTAGGAGAGAAGGTGGAGGGTCCCGGTTATCCCTCTCCTCTCCAAAAGCGTGACTGATAAGCTTCCCAATGGAGATGGAGAGGAGATTGCTCTTGCTTTTCAGGGTGGTGGGGGCACTTGATTCTCTTGTCCCTAAAACCTAGGGAGGAATTCCAAAATGCCTCTTCCTAGCCCGTTCAAGTGCTGAGAAGAATGGGGGAGCTATTTCACTCAAAGAGCAGGCAAACTGGAGTTGACAGGGAGGAGGGGGATGGACAACGAAGGAGAGGGAGGGCTGAGTGTAAGGACAAGGTGCTCCCCTTCCCCCCAGGAGGGGCTTGATGTGGGTATGACCTGTAATTTCCAACAGAGGCTTAGGTGGCAGTGTGAGCTGAATACCTCTTGTGTCCTCATTTTGCCTTCCCCTTCCCCCTTCCTTCCCCAGTTCATTATGCATCCAGACTGGCTAATCTTCTGCCCGCCCCCCTCCCCCCGCCAATCCTTTCCCCTCTTTCCCATCCACACCAGTCCTAAATCTATTCAGGAGATGCTGTAACTTCCCCAGGCTTTGATCCACACTTGGCAAGGACAGAACCATATCAGAGGTGTGTCTTGGGGTGCCAGAGTAGGAAGAGGCCAAAAGGTTAATAGGAAACCTTCTAGGAGACTTAGGAGATAATAAATGCCAAGCTATTGGTTATTCTCCTCTATATATCCACCTCCTGGTATCCTTCCCCACAGGACTGGACCAGAGATACTGAGTCTGCCTGCCCTGGGGAAGGAACTTAAGCTTCTGAAGCGCTGAACAGTTACCACAGGAAAGGAGAGAGAGAGAGAGACAGACAGACAGACAGACAGAGACAGAGACAGAGAGACATAGAGAGACAGACACAGAGAAAGAGACAGACACAGAGAGACAGAGAGACAGAGACAGAGAGACAGTGACAGAGAGACAGAGAGAGACAGAGACACACAGAGACAGAGAGAGATAGAGACAGAGACAGAGAGACAGAGAGAGAGAGAGACAGACACTCAGAGAAGGAGAGATCTTCCTGGAGCTCCTTCTTTTCCTGTACATCAGAAGATACAGGTAAAAGCCCCACCTCAGCTCCAAGACGTACTAGGGGGTCACGAGGCTTGGGGTTGAGACAATAGCTATTATGTTCTGTGTTAGCCCTACTTCTAAGTAGAGTCAGTGGCTAACTACAGTCCCATAGACACCTCCCCCTACCACCCTCCCCACACTCACTGACTTGTTTCACTGCCTAAAATCTTACAATTTGAGCCATCACTTTAGGTTAATACGCTCATTTTCTGGAAGGCTCCTGTGGAAAAGTAACATATGAGCTGAGAAGGTTGGTCCTAAATATCCACTGAATTTATCAGATTAGCAAATGGGTCCTCTGGCACCAGAATAATCTCCTCTTCCCAACCCCTTTCCCCTGTGGAATACCAGACAGTCCAGGAAAGAGGGTACTCTTGGGAAGGATTGTCCTTGCTGAGGCACTACCCACTGTAGAGGGAGACTCAGGAAAGTATGTTGAAACTAATGAATTAATAGATGGATATCAAGATGAAAGTAATATATCTTGGAATAATAAAAAAGCGTTAGATTTAGAATCAGAAGAGCCGGGTTTGAGTCCCACTTCCAACACTTGCTATCCGTATGACAGGCATTGGAGAAGTTATGTTGTCAGCATCAGTTTGTTCATCTGCAAAATGGGAATAAAAATGCTACCTCACAGGGTTCTTGTGAAAATTGAGGGAGATGATGCAAGTAAGTTGCTTTTAAAATATAAAGTGCCAGTTAAATGCAAATTATAGTTTTGATGAAATTGTATAATTCCTCCAGGAAAAGGAGGCAATCTAGAGTAGTAGAAAAAGTACTGCACTGGGAGCCAGGAAAATTCAAGTATATGTCCTAGCTCTGCAACTGAGACTTGTCTGAATGACCTTGGGCAAATCATTTCCCTTTGCTAGATCTTGGTTTTCTCATCTTTAACATTGATTTAATTGTTGTTTGGCTCATGGTTATTGCTTTGAGCAGCCTACAAAACTTTTACTAACAAATATCTTTTTTTTCTTAAAAGCTAAAATTAAAAAAAAAATACCTTCATTATTTTCCAATTGCTCCCATCCCCTTGCTGTGTCCCTATTGCTCTTTGGATTGGATTCTCTTTTGTATTGGATCTTTCTCTTCAGGTTCACCATGCCTTCAGCTTCCTGCTACACAGAGATTGTAGAGGGTGCAGGGTTTGTGGCAAAGAATTCAGATATTTTACTGGTCTGTGGTAAGATTTAGGTTGGCGGGGGGGACATATTTAATGATATAAAGTATATCTTTGGTACCTGCTCAGCCTTCCATCTTTCAGGCATTACAAAATCCCATCTTATTAGGGATGGAAAAGACATGTGAAATCATTTAGTTCAGTGTTTCCCAACCTAAATCTTTTTTTCTGGCTCTCCTTACTTGACTATACTCAGTGGTTATGTTTGTCTTTCATTCTTGAAGAGGACCATGGCATCAGGGAAGTTGACTTTGATTTGAGTGAGGGGAACTGTGCAAGGTCACCAGCCTCACTTTCTCCTCCAGAGCCACCTGGATCCAGTGACCTGTTATTCTCAGGATGACTGGAGATGACCCAGGATGCAATGCTAAGTCCAAGGAGTACTGTTGGCTGAATGAGAGGAAAAACTTCCAGGAAGTATATGGGATATGGTCATTTTGACCTTCCTTGCTCCTCCAAACTCATAGTTTGTACTCTTTTGGAATTATGCCTTAGTCCAGAGCAAAGAATATATGGTCCTTAAGATCTCAGGACCATAAGTTTATAGTTCTAGAGCTGAAAGGGTAACCCTAGGGGCCATCTGGTCCAACTTCCTTATTTTACATATGAGGAAACTGAGGCCCCAGGAGGTGAGGAGGCTTACTCAGGGTCACACTGGTATTTAGTGGAATCTGAACTTACATCTTCTGTTTCCAGAGCCAGTGGTTATGACTGTAAATAGACAACTTTCCATGACACATCTTAAGATGAAGACTATCAGGGCCCATCTTTTATTTGCATGGGCATAACAATAATAACTCATTTCTATTGCTGTAGTGGCCCAGATGACAAGTGACTTTATAGTTAAAGGCTTTGGTTTCCACATTAGCATTTAACTGCCTTACTGCAGCTACCATTTTTTTTTCCTATCCAGCGTAAGCTTCTGTTTGGTTTTGATTAAGTAGGACAACCACAGTACAAAGGGCCATGGCTTTATCAGTATCCTCAAACAGTATATCTGCTTTGTTGATTAGGATTTATTGGCCCATTTTTATAATTCTAGCCTAGAGCAACTTATAGCAACTATTTTCTAAAATATTCTTAAGTGTATTCATAGAATACTGTGTTAATACTTATAATACCCAGGGTTGGGCAGCTAATTGGCACAGTGGTTGGAAAACCCAGCCTGAAGTCAAGAAAACTCATCTTCTTGAGTTCAAATCTGACCTCCAATACTTAACTAGCTATGTGACGCTGGCCAAGTCACTCAAGCCTATTTGCCTCTGTTTCCTCATCTACAAAATAAGCTGGAAAAGGAAATGGCAAACTACTCCAGTATCTTTGCCAAGAAAATCCTAAATGGGGTCATGAAGAGTAAGACACAACCAAAAAACTGAACAACAATACCCAGGAATATCCGGAAAACCATTCATGGAATGGAAAACTATTGACTTAGGAAGTCCTTTTCTCCCCATCATTATCCTGCCAGGTGAGGAGAGGGGGGCATTTATCAAACAGGGAATCAGGCTATGTTCCCGTGATGCCATGTCATTAGCAAAGTTTTCTGGAAATGTAATTTCACTCTGTTTTCCCACTCCTTATTATATAATTTTCAAGGAGAGATGAATTTAAATGAGAAATGTTATTCTGGTGATCAACAACTTGCCTTTACAACAACCTGGGAGGTAGGTGCTACTTTACAGAAAGGGAAACTGAGGCAGGCAAAAATAAAGTGACTTGCTAAGGATCATATAATTTGCAAGAGTCTGAGGTTGTATTTGAACTCCAATCTTCCTGATGCCAGGTCTAGTTCTCTATCTACTATGTCACCTAACTGCTTCTTTTAATGAAAAAAGTAGAAAAGAGTACAATTCACTACAGAGTTCATTGGGTAAATGTCCCGTTGTTCCAAGGGGTAGTCCTACCCTGTCAACAAAGATGACTTCAGTGGAAGAAAACATATGCTTCTTCCTAAGAAAATTGAATGAAAGCGTGTGTGTGTGTGTGTGTGTGTGTGTGTGTGAGAGAGAGAGAGAGAGAGAGAGAGAGAGAGAGACAGAGAGAGAGAGAGAGAGAATCAAGATTCTTAAGTATATGTGAAATAGAACCTGTTTAATTCTATGGAGAGATGACATTCTTGCACAAAACATAAAAAATTTCTACTATATCCTCGTTGGAAATTGAAATCATGGTAGGCAACTCATGTATAACCTGTATCCCTACTGGGTCCTCACCTTTGCAGTTTTGTTCAACACACAAGATTTCCCTTGGAAATGTTAGAATCTGACTTATTTCTCCCAGCAAAGGCCCTTAGATCTTGTATAAGCATTCAGGTTAATAATGGCATCAGGTACAGGACAGGCTTTATTTAATTGAAGAAAAAAATGAACAGATTTGAGCTCTTTCTCAGTGAGAAACACTCTACCTGAAACCTTTCTATAGATCACACCTGTACAACTTGCAAACTTCTTTGGCCACGGATAGGTTAGACTAGAGACAGAGTTGGTTGCCTCAGGTCCTGTGACAGTCACCCGAAATCCTTTGGTGGCAGCCAGAGACCTGGGGGGCCATATGTTGTGCAGGCCTGCTATAGATCAACAACTGGTAGGCTTGTGGCTCTGCCACATCCCGCTTCCCTCTGGACCTTTGCAGTGTGTGCTCACAGTCCAGATTAAGCGCTAGGAGCAGGTTACTGTTGGAGGTACAGGATTCCTTATGATAATCCTTTTTTTTCTTCAAACTTTTGGAGCTGCCCAGGTGATGTGACCTATAGGCCTCTCTTCAGTTCTGAATGAAACTGGCCATCACTGTCTCTTCTCTTACCTTCTCTCATCAAGGCGAGGAACCTTGTCCCTTTTTTTCATTTCTTTTTTTGAGGGGGGAGGTGGGGAGGCAAGGCAATTGGGGTTAAGTCTCTTGCCCAAGGTCACACAGCTAGTAAGTGTTAAAGTCTGAAGTCACATTTGAACTCAGGTCCTCCTGACTCCAGAGCTGGTGCTCTATTCACTGTGCCACTTAACTGCCCCGTCCCTTTCTTTCTAGTTATTGCTTTGCCTCTCTCATTCTACATCTTTCTTTCAGATGCCAGCACCTAGGGGTACATCTTTCCCTATACAGTTATATGAGTATGCTACCTACTCCAAGGACCTGGGCAGCCTCCATTCTCTCTGTGAGAACCTTTTGCAGCATCCTAGTAGATTCCTGAAACGGGTGAAATCACATCTAAAGGTTGGTCATGGGTGATTATCAGAGGATTTAAATTGTCTGCGTTGTCCTAGCTCTTGTTAGCATGGCTAATTAGGAGCTGACTATCCCTAAAATGAGGCATCTTTTGGTGTAGGTCTTTTTTCAGGGTTAAATAAGAGATTTGAACACAGGAAGATGAGTCTCCCTGATTCCAGGTCCTGTGCTCTATCCACTGAACCACCTAGCTAGTCCTTAAGGCTAGGTGGTTCTTGTCAATTTTGTTTGCAATGTAAGTACCTGGAGGGAAGGACCCATTTCTCTCACATGTTCTATACAATTCTGAGTCTGAGCAATGAACAATATAGAGACACGACAGAACTTTAAATGGTGGTTTAAAATACTGTTCACAGCCAGCTAGCCGTGAGAAAATTCTGCCTGTCTGTTGGGTTTTGTTGTATTTTAACCTTTGTGCTCAATTGACAAAAAAAGTTCAATTTTCTTTAAAAGTTACTGAAATTGGGCAGCTAGGTGGCACAGTGAATAGAGCACCGGCCCTGGAGTCAGGAGGACATGAGTTCAAATCCGGCCTTGGACACAACACACTAGCCATGTGACTGGGCAAGTCACTTAACCCCAATTGCCCTCCAAAAAGCAAAAAAAAAAAAAAGTTACTGAAATATGAGAGAAATGTACTAAGGACTGCAAGAGGAAAGGTACTTACTGGAATCCTCCCTACAGGGATAAAACAGAAGCGTATAGAAAAATGTGACTCGTCAATACACGGAAAAGGCAAATTTAGCAGGGAAGCACAATGTGTACAAAAGGCAGGAGGGTCTTAAAGGATGCAGACAACAGCCCCTGGACTAGGGGCAGAGATGACCTGGCTTGCTTGTCCAAGTCTTGTAATACTCTGAATATCTGGGCTTGAAGGTTGCCTTCCTGGGGATGGCACTGAAGTACCAGGAAAGAATTAGTCACTCAAATGAAAAAGGAATTTGTCCACTCAAAGCCCAATTTCCAAAGGTTACTGGAAAGGGGCTAAAGGACAAAAAAGCGTGCATGTATGTGTATGTATATATTGCATAAGTCTGTATGTATGTGTGCATATATGGATACATGCAGACATAAATGCACACCCACACATATACATATAGGAAAGAATATAGAATAGATAAGTAAATTATCTGTGGAAAAATAAAGGCAGCATAGAGCACTGTAGCGGATAGAATGATTGAAAAAAATTAAATGTTTACTCTGTGCCAGGCATTGTGACAAGTACTGGAGATACAAACACACAAGTGGTATAGTTCTTGACCTCAAAGAGCTTACATTTTAATGGGGTAGAAAGCACAGGTGAGGGAATGACAGACAGGGAAGGGTGAAGGTATTAGAATACTGAATGCGACAATAGGGCAACTACTGCAGGGTCCTCTCCAGAAGCAATGGAAAGACAGGTTTGATTATTTTTCTTGATCCATGAGGTGTAAAAGGTTTGCATCTATGGAGGTGGGATAGGACAGAAAGAGAGTTATTGCAACAGGATTGACAGATAGTCTGCTGGGAATCTGGGGTCAGTGAGCTGGAGTGAGTTCTTGTCAATCACCAAAGCCTCAGGGTATGAACTGGAGTTGTGGTTGGAAAGTGTATAGCAAATTAGC
>CM053583.1:256387134-256413422 GCA_028627135.1 Pseudochirops cupreus | reverse complement strand
GAGAGAGAGACAGAGAGAGAGAGAGAGAGAGAGAGAGAGAGAGAGAGAGGGAGAGAGAGAGATCAAACCCTGTTACTCCCAAGGTCAGATTCGAGTTAGGAGTGGTAAGTATTGGTGAATGAGGAGCCTTCAGGAAAGGCCAGCTCCTGGAAGGAGCTTGACAACCAGAATAATTTAAATGGGTGGTAGTTTTGGAGGATGTGATGCATAGTCACTACTCGGTGCATGGGGATTTCAAAAGAAAAATCCAGCACAGTCATCCTATCATTCCCCCTTGAGTCCCATATCTTTCTGCTCTAGATGGACTGACCTTCTTGCTTCTGCTCATTTCTCTTCTGGCCCTGTGCCTATATTCAGTCATCCATTCACTTCTGTCTTCTGAGCTTCTCCCCTCAAGCTTTATTATGTTTCCCTTTCTTTCTGTACCAATACTTCTCAAGATTCAGCAGACTTCATAGACTATTTACCCCACATATTCCTTCCTACTCATTGCCTTCTTCTGTCTCATCCAAGAAAATCCTCTATAGAATGAATAGGAGAAATTCATGGCACAATGTACACAAAAGTGCACATGTTCCCATATAATAAATATTAATCCAAAAAAAATCAACCACTGACCACCTGAAGAACTCTCATATGAGTCATCATTGATCCATAGATCATACGATGAGAGAATAATAAATTGAAATAATCCTAGTAGGCAATCCTAGTATTTCATACCAATCACTTCAGTGATGTTTTCCACATCTAGTACTATGTAGTTTTTTCCCCCAACCTGCCCAATCCAATCAATTAACCAACAAGCATTTACTAAGCGCCAGGAGGTAGCTAGGTAGCTTAGTGGATAGAGCGCTGGATCTGGAATTGGGAAGACCTGAGTTCAAATCCAGCCTCAGACACTAGCTATGTGACCCTGGGCAAGTCACTTAACCTGTTTGCCTTAATCCATTGGAAAAGGAAATGGAAAACCACTCCAGTATCTGTGCAAAGAAAACCCCATGGACAGTATGGCTCATGGGGTCACAAAGAGTCAGACATAAAGGAACAGCAACAACAAAGTGCCTACTATGTGCTAGGTATTGTACTAGACAAGAGGAATTTAAAGACAAAAATGAAACAGTTCCTGAGCTTTAGAAGTTTGGGAGAGACTACCTATGGGAGAGGGGGGAACAACATATAAACAAATAAACATACTTACAAAGTTTATGCAAAATAAAAGCAAGGTAAAAGAAAGTCAGGGGGAAGAAGGATGGGCTCTAATGCTCCCTTCAACACAGGAACATTTTCATGTATCAGTACATGTTTACTGTCTGTGTCTTGTCTTCAATCAATCAAGAAACCCACCAACTGACAAGTATTTAAGTACCTATGATGTTCCAGGCACTGAGCCAGGTAATGAAGGTACAAAGATCAAAACCAAACCAAACCAATCAAACAAAGACTTTAAGAGCTTAACTTCTACTGGTCAAAATGAGATATGCTCATATAAGTGGCTATAATTATGATGAGATTTGCCTATGGTTTTAATAGAATGAGAGACAGTGTGGAGTAATTAAACAAGAGCCAGTCCTGGAACCAGGAAGACTTGAGCTCAAGTCTCTCCTCTGATGTGAGTTAATTGTGTGGCTCTGAGAAAGTTGCTTAAGGGTTCAGTGAACAAAAAGGTAGCTCCCTAAGACAATAAGTTGAAAATAACTCAAGGCGCAGGGCACCATCACTCAGGGGGTTCAGGAAAGGCAGTATGTAGGAACTGGTACTTGAACTAAGTTTTGGAGGGGGTTAGGAATTCTGAGAGATGGAAGTAATGAAATAGCAATCTAGGCATGGAGACAAGAGATGGCATGTTGGTTGGTGAAGGACACTGTCTGGATCATAAAGCTCATGAAGGGAAGTGATGTGTAAGAAGTCTGGAAAGGTAGGCTGCAGCCAGATGGGGAAGAACTTATATAAACTGAACTATAGTTTATCTCTTCATTTTCTAGATTTTTATGTTTATCTCTCCAGAACTGTAGCACAGTTCCTCATACATAGTAAGCATTTGATAAATATGTGTTGAATTTAATTCTATAGTTATCATTTCTATGTCTATTTTATTTAAAGGACAACTATTGTGATTTCTCTGTCATATAAAACTCCCAGGTGAGGCAACTCAGTCTACCAATTCAGGTTGGCATCTTCTCTGCAACTTACAGTTTTAGGGTGCTGCCTTTCAGAGTGCTGAAATGTTAGGTGAATTTCCCAGGGTCACACAACTAGCATATTTCAGAGAGAGACTTGAACTCAGGTCTTCCTGGCTCCAGGACTTGCTGTCCCTTCGCTATCATCTACCATTCTACTAAACTATAGGCAAATCCCATAAATTTCATGTGACCACTCCACACTATCTCTTATTCTATTAAATAACTTGGTTTTGGGGGAATTTTGCTACACTGATTGCATGGTTGAATTCCCATTTAAAAGAAACTGGAAAGGAAATAAGCCCACTGAGCTGCAGTATGATTGAGGAAGTAGGAGAAAAGATGCTATGAGTTCAGTAAGGAAAAGTAGGAGGAATCATGCACACATCTTGACCCTCTAGTTCCCTAAGCACCTTGAGTCTAGGGATTATTCCTAATCATTTTTGTTGGGGTGGTGAAGGAATTGTTAATGTTCTTAATGATCTTTTGATTTTTAAGGATCATACATTAAACAGATTACAGATTTAGCAACAGGAAAGGTGAAAAGGATGATAATGATAAGCACTGGGACTGATGGGCTACAGGTGGGAAGCATAACTTCTGACTCAGAGATCCCATTGGAGAATATATTAGTCCTGCTGAGATCAGGGCAATAAAGGAAGAGAATGGGACAGCAATGAAGAGGATAACTGGATCCTGTAGGGAGTAGGAAATGTTCTGGATTGCTTTTCTCCCTTCCCCCGCCCCTGGGGATCAATTTGCTCTTTACAAGGGCCAGATGATGGAAAGGCTTGCACCACTGAATAACTTGGAAGGATGTAGAAGTTTGAAAAAACAACCTAGTGAGTTACTAGAATGATAGTGAAAGTGAAATCTAATGGGGTTACTGTAGAGTTTCTTCTCTCTGCCACATTCCATTGACTTGGGAAGTTCACAGAAGATCTACTCTTATAAAGTTAGTTAAATCAAATACCACCAGCCTATGGTAGTATTAGTAAAACTGTATGATGGTATCCAAGATCAGGGTAGTAAGAGTCCTTCTTCACTCAAACTTAGGGGCCCATTACACTTAAGACTTGGCTATTGTGAGCCACTGAAGTCTTTTTTAAAAATTTGTTTATTTATTTATTTATTTTTAGTTCTCAACATTCATTTCCATAATATTTTGTGTTCCAAATTTTCTCCCCATCTCTCTCCTCCCCCACCCCAGGATGGCATGCATTCTGATTACCCCTTCCCCCAGTCTGCCTTCCTTTCTATCACAACCCCCCTCTTGTTCCTTTCCCCCTTATTTTCTTATGGGGAAAGATAGATTTCTCTACCCCATTGCCTGTATATCTTATTGGCCAGTTGCATGTAGAAATAATTTTTAACATTTGTTTTTAAAACTTTGAGTTAAAAATTCCCTCCCTTCCTCCCTCCCTACTCACCCTCATTGAGAAGGTAAGCAATTCAATATGGGTTATACATGTGTAGTTATGCAAAATACTTCCATAATAGTCATGTTGTGAAAGACTTAACAATATTGCCCTCCATCCTATCCTGACCCCCCACATATTCTTTTTTCTCCTTTGACCCTGTACCTTTTCTAATGAGTGTTTGCTTCTGACTACTCCTTTGCACAATCTGCCCTCCCTTCTATCATCACCCCCCCCCCCATTTATCTTCTTCCCCTCTTACTTTGCTGTATGGTAAGATACCCAATTGAGGGTGTATATTATTCCCTCCTTAAGCCATGTCTGATGAGAGTAAACTTCACTCATTCCCTCTCACCTCCCCCCTCTTGCCCTCCATTGTGAAACCTGTTTCTTGCCTCTTTCATGTGAGCTAATTTACCCCATTCTATCTCTCCTTTTCTCCTTCTCCCAATATATTCCTCTTTCACCTCTTAATTTTATTTTTTACATATCATCCCTTCATATTTAACTTTCCCTGTGCCATCATCTATCTATCTATCTATCTGTCTATCTATCTATCTATCTGTCTGTCTGTCTGTCTTTCTGTCTGTCTATCTATCTACTTATCTACTTACATAGCTATCTATCTGCCTATTTCCTCCAACTACCCTAATTCTGAGAAAGGTCTCATGAGTTACAAATATCATCTTTCCATGCAGGAATGAAAACAGTTTAACTTCAATAAGTACCTTATGATTTCTCTTACCTGTTTACCTTTTCATATATCTCTTGAGTCTTGTATTTGAAAGTCAAATTTTCTATTCAGCTCCGGTCTTTTCAGTAAGAATATTTGAAAGTCCTCTATTTCATTGAATATCCATTTTTCCCCCCTGAAGTATTATACTCAGTTTTGCTGGGTAGGTGATTCTTGGTTTTAATCCTAACTCATCTGACCTCTGGAATATCATATTCCAAGCCCTTCAATCCCTTAACGTAGAAGCTGGTAAGTCTTGTCTTTATCCTGACTGTATTTCCACAGTATTTGAATTGTTTCCTTCTGGCTGCTTGCAATATTTTCTCCTTGACTTGGGAACTCTGGAATTTGGCTACAATATTCATAGGAGTTTTCCTTTTGGGATCTCTTTCAAGAGATGATTGGTGGATTCTTACAATTTCTGCTTTGTCCTCTGGTTCTAGAATATCAGGGCAGTTTTCCTTGAGAATTTTTTGAAAGATGATGTCTAGGCTCTTTTTTTTTTTCATGGCTTTCAGGTAGTCCAATAATTTTAAAATTACCTCTCCTGGATCTATTTTCTAGGTCAGTGGTTTTTTCCAATGTGATATTTCACATTGTCTTCTATTTTTTCATTCTGTTGGTTCTGTTTTATAATTTTTTTATTTGCCATGACGTCATTAGCTTCCATTTGTTCCATTCTAATTTTGAAGGAATTGTTTTCTTTGGTGAGCTTTTTCCATTTGAGTTAGTCTATTTTTTAAGGTGTTATTTTCTTCATTATTTTTGGGGTCTCCTTTAGCAGGCTGTTGATTCATTTTTCATGATTTTCTTGCATCACTCTCATTTATCTTACCATTTTTCCTTCTACTTCTCTTACTTGATTTTCAAAATCCTTTTTGAGCGCTTCCATGGCCTGTGACCAATTCATATTTTTCTTGGAGGCTTTTGATGGAGGAGCTTTGACTTTGTTGTCTTCTTCTGGTTGTATATTTTGTTCTTTGTCACCGAAGTGAGGTTCTATAGTCTGACTTTTTTTATGATGTTTTTCATCTTCTCAGCAAAATACTTGATTTTCTAACTCCCTGTGAAGGCAGGACTCTGCTTCCAGTGGGTGTGGGGGTGTGAGAGTGGATGTGGGTATACTGCCCCAGGCTTCTAGGGTTTGTATCAGTTGCTGGATTCCCCCACTGTCTGTGGGTCCAGAGCACTGGAAGCAGCTACTGCTGCCACTGCTGCCTTTGCTGCTCCGAGGCTGGGGCCAGACCACACACTCCTCTTTCATCCAGCTCCCACTGATCTTGCACATTCTTCTTGGTGTTTGTAGATTGAGAAGTCTGGAAACTGACACAACTGCCAGTGATTTAGTCCCCTGAGGCCTGCTCAGGCTGTCTCGGGCCTGGCACAGTCCATGACAGACTGTGCTCTGCTTCCAGCCCAGTGCCATATACCCTTCCTGTGGGTCTTCCAGACCATTGGGCTTGAGATGTTTTTCACTCTGTCATCTTGTGGGTTCTGCAGCTCTAGAATTTGTTTAGAGTCATTTTTTACAGGTATTTTCACTGTAGTCTTTGTAGTGATGCTTGAGCAACTCATGGGATGAGCCTCCCAAAGCTATGTTTCTTCCGAACTTTAGGCTGTTCTACATGCAAGAACTGGGAGGGAACTACAGTCTATATTCCTGATTCATGGTGGCTTTGAAAGAAGGGAGGCACCAAATATATAAAAGAGTGCTTAAACATTAAAATCCAGGTGCCTATTATACCAGGACACCTTTAGCAGGTCCATGGAGGGAACGGGTATTGTTTCTTAGGTGGGGTGGGTGGAAAACCTCTTTCCTGAGTTACAGATGTGGTGGATAATCAGTTTGAGTGCACTGCAGGAATGAATATTGTACTTGGAAGTCAGTACATATATGGGCACTTATGGCAACTTCTAACCATCACTTTCTTTTTCTTCTTTTCTTTTTTTGAATGACTTGTTTATTTACTTTTAGTTTACAAGATTCAGTTCCACAATGCCTTGGGTTTCAGATTTTCTCCCCTCCCTTCCCCCCCTCCCCCCATGGTGGCATGTAATCATGTATAGGATCTGCAAATACTTTCACATTGTACAATAGTTTGGTTATATAGCAGGGTTGTAACCAATGAGTGATCACTTAACCATCACTTTCTTAAGTCTTTATAATCAACAAAACAACAATCTAAGATTCTGTTTATTGTCATTTTTTATAAGAGTAATTGTTGTCTAGAAAAAGATCAAAATAGTAAGTAGTAAAATAGAAAGAGAAAGTCAATTTTTAATTTAAAAATCTGGTTTCAAGTCCTGGCTCTGGACACCAACTAGCTGTGTGAGTATAGATTATGAACTTAACTTCATGGAGCCTCAGTTTTTTCATTTGTAAAATGGGGCTAAGCATACTTGAACAACCTACCTCACAAGATTGTTGCTGGGAAAATGCTGCATAAACTAAAACTCCACTTTATTTCTATGAACACCACAACACCCATCCCCTACCTCCTTATTTTATCTTTCTAAAGATCCCCTGAGGCAGGTGGTACACATTTTCAACCCCATTTTACAGAATAGGAAATGAGAAATAGATCCCTGTGAGTCATGTATTAACTCTGAAAACCACAACATTTATGTTGTATTGTATTTTTAATTTATTGTGTTAGACATTTTGCAATTACATTTTAATTTGGTTTGGCAGCTTTTGGGAATTTTATGGGCCAAATGTGACCCGCAATTTATGAGCTTGATACCTCTTATGTAAAGTGAGCCATCTGCTAGGTCCCACAGAAAATGGCAAAGTTAAGACTTGAGCCCAGGTTTAATGATTTCAGATACTGAGCTCTTTCCATTCTATAACATTAATATGAGGCAGTATGGTATGGTGGGACCAGAAAGAGGACTGATTTGAGTCAGAAGACTGGGGTCAAATTCTGAGTCTGATGTTTAAAGCGACTCTGGGTAAGTCACTCAACCTCCCTCAGCCATGGTTTTCTCATTTGTAAAATAAGGAGTTAGCTTAAATGACTTCTAATGTCCCTTCCAGCCCTGGGATCTATGATCCTATGATCTCCTGGCATTAGAGTACTATATCCAATGGTGGACACACAACAAACAATGGTAGGGAGCAGAACAAGTATTATGCTTTAATTTCTATGTTCCCTAGGTCCCAGCTCCTCTTTTCCTCTTTTCCATATGGGTCCCAGTAATATCACTGTGGATTTTTTACATGAGGATTCTTAGAAGAGCTAATTTCTGATGCTTTTGTTCCATTTAAGGTATTGCATATGGGTGCCCAGTAAACAAGAACCTTGCCACCCACTGTTGCTTTGATGACATGTTCTATTGTTAATGCTCTTATAGTCTTCTTGGATCGCCTGAGTAGAGCAATATAGGCTGTGAAATAGGATAGGGAGGTGGAGCTTATAAATAGTTTCCAGTGGCATATTTTGTCAAAGTAACATCTTGTGGCAATGATTACATTCTACTATCCTACACAGAACTCCTCTTCCTCAGCTTCCTCAACTTGCTGTAAATAGCTTTAGCAACCCAAACAGCCAAATGATTCAGGGACCGTTCTTGTGAATGTGGATATGCCATCTGTTTTTTCTAATCATGCTTAATGTGTCAGCAACTGGAAACTCTGGAGCTGGAATTAGTTGTGTTTTGATCTTCCCATCCCCCAAACGATGGAAGAAAGTGTGACAAACCAGCTCAAGTAGAAGCTGGAAAGTGTTGGATTGAAGATGGCATCTCTATACTGGTCTATATACTTACCTCACCAACATGGCATCCTCATTCTTGCCTCCATGTATTTGCTAATCTTGTATCAGATAAGTATGCTCGACCCAGATTATAGAGAAGCTTGAATGCCTTAGGAGCTTAAATATTTATTATTAAATAGGCAATGGGGAGCCACAGAAGATTTTTGAGGAAAAAAAGCAAAACGATCAAAGCAGTGTACTAGAAAATACTACTGAGGCAATGGTTCAGAGGATGGATTATATTTGCCATAGACTAGAAGATCAGTTAGGTGATTAGGTGAGAAAGAAAAGATGAAGCCTATGATATATTTCCCAACTATTCTGATGGATATTGATGTCTTTTTCTGAATTCCTATCATCCCATTTAGGGCTTATATATTACACACTCTCTCTGGGTACTAGAACTGAAAGAGTCCTTGGAGTGCAACATTCACAGTACCCACAGTCACGATAAATATACCTGCATAGTGCTCAATCACAAAATAAAACAGACTCTCCATATAGAAGAGAGAAGCAAAACATTTATTCAGACACCAGAAAACCAAATCTCAAAACCAATTAGCTGATTCCATCACAGTAGCAAAGAAGTCAATAAGCCATAATAGCACAGAGAGCCACACCATCCTTTAACCTTCCCACAAACCAACACAAGACCAAAATTTACTCACAAGTCTATCTGTCTCCTTTGGAAGTGTCCTGCCCTCCCAACCATCTAGCTTACTCTGACTCCCAGCTTCCTGTGGGTTCTGCTCCACCCTTCAGCAAACTCTTCCCACTGTTGGTTCCATCTGATTACATTCAGCCTATTAGGGGGCAGAGTATATTTTCAAAGCAGGGAAGGTCTTCAAATTCCTCTAGGCTTATTAAAGGGCAGGAAAGATCTTCAAATTACCATTACCATTACATTCAGCCCCAAGATCTTTCATGTCCCTTATGTAGCAAAAATACATTAACAATACATTTCATTACATAGATTAATGAGAGTTTAGGGATAACTGGTGGGGTAAGTGGTATCAACAGAACTTTGTAACAATATAACAGGGATAATAGAAAATAAGCGCATAAAACAATATCTTAGGGAGGGGCTTGGGTACAAGCACCCCATTTTTCCTCCTTTGAATGAATAGGACTCAAAATCTTGGGGTAAGGGTGAAGATCTCTTCTCCATAGCTAATTCCAGATGAAATTGGATATAGCACTGTATCTGCCCCAAGAGGTCCCATTTGAGAGGTCAGTTCTTTAGTGACATCTGGAACTTGGTTGACAGCAGGTCCAGAAGGTCCCATTAAAAAAGTCAGTTCTTTAGCTGGCATCTGGAGCTTGGTCAATGCCAGGTCTAGGGGTGGCATATCACAATCATGGACAGGAGGTGACATCTGGCTTAAGTGTTAAGGCATTTGCAGGAAGAAGGTATGAAGCCTGCAGGAAACAAATCTCCCAAGCAAGTTTAATGGACAAAAAGCCAAAAAGAAACAAATATAGGGTCAGCTGTGTTTCACTATCGTAGCCTCATTCATGGTAGAATACATGAATTAAGGGTACAATTTGGTAATCATCTTCTCCTGAATAACCAATAGCTACGTTATTGTCTTTACATGTTATAATCTCTGCAGCCTTTGCATAATTTGTTATAATCTCTGCATCATCTGACTTCCACTTTACCCATACTTTAGTCCCAATTTTATTCTATTAGTAGAACAAAACCCTTCAGTTTTTCTGATAGTTATTTCAGAAGAAGGGTCTGACTTCACAAGGGATATTGTTTCACAAGGAATAATAATCACTCAAACTATCCTATCATTTAAAAAAACTTCACCTAAATTTTGTAATGTCATAATAATTTCTTCTTGATAATTAGAATTCATTACTCCAGGTAATACATATATTCCTCAAACTGCTATACCTAATTTAGTAATATCTGTCCAAAATGATTTTTAGGGATTCTCATACATATTCTGTTAGAGTTGTTTCTTATTTCTTTTCTATCCAATGAAAAATCCTCTAAACAACATAAATCATATCCTGCTGACCAGACATTTCTGGATACAGTGCTGGGGCATCTTGCCTCACAGTCCAATACTCAGTATTTGGGATCTTATGTGTCTGTTGTTTTCTAATTTGCAGATTTGGGGTTATCATTCTGGCTAGAGATGTACTTTCTCCCAATGGTCTATTATTCAAATTATGTAAAGCAGTGAACAAATTATCTTTCCGACTTTGGTATGAATTATTAGAACTTAACTTCCTTAACTGTTCTTTCAATAATCCATTCATTCTTTCAAATAACCCAGATACTTGTGGATGATATGGAATGTGATATATCCATTCTATATTGTTTAATATATAATATCTCTTCATTTCATTAACTTTGAAATGTGACCCATAGTCACTTCAAATGTGCACTGGGGTCCTATAATATAGACTTAGGGGATCTAGAGTTTTACAGGTGTTTTTTCTGGGTTGCATTCTTATAAGGACAAGCTACTAGTGCATTTCAATAAGTGTCAACACAAGTAAATATAAATTTACATCCTTTATCTTGGGGTAGGGGACCAATATACTCTATCTGCCATATTTGGACTGGAACTTTTCCGCTTGCTATCTCCCCAGTTACTGCCTGAAAAGCAGTTTGTTCCTTTTCCAGTTGACATGTATGACATTCCTATATTACTTGTTTTAACAATGAATGAGATATACTAATACCTTGATCTTGTGCTCACTGGTATGTGACCTGGAACCCTAAATGAATTTGATGAACCCATTTTGCTAGTACCAGATCATCACTTGCTATTAGAGTAGGGATAATATGTTCAATAGCAATCTTTGCTAGTTGATCAGCATGTGGATTGTACTCATGTTTTGGCATGGTGAAGGTCATGTGAGCATCTGAAAAACTGAAAAATTTGTGACCGAAGATACATCCCATATATCTTCACATAATTCTTTGCCCCAGACTTGTTTACCATGAATTTCTCAATTTTGATTTTTCCATATGGGCATCCATGTAGCTAACCCATTAGCTTCCACCCATGAATCAGTAAATATATGAAAGTATCCTCCTTTTTCTATTTTGATGGCTTAATGTTCAGCATATTGACTACTTCCACTTATCCTAGTACTTTCCAAAGTTTGTCTAGTACATGGGTTATTGGCTACTGCTTTACAATGTCTTTTATGGCCCAAATATTTTGCTGTCCCATCAATCAATCATGCATGTTTCTTATCTTCTTCTGTTAATCCATCATATCCTTCATTCCATTTTACTAAGGACTATACCAACTGTTGCTTTGGCTTTGGGTCAGTGGATGTATCATTTCCCTCAGTGCTGATGTCTGCTATAGATTCATGTAGAGCAGAAACTCCACCTTTGCCCATTTTAGCTCTATTTTGAATATACCATTTACATTTAATTATACTGGCCTCCTGGGCATGTCTAATTCTGTGAGAAGTGGGGGTGCTTGTTGGATTCCAGGACTTAATATCACTTCATGGCTGAGAGTCACTTGTTCAATCTCTACCAAAGCCCAACACATAGCTAACAACTGCTTTTAAAAGGTGTATATTGAACTCCAGATGAAGGGAGTTTCCTGGACCAAAATCCTAAAGGTACATTTTGGCTTTGTTGTTTTTGCCCTAACTTCCAATTTGCATAATCATTACTTGTAATTCCACCAGGCCATTTTGCATAGGCCATAAATCTAGGGCCAATTGTATAGCAGCCTCAGATTCTTCAAAAGCTTTACTTTGCTCAAGTCTCCAATTAAATTCATATTTCTTCTGAGTAACTTTATTATAAGGGTTTCAGAATCTGTCCTAGATGTAGTATGTGATGTTGCCAATATCTAAATAATCCTATAAATTTTGGGGCCTCTTATTAGTAGGGATAGGAAAATCCTGAATCTTTTGTTGGGTTTGTGGAAGACTCTCTTGCAGTCCCTTATTCCATTGCATACCTCAAAATTTTACATTTTGAGCTGATGCTTGAATCTTTGCAGGGTTAATTTTGTATGCTTTTCTTTTCATATGCTTAATTAAAAGTGTCAAACTCTTCTCTATTCCTTTTGCATTTTTCTCCTGTATCATAATACCATCAATGTAGTGAGTAACCTGAACATCAGGTAGCTTTAATGCATCCAAATGTTCAGTCACAATTCTATGACAAATAGTGTGGCTATGCAGATATCCTTGTAGCAAGTGGGTAAAAACATATTGTCTGCCCTGCCAAGTGAAAGCAAACTGGTCCCATTGTTTAGAGTCTACTGGGATGGTAAAAAAAAAAAAAGCATTGACCAAATCAATAACTGCATACCAAGTCTCATCATATTTCTGGATCCTTTCTTTTAAGGTGATAGTATCTGGAGCAGCAGCATACAAGGGAGGAGTCAATTGTCTATAATCCACTGTCATTCTCCACTTCTCATCTGATTTTCATACTGACCAGACAGGATTATTCCATTGTGTGGTTGTAGAGACTAATACTCCTGCTTCAATATATTCCTTTATAGTATTGGTAATTTCATCTTGTCCACCTGGCACATGACACTGCTTTAAAGTAATTACTTTCAGAATGTTCAGGTAAAGTGTTTGTGTCCATTTTTATTTTTCCCACAGTATATTCTTTCTTAGGTAATTATCTAATTTTCACCATTAGTTTTACTTCTCTGTTTGATATTTCAGCCCCTCCCAGTCCTGTGATGGTAACAGGGGTTTCATGCTTGAACTTATTGGGTTCCCATAAATAAGGGAGGTCTCCACCCCAGTATCTATCAATGCCCCGATTACAGTATTTGATCCATTTTTCCAGTATATAGTCAGATTGATATGGTGTCTATAATCTTGTCTGTATATTTCTTTAATCTGAGCTGGGGCTTGGTCAATTTCCTATTCTCCCTGAAGGTGTGACCAACTTGGATATAATGGTTCAGGAGCATGTCTAAGGATAACCCCTACTTCTCTATTCCATCTAACTTTAAGCTCCTTATCTTTCAAGTTCTATTTTGCCCTCTGGTTCTAAAATATCAGGGCAATTTTCCTTGAGAATTTCTTGAAGGATGCTTTCTAAGTTCTTTTTTTGATCATGGCTTTCAGGTAGTCCAATAAGTTTTAAATTGTCTCTCCTGGATCTGTTTTCTAGGTCAGTGGTTTTGTCAAGGAGATATTTCATATTGCCTTCTATTTTTTCATTTGTTTGGATCTATTTAATATTATCTTGATTTCTCATAAAGTCATTTGCTTTCATTTGCTCTACTCTAATTCTGAAGGAATTATTTTCTTCAGAAAACTTTTGAGATTCTTTTTCCATCTGGCAAAGTTGACTTTTTAAGGCATTCTTCTCCTCATTGGCTTTTTGGGCCTCTTTTGCCATTTGATTTAATCTATTTTTTAAGGTGTTAGTTTCTTCAGTCAGGTTGTTGATTTTCTTTTCATGATTTTCTTGCATCATTTTTATTTCTCTTCCCAATTTTTCCTCCACTTCTCTCATTTGGTTTTCAAAATCCTTCTTCAGCTGATCTCTAGCTTTTAGGAAGTCTTCATGTTTCTTGGAAGCTTTTGGTGTGGGAGTTCTGACTATGTTGTCATCCTCCCATTCCATGCTTTGATCCTTCTTATCCCCAAAGAAGGAATCTAGAGTTTGATTACTGTTCTTACTTTGTTTCCTTTGCCTGCTCATGATTGGCCAGTCAATGATTTTTTTTAGCTCTGTGGAACTCTGCTTCCAGAGGGGAAAGCTCTGTCCCAAATCACTGGGGTTTTCCCCAGCTGCTGGAGCTTTTAGGAGGCGGCTGCAGCCCTCACCAGCTTTGGCTCACTGAAAATGCACCCCAGGACCACCACCACCCAAGACCATGATCTGCATCCAGGCCGTTCAACGCAAGAGCACTTGGCCTCTGAATGATTGCTTGGCCCCCCCTGCAGTCTGCAGGCCAGAGCTCTGAAGCAGCAATGTGGAGGCAGCTGCAGGGCCTCTGCTTCTGCTGCTTCCTCACTCTGGAGGCAGTTTGGCCAGACTCGCTTTTCTCCCCCAATTTTAGCCAAGTTCCACTGACCTTTCACTTAGTCCTTTTTTCTTATGGCTTGATAATTCTGGAAACTACCACAGCTGCTACTGATCCACTCTCCTGAAGCTCCAGCTGCAGCTCAGCTGGGCTCGTCCGGCCAACCCCTGGGTAAAGCCACAGTTTCAGGCTTGGCTGGCTCCCAGCACTTAGATGGTCCCTTTGAGCCGAGTTGCCTTCAGCGAGAGGTAAATCTGTGTGCGTTTTAGAGCCCTAAAATTTGTTTAGAGTCATATTTTATGAGTATTTGATGTGGCTGTGTGGGAGCTGCCGTACCTTGCTGCTCCTGCCATCTTGGCTCCACCCCCTAAGCTCCTTATCTTGCTACATTTTATATAGTTCGTTAGTTGGAATACCATTAATTCTTCTCAAATCAACCCCTGTTCTCAATAGATCAGTAAATAGTTCTATTCTTGTCAGTCTCTTCTGACTTTGAATCTGTTGACCATTTACTTTTCTCTCTTGAGGAAATTTATCTTTTCCCCATTCTCCCAAGTCACTTAGCTGTGAAATCTTCTGAAAGAGGGTGCCGTATTTCACCAATCAGTAGAGTCAGAAGTAGGGGCTTATAAACAGGAGGAGCTGCCTTCACTATGATATTTCTATGAGAAACTGCTAAGGGGATATCATGATATGCATCTGCATCTCTAACCATGATAAAAGTTTTTATTTCTTCTTCTTTCTACTTTCTCATGCAGTCTCCAAGGGTATACTAGGGTCTTTCTCCACTAGGCCACAGGGAATCAGTGGGATAGAGTTTATTGCATCCATCAGCAGCTAAAGCTAACAGATTGGTCATATTGTTACCTCCTGCCATATGAAAATCTCTAAAAGTTTGCTGGACAAAAGGATTCTGACAAATACCTATAAATTTCAAGCAACTCACACTATCTACCCATAATCCTCTGGCCCCTTCATCATTTATTCTCACCACCCAAGACACTAAGGATTCTCCCATCCTTTGAGTGAATCTGCTTAATATATCTGTAATCTCCTGCTGAGCGAAATTTTCAGTTATCTCCCTGAACTCTGTTTGGCCTCCCTGATTCTCCAGCTTTCTTCTCAGTATGAGGTGAACTTCTGCCCTTGTAAAACCCAGGTCATAAAACGTTGCATCACTCTGTACACATACATTCTCCTGGCAGTTGTCATCATAGCAACCAGGCTCAGTCTCTACCAAAGCTGTATGAACTTTCTATTACTTTCTCCTTCTTTTTCTGAGCCAAATTCACAATAGCACTTTCTTCTACCACCTGAGACCCTCCAGTTTGCGCTTCTAAAGGAGATTCCAAATGTTGTAACAGAGCCAATTGTCTTTGCATTTGAGTTTTCTCTTGTGACTCCCTTTCCATGTGAATTTTCTCTTGTAACAGTTTGTCTCTACTCTTACAACTAATATGGCAACCTGTTAGTAAAATCCAGCCCCTTCTACACACTGCCTCTAGCTCTCTCCCAGGTTTTATTGGTAATCTTTGCAAATATGTTTCTAAATCTCTAGGTTCTCCCTCCTGTAACCTCAGTTCCTGGTTTTCACAGAACCCTGTACTTTTAGACCACTCCTTGCTGGGGAGGCATAAGGTAAATCCTCCCACCCTGGGATAGTCATTTCTTCTTCAAAATACTTTCTGCCTCCAACTAGAGGTTCATTATTTTGCGATCCCATCCTTGCTGCCAAGTGTATCCCCAATGCAATATTCATAGTGCCCACTATCACTATAAATATACCTGCATTGTGCTCAATCAAAAATAAAACAGACCCTCCATATAGAAGACAGAAGCAAAACATTTATTCAGATACCAGAAAACCAAATCCCAAAACCAGTAAGCTGACTCCATCATAGTAGCAAGAAGTTAATAAGCCACAAAGGCACAGAGAGCCACACCTTCCTTTAGCCTTCCCACAAACCAACACAAGACCAATATTTACTTACAAGTCTATCTGTCTCCCTCAGAAGTGTCCTATCCTCCCAACCATCTAGCTTGCTTTGACTCTCAGCTTCCTGTGGGCTCTGTTCCACCCATCAGCCAACTCCTCCTGCCACAGGCTCCATGTGATTACATTCAGCTTATTAGGGGGCAGAATATATTTTCAAAGCAGGGAAGATCTTAAAATTCCCATTACCATTACAGGCAATTATCTAATCCAACTCTCATTTTACAATTGAAAAATCTGAGGCCCAGAAAAATAATTTGCTGACATTCCTACTAATCAGTGGCAGGATTGGGATTTAAGATCACAGGTTTTGAGCTAGAAGGGACCTCAAAGGCTATTTAGTTCACCTCCTTTTTTCTGTCATTTTACAAATGAGGAAACTGAGGCCCAGGGAGGGGAAGAGGTTACCCGAGGTAACAAGGTAACCTCAAGTCTATTGAGTACTGGTTCTTGGTTTTGTCTTAGCTATTGTTTCTTCTTCTTTAAGCTTGTCTACCCAAATGGAGTGTAAGTCACCCCTCCTCACCCTCATCAAAGTCAAGGAGTCCTCACTTGCACATAATCCATAGATACCAAATAATCTCTCTTGTTCTTCTCTCTCCGATAGTCACACTGTTTGAATCCCAGCTCTTGCTGCCTTGGGAGCCCCCTGTGAAAAACCTGGAGATTTTAGGGAACCTGTGGTTTCAACACTAGACTAGGGGAAATAGCTCTGAAAAGTAGGACAGTCAGTCTGTCAATAAGTATTTATTAAATGCTTATTATTGCCAGTCTTTGTGCTAAGCTCTAGGGATACAAAGAAAGACAAAAACAACCCTTGCTCTCAAGGATCTTATATGCTAATGGGGATGGGACACAGCATGTAAATAACAAGGTACGTACATAATAGATATGGAGGAGACAGAAGGTAATCTGAGAGGAGAAGGCACTGGAGGGAGGGTGACCTGGTGACAGATAGACCATCAAGGAATCTGAGATGTCTTCTACCAGAAAGTGAATTTTTACCACATTGTTTTATTATTCTACCAATTAGAGAGTCATTTAAATGACTCTCATTTAAATGACATTACAATCATCCACAGTACATTTCACTTTGTATTAGTCCATGCAAGTCTTTCTGGGTTTTTCTGAGAGCATCATGCTCATCATTTCTTATAGTATGGTAATATTCCATCACAATCACATACCACAGTTTATTCAGCCATTCCCCAATTGATGGGCATCCTTTCAGTTTCTAATTCTTTGCCACTAGAAATGAACTGCTACAAATATTTTTGTACGTATAGGTCCTTTCCCTTTTGAAAAAAAAATCTCTTTTGGGATACAGACCTAGAGGTATTGCTAAATCAAAGGGTATGCATGGTTTTATAGGCACTTGGGCATAGTTCCAAATTGCTCTATTGAATGATTGAATCAGTTCACAACTCCACCAACATTGCATTAATGTCTCATTTTTCCCATATTCTCTCCAACATTTGTCATTTTCCTGTTCTGTCCTATTAGCCAATCTAATAAGTATGAAATATTACCTCAGAATTGTTTTAATTTGCACTTCTCCAATCAATAACAAATTAGAATTTCTGTTCATTTGGTTATAGATAGCTTTGATTACTTCACCTGAAAACTGATCTTTTGATCATTTATCAGTTGGGAAATAGCTCTTATTTTTTTATATTTGACTCAGTTCTCTATATGTTTGAGAAATGAAGCCATTATCGGAGAGACTTCCTTCAAATTTTTTCTTACAGTAACTATTGCTAACTGTATTTCCCTCCATCCTATAAAACCCTTTGTTCTGTTCTCTCTCTCCTTTCACCCTGTACCTCCTCAAAAGTGTTTGGCTTCTGACTATCCCCTCTCCCAATCTGCCCTCCCTTCTGTCACCACCACCCCCTTTCTTATCTCCTTCCCAACTTACTTTCCTGTAGGATAAGAATTGACTGTGTATGTCATTCCCTATTTGAGCCAATTTTGATGAGAGTAAAGTTCACTCATTTCCCCTAACCTCCCCACTCTTCCCCTCCACTGTAAAAGCTTTCTTGTGCCTTTTTTATGTGAGATAATTTACCCCATTCCTCCCCTCCCTTTCTCTTTCTCCCAATACATTCCTCTCTCATCCCTTAATTTTATTTTTTTAGATATCACAAGGGAAACATAGTTTTCATGATAGTCAGATCAGGATGGCAAGAAGTCACAGTATCTAATTAAGAGAAACTAGGGGCTGGGAGAGGGGTACTAAGGGGAATGGAGCCATAGATAAACTTTGCTGTTTCAAAGCTTTGCTCAAGGCCAACCTTACATCTAGGAAAGAAGGAAGAAACTCTTTGTCCCTCTGCTCTACTTCTTTTCTATACCAAAATGATCCCTTTGCTCCAAGACCAAGATCATGTGCTAGTAATATCACCTACATATGGGTTAACCGGGGATAGCCTGGGAACTGGCTATTTACAATACTGTTTTTATGGGGAAATTAATACCAAATTCCAAATAATCTGCTTGCAAACAAAATTTTAACATGAGTTAATGACTATCTCTGTTTCTTTCAGATAGCTCCTACCCCACTAAAGTCAGATATAACAATGAGCACATAATAGATACTTAACAAATACTTTGTGGGTGGCTGATTGGTTAACATCTTAACATTCTTATTAATATGAGTATACAATAATTCCTGCTAAACACACGAGAAATAAAAGCTGGAAAGGGAGGAAAGTAGGTTCAAACTTTAGAATCAGACAATTCATAGCTGACAACAAGAAGGTACAAGTTTTCATCCCATTTTGAGATCATTGGACTCCATTTTGAAATTTCACACCCTTCATATTGATGCAGGTGCGTAATGAGGCTGAGGGGTAAATGCTGGACCATTTCTGGTTACACTCAAGATTAAATGATCTCAGTTAAGGTTCACTGTCAGATTTTCTCCTGCTTAATAATCTCCCTTCTACATGGAGACAACAGTTAATTTAAGGTAGCAATTAAGCTGAACAGAATTATGGTTTAAATACTATAAACCATTTAATGAAATTACTTTCTTCTGACAAACAGAATTAAACCCTAAAGTCATAAAAATACTCCAAGTGCAGGCTTTTTTTTTCTCTTGAATACAAATGGGAGTTTAGAAAGATAGGTCATTGTCAATGTTGAAGGGGAACTTGATGTCCCCTGATACTCTCTGTGCTTAAACTAGTCCCCTTTCCAGCTCTACCTGCCTTTAGCTTCATACTTTTTATTAAGTTATCAACTTCTACCAACTCCCCTCCTTCAGTCCAGTCTGTCTTGGTTTTTCACCATTTTTCTTGAAAAGTAGACATTGTCCTTGTTTTATATACATACACATATACATACATATATATATGTATATATATATATATATATATATATATATATATATATATATAAAACCATACATGTATATATGTGTGTGTACAAATATGTATATGTGTGTGCATCTATATATGTGTATATGTGTATGTATGTACATGTGTGAGTGTGTATTTTCAGCTCCCAAGAAGATTTGTGGAATGGTAAGGAAGGAGTCTGATACACTCCTAATCAATCAGATCAGGTAAATCAACCAAATATCAGATATCAGGTTGATCTTCTGTTTCTGTCTCTGCCAGAAAATAGGAAATTCCAGAGGGGATCCCCAAAGAATCAGATGGATTAGAATGCACAAAGCATAAAGACAAAAGTCTTTTAATGGTACATTTTGACTAACTCAAGGGAAAACCAAAATTGATGCCACTGAGTCTTAGCTGGATACAACCAAGTTCCAGTTATAGGATTGTTATGGGAATTTGAAGATCTTCCCTGCCCCTAGGCCCTTTGATAGGCTTAAGTGACTCTGAGAACCTTCCCTAATTTGAAAATACACTCTGCCCCCTTATAGGCTGAATGTGGTCACATGGAACTCGTGGCAGGAAGCTTGTTCTTCAGGAATGCCCATGCCTTATTACTTTGTGATTGGGCAGAGGGTCAAGAGGGCAGTGACATTCTCTGATCCAGGAGAAGGCTATATACATATCCTGATGTGAGTTTTTGCCTTGGGGCTCACTTTGGAAAGAGTTGTGTGATTTGGCCAGATGAGACTCTGGGAAGCCGTTGAGTGCCCTCCTCCCCTTTGAAAAATCCAGATGTTGATGCTTCCTTCTCTAGTAACTGACTAGGTATGGATGTAATGGTCAGAAGGCTGACCCGTCTGCTGATCTGTTTCTTTGTCTGCTTTTAATTTCTGTTTGTAACTTGTTTGCATTCTGTTTGTATTCTCTGAAGTTCAGGGTGCTGACTTTTTTTCCCTTGAACTAGGTAAATGATATATGTTTGATTGATTAAAATAAGATTGTTAACCCAGCAGATCTAAGAACCTGTGCTAGCAGCCATCCTGGGTATGCTAGGGTGATTGCTGATACAAGGAGGGATCAATTGCTGGGGTCCCAGGTCTTCCAACTTTAGCAACAGGAGACTAGAGTCAATCTTGATCTTTTGGAGAGGCTATCCTAAGGCCAAGCACAACCAAATTCACCACCTCACCTAGCTGATGTGGAAAACATCCTTAAACCAAGGCAGTTCAATGAGGTAAAGAAAGCCATACCTTTTATGGGAGGAGGAGAGAGTTCTCACTTAGGTGCATCTGATTGGTTTCTCATATCTGATGTCATAGTCTAAGAGATGCTTGGTATTGTTCAGAAGAGACCTGAAAGATGTAAATAAATGAGAAATGCAAAATGAGAAATAGGAAATTTCTAGAAATGATCAAGGGAAGGAATATCCAGAGCAAAGGCAGCTTACTGCAATTGAACCTTATAGACTTCAGAAAAGAGCTTCCTCCCACCTCCTCCCTCTAAAAATATTTTGTTTTGTTTTGAGTTTTGGCTATCATACCCTTAGGGGGAGTGTCATATATTGGACAGAGAGCTAGCTTTGGATCCAGGAAGACCCAGGTTCAAGTCCTGCCTTTGACACATACTAACTATGGGATTCTGGGCAAGTCATATGATCTCTTCCTACCCTAGTTAACACTCTAAGAGTAAAAGTTATAGATAATGTGCTGGCTTACATTAGTAGATGGAATTTCCTCACCTAGGAGTTCCTTTTATAAGAGATATCACAAGTCCATTCTCTATTCCTATTATACTCTCAGATCCCATTTATTTCTTGTCTCTATCATCTTTCTACTAAATTCAGTTTATTTCTAACATTTATTAAGCATCTACTGTATGCAGACATTGTTCTTTGACTCAAGGACCTTATAGCCTAGAAGGGAATTTACAGTGCATGATGTAAAATAGAATTTGATTTTTAAAAAGTATAAGAAAGGAATCCTATGGAATGTGAATTCCAAAGAAGAAAAGACTATTAAAGATCAGTGCATGGAGGAGATGGCAGTTTTGAAGGATGAATAAGATTTCACTAGACCTTGAAAGAAAGGAAAGGCATATTAGGTATAGGGATTAACAAGGGAAAAGGCACAGAGGAAGAAAAATATGGGAAATATGTGGGGGATAAGAGTAATATCTCACAATTTTAAGTGCTGTTTGCAAAATGCTTTACAGATATCTCATTTTATTCTCATAACAGCCCTGGAAGGTAGGAGCTGTCGTTACCCCCATTTTACAGATGAAGAAACTGAGGCAGATGACGGTTAAGTGACTTGGTCAGGCTCACACAAATAAAGAGTAAGAATTTGGCCTTTGTGTAGAGTATATGATAGACATAAATGTGAAACAAGGTTGAAAAAGAAGAGTGGTGGCAGATTAAATATTTTAAGTGAATGTACTTGTAATTAATGTTACCATAGGCTTACCCATTTACACTGTCTCAGTATTGCTTCTACTATTCTCCAGAGGCTTTTAAACATCACGCTCTTCCATTTCAGAGCTACTCTGGTTGTATGGAGTTGGATTGACTTTGATCTTTTGTGCCTACTCTAGTCTCTTTGAATTCTCTTGTTCATGTTTTCTGAGCAAGTGTTTGGAACTTCATTTGAACATCCAAGAAGGCATCTCTACAACTTTCTTTGATTCTACCTTCTCTGAGAAAGTCCTTGTTGATGTCAAACCTAAATCTCTTTAGCTCAAATTTAGGATTTGGACCTTTGCAATTGTCCAGGCTATTGATACTTTTTGTAGACTTAGATATTTTCAGAGCATAATCAGAAACAGAATCAGGCACTTGGGAGAAATGTAAAAGTTTTCTGATGGCTTTTTAAAAACTACTCTTTTCCATGGGTAAAACAGGCTCCAGACTCCTCGTGTGTGTGTGTGTGTGTGTGTGTGTGTGTGTGTGTGTGTGTCTGTGTGTCTGTGTGTCTGTGTGTGTGTGATAACTCATAAATAGAAGTCAAACCATTTTCAAAGAGCCATGCAGATCTATTCCTGGGCAAGCAGGGTAATTAACTTAGGGCTATTCAAGCCCCATAGGTCCAGTGAACTCTAATTTAGGCTAAGCTGAAAAGACCCACCAATGAACCCACATGGCACCTTGGTAAAAATATAGGATTTGGAGCCGAAAGATGTGGGTCAAAATCCTGGTTCTTCCAGCTGTGCGACCGACCTCAAGCAAAACTTCTCTGCAGTCTTTGATTTCTTCAACTAAACAACATTAATGACCTTGAAGATCTCTTGCAGAGCTAATGGATAATGGATAATGATTCACTAGATGGTATTAAAACTTAGAGGATTTTGCTTTCAGTATTGTTTCTAAGATAATAAGATGACTGAAAAGTAGAAGAAGGTACATTTCCTCTCAGTCAAGGTTTTGTTCATCTTGCTTGGGTCATATGAAATTTACTTTTTCAGTCCTGATTCTTATGGATCCCAGCTAGGTGGTGAGTGGATAGAGTGCTGGGCCTAGAGCCAGGAAGACTCCTCTTCCTGAGTTCAAATCCAGACTCAGACACTCACTTTTTGTGCTGTCCTGGACAAGTCACTGAAATCTGTTTGTCTCAGTTTCTTTATCTGTGAAATAAGCTGGAGAAGAAACTAGTAAGCCGCTTCTGTAGCTTTGCCAAGAAAACCCCAAATGGGGTCTCAAAGAGGTTGATATGAATGCAAATGACTGGACAGCGAAAATGGATCTCTAAACCTAAGGAGAGCCCATCAGACTAAGCACAAATAGATGAATCTGTTTGCCATTGAGCACATCTATGGCTCCTTGTACAGGTCTCCCTGGTGTCCTTCTATAGCCAGCAAAAGTGGGGCTGAAAACTCCA
Organism: Pseudochirops cupreus; assembly: GCA_028627135.1. NCBI lineage: Eukaryota > Metazoa > Chordata > Mammalia > Diprotodontia > Pseudocheiridae > Pseudochirops > Pseudochirops cupreus. The sequence goes on along the minus strand of CM053583.1, from coordinate 256,390,137 downwards.
ACTCTGAAAAAACAAGCAATTCTCTTTCTGTGCTAGTATTATTGCATAGAGATGAATTTGAGTTTAATCTTGCGTGCCTAAGTAACTCACCCCGGCCTCTCTGAATTCTCTTGCTTATATTAGTGAGATAGTATTTGAAGGTTATTCTGACTGACAGGCAGTTTTATCATTATTTTTAAAGCAGAGACCTGTCACAAATAATTCATGTAGGCTCAAAAGAAGAGATAACGAACCACCTGTTGACATCTTGCAGTTTTGGCTGGTTGCCATGTTTAACATTTCCGTAGGCTTGAGAATACGTTTAGTGAAAGATTGGGGCCTGCTGAACAGCTAAGAAATAAAAGCATCCTCCGGGACCCCTCCCCCAAAATCAGGCCTTAGGAGATTTCTTCACATATAGAGTCACAGATCTATCTACAGCTGTAAGGGAGTTAACGACCACCGAGTCCAATACATTTTTACAGATAGGAAGTTGAGGCCCACTAAGAGTAAGTGAATTGTCCAAGGTCACATGTGTCAGAGGTGGCATTTGAACCCAGGTCCTATGACTCCAAAGTCAGTGCTCTTTCACACTATTCTCTACATTTAGTCTGTTGGGCAGTCACATCTTCTGATTGCCTTCATTATATTTTCCTAGCTGTCACGTCTTGTTATCTTGTTACCTTGGGTGATTCACTGTTTCTTTTCTTTCTGTCTATAAAAAGAGGGAGTTGCCCCTTCCACTTCTCGGAGGCTAGGGGTACAGTACCCCCAGAATGTGGGAAATTCACATAAAATTTTTGGCCCTCAGTTCGTACCAGAGAAAAAGTCTGAATTTTTTTCTTTTTCTTTTATGGGGTGTTTACAATGCCTTATTGTAAAATTGGGCCTAAGTATTTCGGCCATAAGCTCTGTGTCATCTGCTGGTCTTTGAGTATCATCCGAGGCTTCCACAAAACTCCCCCAAATTTCCATGGAATTTCTTATGCTGCCCTGTGATATATCAGAACCACAGTCTCTAAGGTCCCTTTCTTACCCTTCCAGGACCCTGTGATAGCAAGGTGTAGATTGCATGAGGACAACACTTGTTTTACAACAAGACCATCATCTTAGGAAGGGATGCGGCCATGCTTCCCTTCACTCTTGCCTCTCTCCCAGCTTCTCTCATTTCTCTTGACTGCCACTTCCTGTTCAGCGCCCCTCCTTTTTTGTACCCCTTTATGTTACCTTCTTCCATTGTAATGGAAAACCCTTGAGGTCAAGAACTGTCTTTGCTTGCTTGTACCTCCAGTATTTAGCACAATACTTGACATATAATAAGTGCTCAATAATTGCTTTATTTTTCTATCTACACTTTTGGTTCATAACAACACTAATAATAGTAACAGCTATCATTCATGTAATACTTTAGGTTTGTAAAGTGCTGTACAAATATTATCTAATTTTATCTTTACGACCATTCTGGGAAGTGGCCCCATTTTATAGATCAGGAACATGAGTCAGGTAGAGGTTAAATGTGTTGCTCAGAGTCATATGGCCAGTAAATCCAAGGGCAGATTTGAACTCATTTCTTGCTGACTCCGGGTCCGGGACTCTATCCACTGCACCAACTAGCTGTGTGAGTCCTACCTGTATGTTCATGGAGGTATGAAGAACGCTGGAGACGGGTTGAGAAGAGAACTTTGGTGTTTGACTTCAGACAAAATGGTGAAGGGCCTCAATGGCATTCCAAAAGTGGCTTGGTTGGAAGAATTTGGAGACATTTAGTCTAGAGTAGAGAAGGGTTAAGGGAGACTTGGTAAAGTTTTAAGCTATCAAAAGGTTAAAACTTGCACTAAAACTTTTGGGACAACCTATATTGTAAAGGTTGTCACATGTAAGAAGGATTAAATTATTTTTCCCCCTTGGCCCATGAAGGCAAAATTAGTAGCAACTGGTGGAAAGCAGATTTAGGCACATTGTATATAAAGTGATCTCGTCTGATCCTCTTAGTAACCCTGTCACCTTGGTACCATATTTATTATTATTATCCCCATTTTAGAGATGAGAAAATTAGGCTGAGAGATGTGAAATAATTTGCCGAGAGTCACACAGCTGGAAAGTATCAGAGAGAAGGGATATGGACTCAGATCGCACCTGTTAAGTCTGACACATTTTCCAATATTGGTGCTACTGATCTAACTCAGAGAGTTGCCATGCATGTAAAATTATATATATATGCATATAAACAAGTGAGTGAACAAATGAATAAATGTATATCTATAATGATCTGTAGCAATAAAGTACTATATGTTATATATGTATAATGTTTTATATCTATACCACATATATAAGATATGATTATTATGTATTTGATTTCTACATTATCAGCTTTCTTGCATTTCCACCTTTTTAGTCCTTTTTTATTCTTTCTAATCTTCTGTTAATTGCACATTCTCTATATACAATAACTCAGGAGATAACATTTTGCACACATAAGCATTTAAGGGTCAAATAAATAATTCCCTTTAAAAACTGTCAAATTTATCAGCAATTATTTTTCCAATTATCTCAACCCACTGCAAATATAATACTTGAAAGCAGAAATCTTTCCTATTGTTCCATTGCCCTTTTGAATGAGGAACCCTACTATTTCTGAGAGAGTGGGGGAAAGTCAGAATTGCAGCAGAAAAAAAATGGGAACAAATGGGTTGCTCTTCATGCCCAAAGCTTATGCTAATGACTTCAGTGAGCCCAGGGTGAGTCCTTTCTGTTGTTCAGCCACAGTGGGATGGATTGCACTGATGCATTTACATTCTCATGCATTCCCCTCAATAGGAGACATCATGCACCTATAAAATCATTGACTAAGATTGAGGTTAGAAATCTGTGGTCATGCATGAGTAAGAATAAGCATAAGAAGCAAAGTAAGAACAGCTCCCAAACCCTTGATTCCTTCTTTGGGGAAAAGAAAGATCATGGGAGAGAGAGGGAGGAGGAGAGTGCAGCCAGAGCACCCCCACCAGGGGCCTCCAATAAACATGA
>CM053583.1:256357677-256386634 GCA_028627135.1 Pseudochirops cupreus | reverse complement strand
ACTCAGATGGCAAGTTTCACCAGTCAAAAATTTACATCTCAAATTTTAAATTTGTTCTTGTACCAAAGCCAATTACTAGAGATCACGTCTATATACTTGCAAATTCTTAGCAAACCAAACTCAAACAAACTCCTTAGAGCTGCTGCGGGCTGTACTTTTGGGCTATGCTGCTGAACCAGATACTTCCAGACTTTAGCTGCTTCCCCTACCCTCCTTACTTTTGCCAGGTGGGGGAAGGGAATGATAAAATTGTAAGTAGGTGGTTTCAAAATTCCTTAATGATCAATCTCAAAGCTTCCAGAAAATGCCAAGAAGCCTTTAGTTGTGCCAACTTTTTCACTTCTATGACCACCCCCTCTGTTATTTATAAAAATTCCAGAGGAATGACAAAGATTCTTGAGATAGATGAGGCAAGCTCATTTATTCTACAGTTCTTGCAAGAAATGGATGTGCTGCCTGCACAGCAACACACACCAAAGATGAAAGCTGGTGGTTTAAATCTCTGTCCTGAAACTTGAAGGCCCTTCCTCATTTACTCATGGGCTGAGTACTTTGAGGTGTATAACAACCAGGCATACCTACTTCATGCTTCCCTTGTCATGATCCCCTCCCCTTTCCTTACATATATGTTCATAAAGCAATTAAGCATGCGTACTTAGAGCCTGACTGACCTACTTAACCTATTTCAACCACTGACCCGGTTGAGACTGGTTTTCCCCCTATTCTAATAATTGATTTGCAAAAAGAGGCTAGTTCTTTGAAAAGAAAACCCACCTTCCTGTACCTATGAGGAAACATAATTTTTTATACCTCACAATTCCCCATTTTTCTTATTTCCAATGATTTATGTTTCCACATATTCCTAATTTACTAATATCCAATTTATTCCTCAAAACTCTTTAGTAACTCCAGACATTCTCTTTCCTTTCTTTCTTCCTTGGACATTGGTCTTTTTTCAGATTCTCTTTCTTCATCTTTTTACATCTAGTTAATACTTCTTCACTCCCTTCTCATATGTTTATGAATTCTTCCTCTCATCCATTTCCCCTTTAAGTAGGCATAAGGGAAAGAGAGAGAGGTTGATTGATGTATTGAGGAACCAAAGGAGACAGTCCGCTTAGTAAGTACAGATACAGAGATCCAAAAGAAAAAAGTAAACAATGAATTGTCCATTTAAGACTCAGAACTCTTGTCTCATACAGCTGTCTGGTGGGGGAACATCATCTGATGCAGTTTTCTGGTCTGGAGTTGTTCAAGAATTTTCTGACAGAGCATCTTCTTTCATCTTATTGCAGAAATCCTCTTTCTTGTATCCATTCTCCTACAAAATTGATCTCAATACAATTTTAAATGAACATTCAACCCTTATGTCTCTATTCTTATAAAATCCAAATTGGAACCTTGGCCAATTATCATGTTTAAGAAATTGGAACCCAGTTTTTATACTTTACATTAATCCGTTATTCATTCCCTGATCAGGAGGATGAGATTCCACTAAGGAATTAATAACCGGGTCCAATACATACATAAATACTTTGAATAATCAATTTTAACACAGTACATATCAAGTCATAAAACAATTCCACCTTCTGGTCACGTTATGAAGATAGAACACAAACTATTCTTCTTTTATCATTAACTAATTTTAACAAAACTGAGACAAGTATGATATTAAATGGATAACAGAATAATATCCCCATTTTGCAAGTCCTTGACCTAATTGTCTCCATACCATTATGAAGAATTAAAGGACCCTAACTTATACAGGAATAAATATACTGGTAATGGATGTCAAGGATGAATACTTAGCTGTTATTTGAGATAGAATTCTAGGCTAGAATTCTAGCTCAATCTTACACTTACATCTTACTATAGCAACCTCAGATGTTCCAGTATAAATCTATTATTTAACAGACTTATTATTATGCTTACAATATAATTGATTATAGAAATATGCCATAAAAATTAGGAACTTGACTAAAGCAAGAAAATAACATTTCCCTAACTTCATGTCAATTCCAGGCAGAAGGTGCTTAGACTGCCACCTGCATTGAGTCAGGTTAAAGTGTGCCAGGGGTCAGAGTTAGGGAATTGAGTCAGGAGAATTGTGTCTCAGGTCATGCGGAAGGCATTCCCCTAACCGTCCCATGAGAACACCTTCTGCAGTTCATAAATGCATTTCACGGACTTCACAGGGTTGCTAGCATCATGGATCAAGTGATTCAGTAGCATTTCTTAATAATTATACCTGGAGTTAGACTCAGAAAAAGTTAGTTAACAGTCCCATAAAATCTTGCATAGCAAGTTCCAGTAATCAATTTCAAGTGTGAATATACTGTTACATTAGTTAGGGAACATCTTTAAAATGATCCTTAAGTAGCTTGCATACATTTCTACATTTGTTCTAGTTCCTTATTAGATAACAACATAAAATCAAATTTCCCATTAAGATCATAAGCCAAGGGTGGCTAGGTGGCGCAGTGAATAGAGCACCAGCCCTGGAGTCAGGAGGACCTGAGTTCAAATCTGACCTCGGACACTTAACACAAAAACTAGCCGTGTGACCTTGGGCAAGTCACTTAACCCCAATTGCCCTACCATACCCGCTCCAAAAAGCAAAAAAAAAAAAAAAAGATCATAAACCACTGCTCTAATAGATTTGCATCTGTTTCTCAAGTTTGTTTATCCTGCTGATAACCACGCTGAAACTGAAAGAATAAGATACTTCAGAAACTGAATGTTATAAAAGTTCAGACACCAACTTTAACTCATGTTTAGGGTCATGGAATGAATTCAGATCAAAACAGCAAGATCTTCCTCCATCAAATTTCCAAATATCACAAACAATGAACTTTTATCTTCCCCAACAATCAGGCTTTATACATAGGATGTGTCCTCCCTCCATAACCTCCTCATCCAGTGTTTTCTCTAACACCTAAAAGGTCTCTTTCTTCTATCTTTTATAACCAGATTTCTTAGAGCATGTGTCACCTTTATTTACCTAAACCTAGATCCCAATCCATTCCAATTTCTCTTACTGCTTTGCTCCACGATTTTCAGGGACCACTTTTCCTCTGACTGTTCAAGTCCATTCCTCCCAAACATCTTTTCTCTGGTCTCCTCTCCTCAACACCTCTTACTGTATCTGAATTAGGTACCTTTCAGTGTCAGATTGCACAATATAATAAGCATTCTTCATAGCATTTATTCTACACACAGCAGTAGTGTTGAGGTTCTGTTGAGGTTTGGAGTTCAGGGGTGCTTGAGACCCCAAAATACCAACATGCCAGGTCCTGCCAAATGAATTCAACTCAAGCCTTCTCTCAGCCAAAGTAAAGCAAAGTTTATTAAAGATATCACCATAATGGGTAGACTCTTAAGGAGCCTATTTGTGATGCTTGTATTGGACAAGGGGGCCAGAATAACCTGACACAGAGCAAGTCTGTGCTAGGTTAATCTCAGCCCCTTCATTCAGGCAAGATGGATCTTATATACAGAAAGACTGGGAGAGATCTAGAGGTGGTCCACAGGAGGAGTTTGGGGAGGGTCTTGAGGAGGAATCTAAGGAGGATCTTGAGGAACTGAGGTCAGACTCCAGAAATTGGATGAATTAAGGGTGGGAAATAGCTGAAGGCTACTTTGAGATGACAGACAATGGAGGGCTAGGCTAGGTTAAGAGTAACAGAGATTTGGGCCTAACTAAAATGAAAGGCTTTTGGCCTCAGGAAAATACCTCATCAAATGGGAAGATTCAGAGCTTGAGGGGTATCTCAGAGCCTGTACCCCATCATGGACTTCACAGGGTTGATGGCTTCATGGATCAAAATGTCTGTGTTCTAAAGGACACAGGATTGATTCCATATGTTCCTAGAAGGGTAGTCAACCCTTCAAGGAAGAGGAATCACTCTGTGATATTCGTACCTTTAGTCCTGGGAACTTGGCCCTTGTTCCAAGGAGAAAGGGAAACATACATCGCATAGGCCTATAAATGCACGGGGAAGATCTTCATATTTCATTAACCCTTTAAACATAGAAAAACCCCTTATTTCTGCAAAGACAGTTTTGAGATCTAATTAAGCCTGAATTTAAATCCTCAACTTTTTTTGTTTTGTTTTGCTTTCTCTGGGGTGCCTGGTTTAGATTTTGTATGAGTCTAAAAGCTGCTAGCTAACTGATTCCACCTCCCACTAATTTCTGGGAGAGTCTCACCCTGCTTTTTTTTAAAAATTTCATTACTTGTCATCTGAAGTCATCTGGTATACCAACTTGTCCAGTGTTGGGACCTGCCCTCGAAAAGAATCTGAGTCTCCCACTGAAAGCCTAAAGTGGGAGTTCTTTCCCAATGTTCTCTCTCTCTAGCTCTACAGACTTTAGGAGTCCCTTAGAAGTTTTTCTAGCTGCATTTTAAATCCCTCACCACCGTCATAAGGCACTTCACAAACACACAGAGACACTTGACTAGACGAAATGTGAATGATTCTAATTTTCTTGCTTGCTTTTTAGGAGATAAACCAATTTAGGATTAGGAGTAGACTGGTCGAAATTCTGAATTATCACATGCCAATTTACTTTTACTGACTTCTAGTCAATTCCAAAGCATATCCTTCTGAGACCCTTCTAGATCTTTGCCCCCAGCACCACTGTCATGCTGGAATATTTCCACATCCTCTCTAAGGGACTAATTGAAGTAATGTCCACAAGAGAATTCACTCCCTCCCTACCTGGGGAATCCACTCCTTTTGGCACCTTACTTCCTTGGTTTCCATTCTATGTTTCCCACTTTAAATTTTGATTATACATACTCAATCTCAGCACATACTCAATCTCAGACCCCATAGAATGTCTCAACTATCAAGATAATATTTAATAGGTCATTTTTCTTACCTTGATCTGTGCACAGTTACCTGGTTGCCAATGTGCCTGTGATTTGTCTCGGCATTCCTGGATTCACAATTTCCCAAACAATCTCAGGATCTTGGGCAGTCCAGCAAGGGGAACACTAGCTAGCAGGTGGGCCATTGAAATCAATGGGGCATGCCTCCCATTCTCCATAGTGGTCACTCCCCTCCCTGATGCTTGAATCCCCGATGAGTCTCCAAGTTGTGAGAAACATGTTCACAAAGAAGTGAGATCTCAACTGATGAAGCCAGGAAAGCAGTTTATCACACTCTTACAAGAGTGGATGCCGTATGCACAGGGCAAGGTCAGAACTGGGTGCAGCCAACTTTTAATTCTCATTCTCGACCTCGAGGTCCCTCCCTTGTTCCCCATTGACTGGATACAACTTCCTGAACTGCCTATCCATGCTATTCTCCTAGATGTATTCCTCTTCCCTTGGCATGCATTGCATGTGCATTCAGATTAGCTTGCTCCACTCTGGGGGTGTGTTGGCTAATATTTAATAGCTCATTAAGCATGCATACAAGCTTCTGACCTTTTACCTCACTGGAAACCTGGTTCTACCAAGCCACAGCTCTGGTTGGAACTAGTTACTTTGACTTGCCTCCTGTTTTCTATGAGGCTGGGAGTATGTGTATGTGTGTCACTTCTGTGGAAATAGAATTCCTTTCTCTGTTTCTCACAATGCTTGTATTGGCAAACTGGCCAAATTGAATCTGGGCACTTCATGGAAACAAGATGGATCTTATATATAGTAATGTATATAAGTATATACAGTAATTTATATAAAATATAAATATATATATATAATTTAATATAAATATAATTTATATAAAATATAGTAAATTATATACAGTAATGTATATATTGGCAGATAGTCTGAAGATTATACCACCCTCTTCCCTTGGGGAAAAAAATGGGACATGAGCCAGTTTCTGATTCCATAGAAACTTTTTGGTTCCACATAATTGTTGGAGGAAGGTCTAGGGAGGATCTCGATGGGATTGACCAATAGGCTGGGGTGACTGCGAGTTAACAGAGAAGGGCTGGAATGACAGGGACCTGGACCATATGGCCAAGTGAGAATGAGGTCTAGATAGTATCAAGGTTGGGAGGTAGCGGGAGGCAATTCAGAGGTAATAGACGATGGAGATGAAGCCTGGCGCTTGCTTCCACAAGTACAGTCACATATCCTGAAAAACTGGAGAACAAAGTTTTTACCACCAAAGTTCTTGGCACTGTCCCATAGTTCATCATGAGAAATGAGTATGATTTTCAGTATAAATGAAAAGACATGCATCACTATCTGCTTTGTTGCTTCACCCAAAAGACCATGGGACTTTTCCATCTGATTTCCATCTGAAACCTCTATGTGTCATCTCCTGCTATTAGAATGTGAGCATTTTGAGTGTAGACACTGCCTTTTTTTTCTATTTGTATCCTTAGCTTTAGCAAAGTTTATTGCATATTATAAGGGCTTAATAAATGCTTTTTTCTTCCTCTCTTCTTTCCTTCCTTTCCATTACTTCTCTTCAGTTTGTTCTTTCCTCTCTCTTTATCCTTTCTTTCTTTGTCCTTTCTTTTCTTTTCTTTTCTCTTCTCTCTTCCTTCCTTTCTTTCTTCCCCTTTTTTTCTACTAAATCATATAGATGTACTATAAACAATGAACTGAGATAAAGTCAGCAGACTAGAACCTTTCCCTGTGTGCACTGGCTGAAAGGCAGCTTTGGAAAAGACCTGTAGAAGAAATGGGGTGGGGGTGGAGGGAAAGGCCTATAGTTATACTTCACATTACCCAGCAGTTAATAATGATGACTTAGAAGAATGAATTTCTCATTCAAAATATCAAAGATTGAAGACATGAACCATAAAATTTCTCTTAAAACTACAATAGTCAACTCTCAAATTAATCTATCTCGGGTCTATCCAGTACATTAACATCTACTTTTGTCAACAAGCTTTCCTGTTATTGCACTGGGGGAAAATGAGGTCAAAACACCTCTTCTTTATTGTATTGGCATCTCAGGGGGAAAGTAACACGAATTTGATAGAACCTTTTCTGTCCAGCGATGAACAGTCTTTATTTCTCTACCTTTGCCAGAAAACACCTTGACACCTGTTATGGGAATCTGAAGATCTTCCCTGGCCCTAAGCCCTTTGCTTAAGTGGCTCTGAGAACCTTCCCCTGTTTGAAAGTATGCTCTGCCCCCTAATAGGCTGAATGTGGTCACATGGAGCCTGTGGCAGGACGCTTGTTTTTCGGGAATGCCCACGCCTTGTTGCTTTGTGATTGGGCAGTGGGTCAAGAGGGCTGTGACATTCTCTGATCCAGGAGAAGGCTATATATACGCCTTGATGTGAGGTTTTGCTTTGGGGCTCACTTTGAGAAGAGTTGTATGATTTGGCCAGAAGAGACTCTGGGAAGCCGTTGAATCCCCCAGCTTTGAAAAAACCAGATGTTGGTGCTTCCCTCTCTGGTAACTGACTAGGTATGGATGTGATGGTCAGATGATTGGAAGCCCATCTGCTGATCTGTTTCTTTGTCTGCTTGTAACTTCTGTTTGTATTCTCTGAAGTTCAGGGTGCTGACTTTTTCCCCTGAACTAGGTAAATGATATGTGTTTGATTGATTAAAGTGAGACTGTTAACCCATTTTGAGTTGCTTTCCATTAGAACAGCAGATCTAAGAACCTGTGCTAGCAGCCACCCTGGGTATGCTAGGGTGCTTACTGATACAACACCCAAGTACAGGATTATTCAGTTGCATACAATGTGGTGCTTATGAGAGTGAGGCAGCAGCTCATTCCCCCTTCAACTTTGAACCAATTTAGGTTTGTCCAAAGAGGAAAATTTGTGTACAATTGTAACAATCTTGGCCAATGCCATTGGAAAGGACACACTGAAGAGCAGTAAAGCTGAGGATTTTTATTGAAATCTCACTTCTGATACTTACTACTGGTATAACCTTGGACAAGTTGCTTAATTTCCCCAGAACTCAGTTCCTCTACCTATAAAAAGAGGGGATTGGACTAGATGGACTCTGAAAGTTCTTTCAATTCTACTTCTATGATCCCAGATTCTATTTAATTTTTGTCAGCTTGATAACAAGGAGAATTGAGGAAGAATGTGGATAGCTTAGTATACTGCACCATCAAATAGAAAAACAACTCAGTTTGATTGAATTTGATTGAATGGTTATGTCAGTAGAGTGACATATGTATGAAGGTCAGTATTTTTAGCGTACAGAGAATGGAAATGCAGCGTTAACTACATAGATTCTTCTTTTCACTTTATTCCCTAGAATATGCTGGCTACTTCATCAATCTCTCTCCCACTTCAGGAATGGCAGCACCACATCCTTTTAGATCCCTGTAAGGACTGGACTCAGTGCATTGAAAGATGGAAAAAAGGAAGAAAAAATAAGCATTTATTAAGCACCTAATGTATGCCAGTCACTATAATGAGCACTTTGCAAATATCTCATTTAATCCTCACAATAACCCTGGAAAATAGGTACTATTACTAACTCCATTGCACTGCTAAGGAAACTGAGGTAAGTAAAGGTTAAGTGACTTGCCCAGGGTCACACAGCTAGTAAGTGTCTAACGCCAGATTGAACTCAAATCTTCCCAGTTCCAGTTCCAGCTCTCTATCTTCTGTGTCACATATGCTCATAAGCTGTAAGGTCCCTCATTTCCATTATGTAAAGTATCAACACACTGAATAAGGTACTGTTGTTAGATAAGCAATGAGAAAATGAAGATTTGGAAATAGGTCTCCTGGGGATCTTTCACATGAATTCAAGTCACAAGGCCCTGACAAACCACACCTCAGGGTACCGAATCACCTGGCAGATAGAATTGTTAATCATCTTTGGAAAATTATGTGGAACCAAAAAGTTTCTATGGAATCAGAAATTGGCTCATGTCCCATTTTTTTCCCCAAGGGAAGAGGGTGGTCTAATCTTCAGACTATCTGCCGATGACCTTGACTTCAATTCTCAGTATGATTCAAAAAGGAAATTAGGAGGGAAGAAAAGGAGGCACTAAGAGACAGCCTGGTCTTCATCAAGGACAGGGAATGCCAAGATAACTTCATTTCCTTCCACAATAGGGTTAAAAGGTTGATATAACTTCCAGAAAGAGTATACCTAGTGTCAAGCAATTAGGTAGTCAATAGCCAACAAGCATTTATTAATTATTTCAATTTAATTTACTTTATTAAGTTTGAGGCACTGTGTTAAGTGTTGCAGTTATAAAGTAAGGCAAAACCTCCAGGTTCGCCCTTAAGAAACTCACATTTGAAAGAATCTGATACCATCCCTCATGATTATTTTTTTTAATTTATTGATAATTTTTTTTGTTTTCACATCACTTAAATTTCCAATCTCCCCTTTCCTTGCCCATTCCATATAACTAAGATTTTTTTTTTAAGAAAAAGAGAAGGGTCAGCAGCTAGATGATGCAGTGGATAGAGTACTGGCCCTAGAGTCAGGAGGACCTGAGTTCAAATCTAGCATCAGACACTTACTAGCTGTGTGATCCTGGCACTTTACCCCAATTTTGAGAGAGACAGAGAAAGAGAGAGAGAGAGAGAGAGAGACAGAGATGGAGAGAGAGAGATGGCAAAAATTAATTTTTTAAAAATCTGACAGTATATGCACTTTTTCACCCTAACAGACAGCTGAATGCTGCAAAGCGGTAGGGGGAAGTAACTTCTCATATCTCTTCTTTGGGGCCATGCTTGTTCTTCATAATTTTGAAACATTGATTTTTTTCTATTGTTTTGTTGTTCTTTCCATTTATGTTGTTGTAGTCATTGCAATTTTTAAAAATTCATCATCAATTCATATATGTCTTTCCAAGCTTCTCCTTGTTTATTATATTTATTTCTTACAGTACAGTAATATTTTATTACATTCATGAATCACAATTTGTTTAGCCATTTCCAACTTGATGGACATTTACTTCTTTAGTTTTCTTTGCTACCACAGAAAAAATGCTCTTATAATATTTCAGTGTATATAGAACCTTCTTTTTTATCAATGACCTTCATGGGGTATGTGACTAGCAATGGAATTTCTGGATTCTCTTGATATTCTTATGAGAGAGACATGGACATGATAGTATAGTGAGGTTCATTCTAAATTGATTAAATGACCAGACCCAAGAAGTCCATAATATTCTTGTAGGGAGATAGGGATGTGATAGTATAGGTGGGCTGATTCGGAATTGATTAAATGACTAGAACCTAGATGTAGTGATTAATGAACTTCTTGGGTCTGGCCATTTAAACAACTCTGAATCTGTCTACTATGCTATCATACCCCTATCTCTCCACAAGAATTTCACGGGAACTCAGAGATTTCACTGCTAGGCACATATCCTATGGAGGTCACAATAAAAAGAAAGACTTAATATACACCAAAATATCTATGATAGCACTATATTAATTTGGAAGGAGGTCTCTAGTGAAGTGGTTCACTTATATCCCCTTGGTTTGATGCTTTGTATCATTGTTGTTGTTGACTATACTTTGTTCTCAAAGATGACCAATGACATCAGGAAGGTGATGTCTTGACTTGCAAGTAAATTGGATTTAAGTGAGGCAAGGTTGTGCAAAGTCACCAGCTATGCTTTCTCCTCCTAAGCCTTCTGGGTCCAGTGGCAAGATCAGAACAACTAGAGATGGTCTCAGATGCAGTAGGAGACCTTGGCCTTTTTATGCTAAAGTCTTTCTCGGGTCTCAGTTTGTCTGAGGCAATGCAAATTCGGTGATTAAGATTAGGTAAGAAATGAGGCAAAAAATGATCTCTTTGCCTACTCAAAAAAAAATTAATCTAGGAGGGGAAGACTCTCAGCAAGAACAGAAACAATTGCTATTTAAGCTCACTGAGCTTGGCACTTTGTATCAGTGCTTGAAAGAAGACATATATGTCACACTTATTAAATCTTCAGATGACACAAGAGTAAGAGATATAGCTTATGAAGTGGAGTACTGAGTCCAGATCCAAAAAAAGTCTCAATGAAGTAGACAGAAGGTGAAATTTCCTATTAATTAAAGCTCTAAAGAAGTGGAATGGACTTGGTTCATTAGGAGGTACTTGGTTCCCCATCCTCGGGGATGTTAAAGCAGAGGCTGAATGAACATCTATTAGAGATAATGCAGAGGAATTTCCTGCTGAGATGTATGCATTTGACCTTTGAGACTCCTCACAACTCAGTTTTCTGCTTCTATAATCAGTCCCTCACCTTCTCAGAGCTACCATTTTACTCATCTTTGAAAGAGAAATAATTCTACTCATGTTCTTTTTTAAAAAATTATACAAAATTGATACTTCTGAGGCAAGTGTGATATGAATTATATTTGTCATGACATCTCATGACTCTCCTTGAGAGCGTGTTTTCCTTTTGCTGTCTAGGCAGCCCCAGTGCTTAACACAAGGCCTGCCACATAGCTAAATTATAAATAATCACTGAATTAAAGTAAATTTAATCACAACTAATTCCATGAATTCCAGACATAATATAGGACTTACCTAGGAAACGGGAATGTCCAATCATGTATCAATTATGAAGTATTCAAAATTTACTTGCTTTGGGGTTAAATGACACCATGTGCTCTACCAGAAGAATCCCATGCAATGTGTATTTCAAAATCGTTCTGGATATTCACAGTATTTGAAGGGACTCTAATATATTTTTCCACTACTGCAAGCTGTGAGAGGGAATATTCTTTTATTTTTTTTTAATTTTAGACTCAAAAACCAGCACACAAATACAGAATGAGAAGGAATGTTCTTAACACCTTTTCCATTATGCTACTAAAAAATAAAACCTTTTTTTTTTTGAAGTCAAGCCTGAGATCCCAATTTGTGTCCAGTGACAGTCAGTCACTATGGTTGGTACATGCCGGGGGCCTGGACACTGAGCTAAGCTTCCTGAAGATGTCTGCATCAGCCTTGCATTGAGGTTTTTTCCCCCAATGGGACTGACTTTTCATTTGCATATTGACTAAAACATATTGTTTTTACCTCTAATGTTACATCAAGATGCTTCCAGAATCATTTTTATGTCAATTCTGCTCAGGAAGAATGGATTTATTTCTCAGTTCGGTGACAGAGTAAACATCAGATCAGCTGTGAGAGAAGAAAAAGCTGTTGGGCAAATTCTTTCCCATCAACTTACAGGCTGCCAGCCCCGTGGGGCAGATCTGTGATGAAACCTAAGAAATGAAATGAGAGATGATATTTCTTTGCCTTAATAGTTACCCTGAAACCACATGATAAAGGTCTGAGATTCTGGGAACATGAAGACCATGCCTAGAAGGGAAGATGATCCATTGAAAATGAGCAAGTCATGTGAAATGGAATTGTCATACGAACCTATTCAATCAGACCTTTCAAGTGAAGAAGTCACTGTGAGGAAAAGCTAGAGGAATCAAGAGCATCCTGAACATCTTCAACATTTTTTCAGAGTTGATCAATAGTTTGATTTTATGGCCATCAATGCTGAGAATACTGCTTCATATAAAGATGTAGTACAAAATAGTAGAAGTATGCTTAGAGCCATTTCAAAAATTGTTGGAGAGTCTGTCCTAATCCCAAGTCAAAATTCATTTTATGATTTTTTTTTTAGGAAACTCTAGTTTTAAACCTGTGTAGCTTGATAAGTTGGCAAATTCTTCTTGAACTTCTAATAGCAAATGACTGACATTTTCTATTTCAACTGAGTATGGTTTATGAACCCAACTTAGTTTTCTAGAAGCAAAATTTGAAGGAAAGTATTTCTGAAACTGTCTCTAGGCACTTCAGATGATCAATTATAACACTTATAATTAAATCTTTGGGAAGATTATTTTCAATTATAAAATCATCTGTAGCAGTAAGCATTTCTAAAGAACAATTTTCCACCCTATTCTTCCATATATTAACTTTTTAGGAAAACTTTCAATTTTACCTTTTAATATAAATATATTATGATTTTTTCTTAGAAGTGAAATGTTTAAATCATTGAGTTTTTCAAAAATGTCTGACAAATTGACACAGTTTTGAAAACTATAAGTCATTATGAAAAAAATTAATAAAATTGGATTTCTGTTCAGTCAAAAATATGTCATCTTTTAATTTCAATAATGTATTTAAATTTCACCCTCTTGAGATTCACTTTACCTCTGCATTTAGTAATATAGTAATCTCTGTTTTTGTAATCAGAGTCCATGTCTTTCCAAAGGTTTGAAAACAAGTGACTGGTAAGGGCACAGCTTTTAATGAAATTAATGATTTTGTTAGTATCTAGAAGCACAAGATCTAACTCTAGTGACTTTTTTTTTAACTATAAGTGCCTCCCAATGGATTTAATGAGTAAAAGTCATATGTTCATGTATACTAGATTTCACTTTTGCTACAAATTCAACATTCTTATACATCATTGCTCCAGCACTGTCTGTACATACCCCAGTGCCATTTTCCCCCTATAAACCTTCATTTGTGAAAAATTCATCCACTTTAAGATATATATCTTCCTCTCTGGTATGCCCTTCCAAAGGTGACAAAACTATAATTCTTTATGTATGCTTCCTTCACAAACATATCTTACATAAAGTAACAGCTGTGTCATGCTAGAAACATCAGTTGTTTCATCTAAGTGACTTGCAAACTTTGGACTGTCCTTAAGCCTGATAATAAGCTGCTGTAACTGTAATTTCAGAAATTCTTTTGGAAACAGTATAAGGGATTTTTGATAAGGGAATTTGATAAGGGAATTTTCCAAATTTTATCCCCATATTTTTCCCATGAACTATTTCTGACATTTTAATAGCAACAGGTAACATGAGATCTTCTCCTATCACATAGGGCTTTTTAGTTTTTTCCGATTAAATAAGAAGTTTTGTAAGATGCAAGTAAATACTTTTTTGTTGACAGTGACAGTAACAAATTTCTCAAAATATTGTTTTTCTTTATTTGAAGATTTTAAAATTTTTTCAAAATATTCCTTTGCTTTATTGCAGTATGCTGCACACTTGGTATTTAGATACCATTTTAGTTTGGCTGGTTTCATCCTCTCTACAGCCAAAACTTCCTTCAAATTAAGTAAAGAGATTATTCTACACCATCATCATTATTAGAGTAAATCCATATTGTAAAAATGATTTGATGTATTTTCATTTTCTTGTCCATTTAGGTACAGTACAACCTGATAGCAAAAATTCTGCCACATTGTTGTCCTTAGTATTTTGACTAAATTAAGCCACTTATAACTGAAAATGACAAAAACATATTTTTGTCCCAAAATATAAATCAATATTTGTACTTATTTCTCAAATAAATAAATGCTAGCTTTAGTTTATGAAATTTCATTTGTTTGAGCTTAATTTTAAAAACTGACGTTTCTACATACATATAGTGGTGGAGCAATATTGTTAAGGGGCTTTTGTCTTTACCTACTATCATTAAAAGCTAATGTTTCAGTAAAAGAAGGCAATAACACCAATTTTTAAAATAAAAAAATTCTTGGGGGCAGAGCCAAGATGGTGGAGCAAAAGCAGGAACTTGCTTGAGCTCCCACTCCGACCACCTCCAATACCTATAAAAAATTACACTAAACAAATTTTAGAGCTACAGAACACACAAAGGGAGAAACAAATCTCCCACTGAAGGTAGCCTGGCAGGCTGACAGGAAGGGTCTATCATACCAGGCTGGGAGCCGAGCACAGGCCTGTGTGAGCCATTTGGACCCTGACCAGCAGCCCAGACTGGCAAGAGCAGACTTCAGGAGAATGAATCAATGGCAGCTATGGCAGTTTCCAGACTTCTCAATCCAAAAATTCAAAGAGAAAGTAAAAGGTCAGTGGGGAACTCTGTTGATTGTGGGTGTGAGAAGAGTATGATTCGGCTCCTGCTCCTGGGATGGCGGAGGTAGTGGTGATGGCAGTGGTGGTGGGAGTGGCTAGGAGGCTGCCTGTTGAGGTCCAGGCCTACAGAAACATGGGGGAACCAAGTGGCCGACCAGAGGGCATTTGCAGGAATCTCTCTGCTGATGCTGAGGTAGGATTCTCTTGCTCTGCCCTGCCTGTATCTGGGTCGTAGTCTTGGGTGGCAGTCCTGGGCTAAGGAGTGCTAGCATAGCAGAACTTGTTGAGGCTGTGGAGAGACAGTCTTACTCACAGTTTGGAGGCAAGTGCCTAGTAGAAGGCACAGCAGCTTTCTGACAACAGCTACACAAAGCCCGAGAAATTTGGAACACCACACTCTCCACTCTGGAAGCAGAGTTCTACCATGGCAAAGAGCTCAAAAGTCAGGTAATTGGTTGGCAAGATGAGCAAATAGAGGAAGCATAATCAAATTATAGAATTGTTTTTTGGGGACAAAGATGATCAAAACATAGAACCAGAGGAAGGCAACAAAGTCAAAACTCTTGCATCAAAAGCCTCTAAGAAAAATATGAACTGGGAGCAGGCCATGGAGGAACTCAAAAAGGATTTTGAAAATCAAGTAAGAGAAGTGGAGGAAAAATTGGGAAGAGAAATGAGAATGATGGAAGAAAATAATGAAAAGCAAGTCAACAGCCTGCTAAAAGACACCCAAAAAATACTGAAGAAAATAACAACTTAAAAAATAGACTAATTCAGATGGCAAAAGAGGTCCAAAAAGCCAATGAGGAGAAAAATGCCTCTGAAAGCCAAATTGCCCAGATGGAAAAGGAATTTCAAAAACTCACTGAAGAGAATAATTCCTTAAAAATTAGATTAGAACAAATGGAAGCTAATGACTTTATGAGAAATCAAAATACTATAAAACAGATCCAAACAAATGAAAAAATAGATGGCAATGTGAAATATCTCATTGGAAAAGCCACTGATCTGGAAAATAGATCAAGGAGAGATCATTTAAAAATTATTGGACTATCTGAAAGCCATGATCAAAAAAAGAGCCTAGACATCATCTTTCAAGAAATTCGCCAGGAAAATTGCCCTGATATTCTAGAACCAAAGGGAAAAATAGAAATTGAAAGAATTCACCAATCACCTCTTGAAAAAGATCCCCAAAAGAAAATTCCTGGGAATATTGTAGCCAAATTCTGGAGTTCCCAGGTCTAGAAGAAAATATTACAAGCAGTCAGGAAGAAACAGTTTGAGTATTGTGAAAACACAATCAGGATAACACAAGATCTAGCAGCTTCTACATTAAGGGATCAAAGGGCTTGAAATATGATATTCCAGAGGTCAGAGGAGCCAGGATTAAAACCAAGAATCACCTACCCAGCAAAACTGAGTATAATACTTCAGGGGGAAAATATGGGCATTCAATGAGGTAGAGGACTTTAAAGTATTCTTGATGAAAATATCAGAGCTGAACAGAAAATTTGACTTTCAAGTACAAGAACCAAGAGAAGCATGAGAAGGTAAACAGGAAAAAGAAATCATAAGAAACTTATAAAAGTAGAACTATTTACGTTCCTATATGGAAAAACAATAATTGTAACTCATGAGACTTCTCTCAGTATAAGGATAGTTGAAGGGAATATGTGTGTATGTGTACGTGTGTGTATACAAGCATATATATGTTTGTATAGGATGGCGTATGGGTGTATATGTGTGTGTGTGTGTGTGTGTATGTATACATAGACAGAGGGCACAGGATGAGTTGAAATGAAGGGATGATATCTAAAAAATAAAATTAACAGGTGAGAAAGGAACATATTGGGAGAAGGAGAAAAGGAGAGATAGAACAAGGTAAACTGCCTCACATAAAAGAGGCAAGAGAAAACTGTTACAGTGGAGGAGAAGAGCAGAAAGGTGAAAGGGAATGAGTTAACCTAACTCTCATTGGATTTGACTTAAGGAGGAAATA
This sequence comes from Pseudochirops cupreus, assembly GCA_028627135.1. Taxonomy (NCBI): domain Eukaryota; kingdom Metazoa; phylum Chordata; class Mammalia; order Diprotodontia; family Pseudocheiridae; genus Pseudochirops; species Pseudochirops cupreus. The sequence goes on along the minus strand of CM053583.1, from coordinate 256,369,884 downwards.
ACATACACACTCAACTGGGTATCTTACCCTACAGGAAAGTAGGGGGGAAGAGGATAAGAGGGGGGATGACAGAAGGGAGGGCAGATTGGAAGAGAAGGTAGTTAGAAGCAAGCACTTTTGAAAAGGGACAGGATCAAAAGAAAAAATAGAATAAATGAGGGGTGGGATAGGACAGAGGGAAATATAGTTAATCTTTCACAATATAACTACTATGGAAATGTTTTGTGTAACCATACGTGCACAATCTATATTGTATTGCTTGTCTTCCCAGGGGGAGTGGGTGAGGAGGGAAAAAGGGAAAGAATCTAGAACTCAAAGTTTTAAAACAAATGTTAAAAATTGTTTTTATATACAACTAGGAAATAAGATATACAGGCAATGGGGTATAGAAATCCATCTTGCCCTATAAGAAAGTAGTTGGGGGGGATGGGGGCAAATATAAGAGAGAACAGATTGGGGGAAGAGGTATTCAGTATGCTTGCTATCTTGAGTTGGGGAGTAGGGGAGAAATGGGGAGAAAAATTTGTAACTCAAAATCTTGTGGAAATGAATGTGAAAACTAATAAATAAATAAACAATAAATAAAATAACAGTATAAAATACCTGGGAGTACATTTGCCAAAATAAACACAAGAACTATATGAACAAAATTATATTTTAAAAAATTGTCCAAATGAAGTCTGATTCAAATAATTGGAAAAATATTAATTGTTCATGGGTGGGCAGAGTCAATGTAATAAAAATTACAATTTTACCTAAGCTAATTTATATATTCAATGCCATCACAATTAAATTACCAAAAATTACTTTTCCAAATTAGAAGAGACAATAACAAAATTTATTTGGAAGAACAAAAAGTCAGGAATATCAAAGAAACAAAAAAATGTAAAGCAAAAAAAGTTTAGCAGGACCAAATCTTAAACTATATTACATGGTTGTAATTATCAAAATTATCTTGTACTGGTTAAGAAATAGAAAGGTCAGTGAAACAGAGTTGACGTATAATTTACAGCACAAAAAGGAACATTATGTGATAACTTTATTATATATTTAAAATAGCAAATTGTACATAATAGATTTGCAATTTCATGTATAATCTATTTTTAAAATTCTACTATCATATGGAAATATTTGTTTTATTATATAAATTAAAAATAAATGGTAGAAATTTTAAAAAAAAATCAAATCAAACATTCTAACACAATACAATCCAAAGATATACTCATTTGACACTTACATGCTAAGGAGCAATGGTAGAAAAATATTGGAAGTCTTTATTTTCCTTAATTAAACTATTATGTTTCAGTAAGAGCAGAAAACTTTATATGTACAATAAGAACATTGAGGTTCTTAACATACAATAGTCTTGAATCTGAGCTGAGGTGTTTCTGGCAGTGTTTGTTGATATTGTGTGACATGATGATATGCTCAGTGCAAGATGCACATGTGTGTTCAGAACCAAGGCTACAGTGAAGTTGCATGATACAACATGGGCAAGTGCTGCCAGAAACATCTTGGACTCACTGTGTGTTTGATTCTGAATTAATTTTTGGTCATTGCACATTTAAAAACCTTTTACTGTTACCAAAATTTTCATGACCCCCACATTCAGTTGTGCAGACCCACATGGGGTCACAACCCACAGTTTAAGAAGCACTGAAGTAGAGTAAGATGGGAGTTCTTAAATGCCCACATCCTGAGTTTGTGCTGTATTCAATAGGAAGAAGCCACTGAAGGTTTTCAAGTAGAAGAGCAGCATGATCAGAGTGGAAGATGCATGATAGAAAGGGTAGATTGGAAGTGGGAGGACCAGTTAGGAGGACATTACAATAGTTCAAGAGGGGCTTGACTTAGGGTAGCTGAAGTGAGGGTACAGAGGAGGGCAGGGATACAAGAGATGTGCACATAGCATTAACAAGATTGGGCAACTGGTAGGATATGGATTGAAGGGAAAAAAAGGGGAGGGAATAAACACTCATTAGGTATCTAATGTTTGCCAGGCACTGTGCCAAGTACTCTACATCACCTGATCCTCACCACAACACTGGGAGTTAGATGCCATTATTATCTCCATTTTACAATTGAGGAAACTGAGGCAGACAAAGGTTAAATGACTTGCTCAGGGTCACATAGCTAGCAAATTCAGGCCTTCCTGACTCTAGACCCAGCTCTCTATCCATTGTACCACCAGTTACTTCAGTGGAGGGGAAAGAAAAGATTACCAGCCTTGAGGACTAGGAAGATGGTGGTAGCATTAAGAGAAATAGAAATGTTTAGAGAAGGAAAGGGAAAGATTTTGGGGAAGACGATAACTTGAGAGGCAGCTCGGCATAATTAACAGGACACTGAACTTGGAATCAGGAAAATCTGGGTTCAAATCTTGCCTCAGCCTATTAGCTATGTGATCCTGGGCAAGGAGGTTAGCCTCTGCCTGCCTCAGAGGTGACCACTGAAGCATGGGAGTGGATGAGATCATAATGGAAGAAGACGTGGGGAAAGACATTAAAAGGGTCAAGGACAGAATCTTGAGATGCACTTGTATGTGACTTACTGGGATACTCCTCACTAAATCTTCTGCACTACTTTGGTCTCTTTTGCTCTTTTGTTCTTGACTTGTTATTTTTACCACAGGGAATTTTTAGTTTCTCTTTCAACAAGGTAGCTCTTTTGCTTATTTTCAGAACCACAGGATTCCTTGATAAATGAAGCCACAGAGATAACTTTCTTATATAGCCTCTGGCTATAGATATTAAGGCATAAAATGGAGATACATGTTCCCAAAGAATGTGCCATTGTCACGGAGGACCATGTTGTAGTGGATAGGGCATCAATATTGGAAGTAGGAAGACCTGAGGTGTCTCACCTCAGGTATTGTGTGACAATGAGTATGACAATTAACTTCTCTGTTCCTTGGTTTTATGGCTTCTGTGGCCTCTAAGATCTCTTCTAGCTCTAAATAAATGATTTTTGCCATGCAACAGAATACAAAATGAAAGAAGAATCCTTTGGAGATGGTGATATTGTTGCTTTTTCTTTCCCCTGGGAAACATTGCATTGACTAGATCAATCCTGGGGACACTTACCAGGCCTTTTCAAAGAGATCCATAACTACTCAAAAAGAGGTTGGTCTGGTAATCCACACAGTAAAAACAAGGTGGATGGAAAAAATTTGTGTCACCCAGATTATAACATAGAATTAGATAGTCAATTGGATTAATGTAGCCATCCACTTATTTCCACAGGTATTTCAATTAGACAATGAGGCTGTGCCCAGAACTGGTTAAGGGAAGACAATGGGCTAAATTATATAGTGTTGTTGCCCCTCCATCCTGGGTCATAAAATTTCCCCTGTCTTCCTTATCTTGTGTCATCCATTTTCCTCATCCTGTCCCTAATCTCCAACGCCCATTAGAAGCCCTAAAATTACATTATCATCCTACAGGCTGTGTAACTTTCTGTGTATATAAGTCTGGTCTTTGTCCTATCAATGCCTTTGTTTAGCTCTTTGCTAAGTTTCAGGCCCACATGCTTTTGTATTAAAGCTCCCTTTGGCTAAAGACAAGATCTGATTGAATTCTTTCAAAAATCTGAACCAGCTCTTCCAATTCTGACCTTGACAATATGACTGAAAGTATAGAACATCATGGTATCTGAAGAATAAAAATTGCAACTGATCCAAAAGGAAATCAAGCAATAGAACACACCCACCCCCAACATGACACAATCACGTCACATTTGTGGGAACTCTCATTTGTCTGACTTTTTGCTCCTTCCTCAGATGATCTAAGAATTCCACTGAACATTCACTGAATATTCTCTGAGAATTGTCACTAGATTCTGAGTTAAAGGATCTATATATCTGGCTTGTATATGGGTCCATAGGAAGAGCTTATGCTCCTGATGAGCAATCTAACCTCATAGTTACTCTATTATTTAGAACATTGCCCTGGATAGGGCTTTCCTCTGGGACAGTCAGGATGTATTTCTTTCATTAGGGCACCTTTCCCCAGCTTCTCTGTCTCTACCATATTGCCTCCCTTCTCTAAGTCTTCTCCACTTCCCAGTGGATACCATGCTTTCACCCTTTCTGTCTTCAATGCCCATGCACTAGGCTATATAGTTCTGCTTCACTAGTTAATTTCCATGTGCCAGCTCTCTTCAAGTGGAGGTCTTCTATTTGAGTTTTGCTACTCAGATCTGATCTCTGCTCTCCAAAATCCAACTACAGAAGTCTATTGTTCAGCTAATGATGCCCAGGACCCTTCCAAGGGGCACCAAGTGACCAATCTGGCCTGAATTGTACAACTTGATGAGAGTGACTTTTAGAGCTGAAAAAAAAACCAAGCCAAACCAAAACCCTACCTCTGTTAACCTTAAGACTTCCTTATGTATACAGTTCCTGTAACCCCAAGTCTCACATGATAGACTTATTAAAGAATGGGGGGAGGGGTTTAAAACTATTTTTTTTCCTACAGCTGTGAGTTTCAATTTCCATCCCCTCTGTAGACTCATAGTGAGTTTCTAATACCCCCTTCCCTCTCCTGTGTCTGAGTGGGAACTTCCAACTGAGTCTTGGGGTTTGGGAAGCACCCACACTCTCTCACCATTGTCTTTCCATATCCCCCAGGGGCATCTGGGTTGGATTATTCAAATTACCCTTATGATCTTCCTAATAATATCCAAAAAGAAAAGGGAGAGGGAAGGAGTTGACTCTTTTGTATTGTTCATAGCTTTGGTGGAGAGAAATTTACAATTCCTGACACACAACAATTCCTTGTTAGGAAGAAGAGACAATCCTTACCCCATGCTTCTAAAGGGATATAAACTATGTGAGTGTGATAATAAAACAATGACCTCTAGGATTCTTCCCTCTCTTTAAGTTATCCCTCCACCCCAAACAAAATTGTCCCAGGACTTGATTGACCCAGAAAGCCTAATGCTCAAGGGGTGCTCTCTTAAGGCCCCTTCCTGGTGGCTTCTGACCATACTGACATGGTATTTTCTGGTCACCCACATGGAGCCAGGGTTCTTCACGCTTTCAGATGTATCAAGGCATAGGAATCTCATACCTTGCCCAGCTGATCTCTTTATGAAGTCTTAAGGGTCCCCCTTGCCCCCACCCAAGCTTGGTGCTGTAGTATCCTCCTTGAATATCCTTTTTATATTTGGCTAAGGAAACCTCCATTTGTTCACATTAAATGGCCTACGAGTATCTCATTTCATTCCAAAATCAAACCTACACTTTTCGAGTACTGGCCTAAGTTAGGCCCATCCATTACAAGGACAAAAGCCGTTTTGTATTTTTTTCTTTGTAACTCCCAAACCTAGCACAGTACCCAGTACACAGTATGCAATTTTAAAAATGCTCATTGATTGTTGATTGACTAATCCAACCATTCATTTTTCTATGATTCTGGTCCAAGGCCTCAGGCCAATGTGGTCATTTTTGCTCTTCCTCCAAGAAGGAAGCAAAAGATACCATGTGAAATTAGCGTCTCATGAATAATCTTTTGCCTCTCATTACACATGAAAATCTTATTTCCAAATAGTAAAACGAGCTTGTATTTGTACACAAAATCTTGGACACCAATATCTGACTGTTGTCATTGCTATGAGGTTTTTAGCATAGTGAGTTATTAAGTTGAGTGTAGCCTCATGGTGAATTGAGAACTAGCTTATTCTCAGTTGCTGCCTCCAGACACGGTGGGGAAAATGGCCCTGAGAAGTTGGCAACCATTAAAGCAGGCAGCGTAAATTTATGGGCAGCTGCCTTAATCCAACTACTTATCCAGGAAACGTTAGGTTTTCATCCCTGGTAGAAAGTAGGGCATTTTCAGTTCAAGCAGGCGGGTGTGCATGATCCTACTGAGTTCCAAATGAGAGGAAGCTCTGATGTGCTCAGAGCCATGAAGTGGTCCTTTTAAGGTGGTGCTTTTCTCCTTCCCTGTGGCATTCTTACAGGGTTTTCAGCAGCTGGGTTCTTGGGGTTACTTTAATTAACACAAGAGGACTAAGCCCCTGCAGGGGTACATTTTGATTCTTGCCCAGCATTAGAGGTGAGCAGAGTAAACCTCACCATGAGGGGCAAGGGTGGGGGCAGCTGCCAACCCTTCACTGGTATGGGATCAGTGAGCTTTGATTTTGAGTTTGGGAAGCTCTGAGTGTCAGAGTGAAAGGACAAGGCTCACCCACTGGAAGCAGTGTTAGAGGGGAGATTAGCCATTTATATGGGGCAACATCCACATGATTGTGAAGACTGTAGGCATGTACATTTCACGATCCAGGACTAAATATTTGCAATATGGGTTGAATGATTTTTCTGTAGTTTATTTAATTCTATACAACATAGCTTAGATTCCACTCCTATGGTTTCCATCCCATCATACACCTGTACTCCTTGACTTCTTCAGCTTTTTAACCATTCCATTGATGGTAAATACATGTACCTATCACCTTCATTTCCTCTCTCTTCCTGAATTTTAAAGTTGGGGATGGGGTAGTATTTCAGTTTTTTTTCAAAATTTCTTCCCCCTTCAAAGTTTTCCAATTTTAAAATCTCTTTCTCTCAAATATTCACTTTTTCCCCTTCATCTCACCCTGCTCTCAACAAACTTTTGCTTCCATGTTTATCTCCTATTGGTTCCTCTCTATCTTTCACAACCCCAACCCTTATTCTTCATTCTTTTCCCCCATCCCTCCCACCTTCGTTTCTTCTCTCCTCTATGAATTTTTTTTTAAATTGATTTTAGTTTTTTCAATGACCACAAATCTATTTTCGTACTACCCCATTAGGAAAAAAAACAGAAAGAAAAACCTAACGCCCATAAAAATATGCATGGTCAAGTGAAACAAAATGTCATGCCAGTCATTTTCAAAAAAATAAATGCCTCTACACAGAGTCCACCACCCTTCTGTCCTGAGCTAATCATAACTAGAATTTATATAGTGTTTTAAAGTTTGCAAAGCACTGTACATGTGTTATTTCATTTGATCCTCACAAGAACCCTGCAAGGTAGGTGTTATTATTATCTCTATTCTATAGATGAGGAAACTGAGGCAGATTTGCGTGCATAGGCAATGCAGTGGAGAGCAGATAGAGCACTGGGTCTGGAATCGGGAAGACCTGAATTAAAATCCTGCCTCAAAAATTTACTAGCTGTGTGACCATGAGCAAGTCACTTAACTTCCATCTGCCTCAATTTCCTTATCTATAAAATGTGAATAATCATAGCATCTGCCTCTCAGGGTTGTTTTAAGGATCAAATGAAATAACGCATACAGAGCTCTGTGAACCTTAAAGCATCACATAAATACTAGTTGTCATTATTATAAGGTGAATAGTAGTTTTCATCATCAGTCCTCTGGAATCAAGGTTGGTTATTGCATTGATCAGAGTTCTTAAGTCTTTGAAAGGTATTTGTGTTCACAGTGTCATATGTTACTAAACTGTGCACTGCCCCAAAGAGAGCAAAGGAAAAGGAAACAAACCCAACTCTACAAAAATATTTAGAGCAGCTCTTTTTGTAGTGGCAAAGAACTGGAAACTAAGGGGGTACCTATCAACTGGGGAACAGTTGAACAAGCTGTGATACGTGAATGTAAGGAAATACTATTATCACAGAATAAATTACAAAAGGGATGGTTTAAGAGAAGTCTGGGAAGTAACATATGAGCTGATGCAGAATGAAGTGAGCAGAACCAAGAGAAAAAAAAATTAAGCATTCTCCTTTATATTCAAGATATTCTATCTTACCCATGTTTCTGGCCCATCTTTTCCTACCTCTCCCTCAGTTGCCTTCCAAGTTCCTCTCCTATGTCAAACACACTTCCTCTGGTGCCAACGAGGCATTAATGATTTCTTAGCCCTCTTCAGTGACCTTGAAAGCAAATTTCTTGTGTCCATGTTCCTTGTCCCCTTCCTTTCATCAAATGTTGGATACTGATACTCAGTGAATGCGGTAGTATGTATTATCAGAGTTTACCATCTCTTAATGCCTCCACAGTTCGTGAGCATATCTTCTAAGTGAAGAATTGAATTAAACGTTTGCCTAGAAATCTTGGGGACTGGGGATAAGACCGACTGTGTGACCATGGGTAATGTGACAAGGCAACATGGAGAATGAAAAAATGTCAGAGAGTCCTCTTGTAGAATGTGACAACAAACAGCAGAACTGGCCTACAGTTTCAGACGTGGACTAAGTTCCACAGCAGGTTCAGTGGAGAAATGAAATTAATTCTTCCCAGACAATAAGCAGGGAACTCAAGAGAGCCCCATCCTCAAAAAAAAAAAGTTGCTTTGTCAAAGAGAAAAGGCTTTCCATCTCAGATATAGAGGCCAGGCAGGGCAATGTCCAAAGTCAGTCAGATGTTTACACCGGTAGCTTATGGGGTCACTTGCAATTTTCTGGGAGGTTTAGAAACAGTGAAAGTGAAATAAATCTACAGAAAGTTTTGGTAGACGACTCAACTGAACCATACTATTTTAAGAGCATTCATCCATCAATGAAACTAACAGAATATTGAATAGACAGAAAAAGGAACACATTTGTTAGCACATTTCTAGTGTATTTTCATCATTAAGGACAGTGGAATCACCACATTTAAACTAACACTGGTCACTGATGTGCTATAATAAGGATCTCCTATTATTCTTTTTCTTAAAATTATGAACTTGACAACCCAATACATGTAAAAATTTGTCTATACTAAAAAGAAGTAAAGACTGCATAGGAAATTGTAGCTCCCCATTACCTTCAGCATAACTTTTTTTGTTTGTATATACTCTTCATACTTACTTTTCTCTTCCTCCATGACAACTGCCTTCCTGCCCTATAGAAACTTGTACACTCAGCCCCATCTTCCCAATTGGTGACTGATTAACCCACTAGAATTCTCATTGTTTTAGGAGGGCTTAAGCTGTGCTTCACCACACTCATTGATGTGGATACAAAGGTGCCCTAAAGATTGAGTTTCCCTTTCTCTAGTTTATCCTCTAGTCTAAAGGTACCCTGAAGTACCTTAGGTGCCCTAAGGGTTGAGTTGCTCATTCCCTGGCATCCTAAAATCTCCCCTATCTTGAAATACCATGAAACTTGATCTAAAAAGAACAGAGTTTAAATGGAGACTGAAGCAATCTACACGCTATCATTCTTTTCCATGTTTGGTTTTGTTTCTTCTTTCCCATTGTTCACTCCATTGGTTACAACCCTCTATACAACCAGACTAATGTCCAATGTGAAAGTATTTGCAGATCCTATACTTGATTGCAGCCACCATGGGGGTGGGGAAGAGGGAGGGGAGAAAATTTGAAACTCAAGGGATTGTGGAACTGAATCTTGTAAACTAAAAGCAAATAAATAAATCAATTTAAAAAAAAAAGAAATAACCGGAAAACTTCCCCTTATCCTGGACCATAAAATTCCTTGTCTCCCCTCATCCTGGGTCATAAAAATTCCCTTGTCTCTCTTATCTTGTGTCATTCATCATTCTCATCCTGTGTTCTTATCTTGGAAGACTTTTCTTGTCCCTAAATCTTCAACCCCCTTTAGAAACCCTAAAAATTACATCATCATCCAACAGGCAGTCTAGTTTTCTGTCTGTATAAGTCTGGTTCTTGTCCTATATCAATGCCTCTTGTTTAGCTCCTTGCTAAATTTCAGGCCCATATGCTTTTGCAACAATAAAGCCCCCCATTGGCTGAAGAGAAAGTCTAAGTGCATCCTTTCAAAAACCTGAACCAGCTCTCCCAACTCTGACCTCTACATTATGTCTATACTCTCTTGGACTTCTCCTTGTTTCTAAGGCAGGTCCTCTTCTCTCCAGTTCCTAATATCTGTCTCTCCTTTATGTGTTGTCTCCACCCCCCCACCATTAGTTTATCAGCTCCTTGAGGACAAGGACTGTCTTGTTAGCTTATATTTGTAACCCAAATACTTAACACAGTTCCTGACACAGCAAACACTTAATAAAGGTGATTTTTCCATAATTTTGGTAATTTTTCACAGTACAATAATATTTCATTATATCCATATATACCATAATTTGTCCAGCCATTCCCAAATTGATGAGTCACCATTTTGTCCAATTCTTTATCAACAAAAAATAGTGCCTCTAAAATTATTTTTGTACTGGATCCTTTCTTTGATCTTTTGGGGAGGGGGGGGGTAGGGAGAAGGGTGAGTCCAGTATGACCTTATAGTGTTATTTCTAGATCAAGAAGCATATACAATTTAAAAGGCTATCATTTTGGTGATAATTCCAAATTGCTTTCCAGAATGGTTGAATCTATTCTCAGTTACATCATCAGTATATTACATTTCTGTTATCTAATAATCTCCTTAATAATCATGTTTTTTCTTTATTCTTATCTTTGTCAATATCATGGGTGTGATGTAGGACCTCAGATTTGTTCTTATTTTTATTTCCATTGTTGTTAGCAATTTGGAGTCGGTTTTTTATTTGGTATTAATAGTTGCCTTTCCTCTTTTGAGAAATGGATATTTTTAGAGCCCTTTGGTCATTTATCTTTTGATAGAATGGCTCTTGTTCTTATATATTTGTGTCAGTTCCCTATAAATCTTAGATATTAGACCTTTACCAGAGAAATTTGCTGTAAAAGCCTCTTCACTCTACTTATCATTCATTTAGAATAATATTTGCTATAAAATGGTAGGAAGTAAATGAGATCTAGCCATACTTCCATTCCCATTTACTTCTACAGATGCTAAAAAGTACTAATTCAAACATCAGAGTCTCCAATGAATCTAATGCATGGGTTGCCCAGAGGGTATTAGAAAAATGTACAATGAGCACAGATAAGTAGTAGCATGTTTCCACTGATGTGCAAAATGTGGCATAAGGAATATCATTGAGGAAATGCGTGATTGGAAAAGATCTTCCAAGTAGTAAGAGTGAGGGATAATGGATAGACAGCTTGATCACTCTCTTGGTACCCATGAGATGTAAAAAACCCTAAAAGAAGTCTTACCATTCTTTGAGTAGATACTCTGTTATGTTATCTATGTGGGAACAAGAATAAGAATCATTCTGGAAGAGAAAGGGTAAATGGGTTTTAATACATATCAAGGGATAAAATACACTCCTGGTTCAGATCTTAAGTGACTTCGATGACTCTAGCTGTCCCATTGGTTGCCAATTTTGACTCTAATAAGGGGGACCCTTATCCCAAAATTTGCTCTTTTTAAGAATTCCTTTTTTTCCCATGAAAGGACAGGATCTCTATTATCTTCATGGTAGAATGTATAGAAATAATTCTTCTTTGGACAAGACAAATTACTTTGACACTTTCCTCTACCCCCAAGGAAAGGTCATTTGAAAATCTCTTTCTCATACATTTATGATATGTATCCCTCATACCTCCAAATTATTTATTGATTTTATCCTCCCTATAGGAAATCCACCTATTTCCTGTGTAGAACACTTAACATCTCTGGGCCTCAGTTTCCTCAATTATAAAATGAAGGGTTGCACTAAATAGACCTTAAGGTCTCTTCTGTCTCTTTTGCTATGATTTTGGGATCCTAGGATCCCTTCCCTTTCTATGAAAATCCTACTCCTCCTTCAAGGGACAAGTCAAATGCTTTCTTACCTTTTCCTGACTACTTCAATCCATGTTGTTCTCCGTCTTCTCTGAATTTCAGTAGTGGAAAGGACATTGAATCTGATGTCAAAAGACATAGGTTCTAATTCTGGTTTTGCTTCTTATGAGCTGTATGACATTGGGCAAATCATATTATCTTCTCTGTAAAATTCAAGGGATGGGATAGAAGAGGCAGAGTTGATCAGTAGAGAAACTGTAGAATTCGGAGTTAAAAGATGTGAGTTCAAATCACCTCCTTTTTTCTTGTAGGATCTTGGCTAAATCATCTCTTTGGATCTTTTTTTTAAAAACTGTTAAGTGAGAGGATTGAACTCAGTGGCCTTTAAAATTCAATTGGGGAATGGCTAAACAAGTTGTAGTATATGAATGTAATGGAATACTATTGTGCTATAAGAAATGGGAAGGAGATGGACTTCATATGTACCTGGAGAGGCGTATACAAAATGATGCTAAGTGAGAAGAGCAGAACCAGGAAAAATTTGTACACAATCACAGACACATTGTATGTGTGACGACCAACCTTGATAAACTGGACTTTTCTCAGCAATGCACAGGTATAAGACAACTCTACAAGTCTCAGGATGGAA
>CM053583.1:256327671-256357177 GCA_028627135.1 Pseudochirops cupreus | reverse complement strand
GAAATTTTAAATAAAAATGAGAAATGATTTTTACAGTCTCTATTGACTCAGTGCATTAGTTTATCCCTTCCCTCCTACCCATCCTCCATCCTCCACTAAAATCCATAATTTTCAGCCACACCAAATCAGGAACACTCCCTGTTACACATGCTTCTCCCAGAGGAGTCTGCTGACATTAGGCACGTTAGATTATCTAGATGACAAGGGGGAACTCTGTGAAATTGGGGTTGATCATGGTATGAGATGTGGACAGGAGATTTTAAATGAAAAGGACTTAGAAGCAGCCAAGAAGAAATCTTGTATAATTTAGCTTGGGTTCTGCTAAGCAAATTGGTACATTTGTGATCATTGCTCATAAGGATCATAGGATTTGAGATTTAGAGCTGGAAGAGGTTTCAAAGGTCATCTAGCCCAATCCATCATTTTCCATATGACGAAAGTATGAAAGGTATGGTGGCATAGTGAATGGGGCACTGTACTTGAAGTCAAGCACATCTGGGTTCAAATCCTGACTTAGACACTTATTGGCTGTGTGACTCTTGGAAAGACACTAAATCCCTTAACGCCTCAGTTTCTCCATCTGTAAAACAAGGAAATTGGATGTTCTTCAATATCCCTTAGAGGTCTAAATTTATACATATATATATATATATATATGTATATATGTGTGTATGTGTGTGTATGCATGTATGTATATATATGTGTGTGTATATGTATATATATGTACATATATATGTGTGTGTGTGTGTATATATATATATATATATATGTATATGTCTTGAAACTGATGTTCAGAAACATTAAGGATAGCTAGTTTCTGATAGCCTGGGATCCCTTGGAAGAAACTGGCTCCAGAGAATAAAATTTTGATAATACTGGTGACAACTGACATTTGTGTAGTGTTTTAAGGTATGCTTTGCATACATTGTCTGATTTGAGCCTCACAGCCACTCTGTGAAGTGGGTGCTATTTTTATTCTCCCATTTTACAGAAGAAAAAAACCAACAAACAAACCTGAAGATCAGAGAGATTAGATTACTTGCCCAGAGTCCCATGGTTACGATGGTAAGTATCTGAGGGGGAGTTTTAACTCCAAATCAAGTGGCCTGTCTCCTATATCATGCTGCCTCTCAAATGAACCAAATACAAGTAATTTATAGAATCATTGACTATTAGACCTAGAATAATAACAGCTAGGATCTAGACAGCATTTTACAGTTTGCAAAGTGCTTGACAAATATTATCTCATTTGATCCTCACAGCAGCCCTGGGAGGTAGGTGCTATTATTATCCCCATTTCACAGATGTGAGAATGGAGCAGACAAACGCTCAATGAATTGCCACGGGTCACAAAGCTAGTAAGTGTCTGAGGCAGGATTTCAACCTAGTCTTCCTGGCTCTCTGGTCCAGTACTCTAATCCAATATGCTCCATAACTACAGAGGATCTGAGAGATCGTTTAGTACAACGTGCCCATTTTATAGATGAGAACACTGTGTCTTGGTATAAAATGGGAGAAAGGGGGACAGAGGCAAAACCTGTTGTGCCACTCCTTATGAGAAGGAAAGGCTACCTTGGGGGTAAAATCCCCAAACCTACTGTTGAGTGGAAGGTTAAAAAATACTTGTTGATAGATTAATTTTGAATTGAAAGGATTTATCTCTATTTCCCCCAGACTGCAGTCATTTTCTAGGATTAGGAAAATTGGGCTGCCTTATCACAGGTTTAGTTGGAGTGTCCCCTTAGCTCTAGCCTGAGTAGGAATGGCAAGGGAAAGAGAAGAGATGGCCAATTCTATCAGCCTAGCACCCTTAGGGATGGGGGAGGATAGTAGAATCTATGCAAAGGGGATCAAAATCAGGGTCTTAGTCCGTATTAGTGACTAGGGTGTTGGACACTAGTTAGACATGGGTTCAAATCCCACACTAGCTATGCCATCCTGGGCAAGTCAATGAAGACTCTCTCAGCCCCAGTTTCCTCATTCATAAAATGGGGATGATGACAATTGTAGCAGTTCTCAGGGTTGTTGGATCAAAGGAGATAATGAGAAAAAGTGGTCTGCAGACTTTAAGGTACCATATATCACTTTATTGTTACTTGGTGTGCTCACTGATAACTCCATCATTACTTGTCATTTTCTTGGCAATGATTCCGGCAGCTGTGGCAGATAAAGTGCTGTCTAGGGAGAGAGGAGGCCAGTGAGAAGCCAAGACATTTAAGAGAGCCAAGGAGAGGAGAGGGAAGCCATTCTATCCACCCCCCTCCCACTGCTCACCATGGATCAGAAAGGGAGTTGACTCCAGCTTGCCTTTCCAGGCTTATTATACATCACTCCCCTTTATACATCCTTTGATCCAGTCAAAGGCCTTTTTTGGCCTTTTTTTCTGTTATTTACATACATTCCATTTCTTCCTCTCCATACCACTGCACAGGCTGTGCCTTTCCAGACTTACTATATGTTACTCCCCTTTATATACCCTTTGGCCCAACCAGACTGACCTTTTTTTCTTTGATTTACATAACATTCCATTTCCCTTCTCCATCCCTTTGCAGAGGCTGTGCCACAGGCCTGGAATTCACTTCCTTCTCACCTCTGTCTCTTTGAATCCTTAATCTCCTTCAAAACTCAACTTATGTCTACCTCCTCTATGAGTATTTCCCTGATTTCTTTCTGCTGAGTGTCTTCTCTGACTGCAAATTACCTGATATTTGTTTCATAATATTTCACATATAATTATATGTACAGGTTATTTCCCTTGATAGAATGTAGGCTTCTTGAGGGTAAGAATTGTTTCTTATTTTGTCTTTGTAAACCTGTTGATTGATCTTACCATACCTGGAGGGGATAGCTCAGTGTCTGTCACTGTAACTGTCAGTCCCTTGGTTCAGGACATTTGGAATAAATTAACTTCTTGGCTCCAACCCATAGTGAAGTGGGTGAGGTTTGTCTCTAGTATCCCCCTCCCCATTTCTATTCTTTCCAACCCCTTTTCTAGTAACCCCTTGGTCCAGGATCCTCTTTGTTATCTTGCTTACTCCCTTCTTTACCCTGACCAGACCCTTCCCCTCCCCCTGCTTCAAAACTATCCTTCCTACTGCTTTTCCCCTATTCCCTATCAAAGCTTCCATTCCCACAGGGTCTTGGTCTTAGCCAGCAAGGAGGACATCTGACAAACTAATGCACACTAAGGTATTGGACTTCTGTGTTACCTTTCCCAGAGTATTAACATTTTAAGTGAGGAAACTCACTTAATGGATGGCTCTGATCTATGCTTCACATCCCATTCAACCATTGCCAGGACATCAGAGCCTACCTGTCAGGGTCTCTTGGCTTCTTCTCCTTCACTTATACTAACTCCTACCCTTACTTTGAAAACAAAAATCAAATCAATACTTCCATTGAAACTGGAAAGTGTGGGACAATCTATTGTCCTTGGGATCTCCTCACAATCCTTTTGATGGCTCAAATTTTCCTTTCTTGGATACCACTCTACCTTATGTGTGGTCTTTTCCTATTAGAATGTATGTTCCTTGAGGGCAGCAACAACCTTATTTTTTTGTAGGTATATCCCCAGTACAATGCACTTTAGTACAGTGCCTGGCACATAATAAGCACTTAATAAATGCTTTTTAAAATTCATTCATTCATCCAAGAAAATCCAAATGTGAGGTGACTTACCAAAAGCAACATTGCTAGTTAGTAGTTCAATTGAGACTAGCACTCGCAAATGTTTACTCTTCTGTGCCACACTTGTCTCTAGGCAGAAACCTATACTAAGCCAGTCATACAGAAATTCTCCTGAGTAATTTGCTTTTTCTTGCCCCCTTGGCCTGTTGTGCATGGCCCCATTCTGGCTCTCCTGACCCTTTTCCCCTCCCCTAACCAGCCATCTTCTCTCTCCTTCACAGAAGTAAGTAAACTACCAGGTTTAGCTCCACCTAGGAAAAACCCATGTGTGTGAAAAATCAATATACATACTAACCAATTGCTGATTTTGGCTTCTGTGGTGTCCCATATCACCGTGGAGATCCTCAAACAGGAGGAGCACTTGGCCTTGGGAGGCAGGCATGTGCTTGCCCCTATCCCTAGGGGAGCCATCCCCTGAAGATGTACCAGGGCCCCAGGACTCAAGGAGGGAAAGATTGCACCCCCCCTCCCCACTCCAACCTGTCCTCCAAAAGTTTCAGGACCTTTGATTCGGAGGTGAGTACAATTCTGTTTTCTGGTTCTGTGGGGATCTGGGGCTGGATGCAGCTTAAGTGTACCTATGCACCAGTCCCCCAGGTGCTCCCTGAGACTTCAGGCCTCTTCCTGCCTCTGTTTCAGATCCTGGGCTGTTTGTCTGTGTTCTTCTTCGCTTATGTCTTCTATTCAATTCGTTTTGCTATATGTTTGTGTGTCTATCTTGGGAAATGGGAGGTTCTGATTCTGTATCCATCTGTTTGTAAATCATCCATGTCTTATGTGTGTCAGCATTGCCTTATGAGATTTTGTCTGGCTATCATCCCCTGAAGCCTTCCATATTGAGGAACAGGTCCTGGAGGGTTAGAAGTAAGGGAAGTAAATTAAGCAGCCTTTAAGCAAGTGGCTGCTTGAAAGGGACGGGCACAGCCAGGCAGACTGGAGAGAAGATTCTGCCGCTGCTGGGGATGCCAAATAGCTTTCGGCAGAGCTGACAAGGCTAGCCAGGCCTGGCAGACAAAGGAATTCATAAGTAAATGTTGAAGGTGAAATGGGGGTGGGAGCCTTCACTGAAAACAGACTTGGTGGAATGGAGATCACATAGCCACGTGTCTTCCAAAAGGCCAGGGGTATTGGCCTAAAAGCATTTCTAGATAGATAGATTCAAACTTACTGTGAATTTTCTGAAGTTTCTAGATGGGACCCTGAGATCTGGGAATTTCAAGCAGATTGTCAAGAGAGTCATTCCACTTATCACAGATCAGATTAAGAAGGGAATTTCACCACTCCTCACCAGGAAGGGGGGGAGGGGCAGCAGTTACTTCTTCAGTCTCTGAAAAAGTCTTACTGAGAAGTCAGTTTCAAAGCTGTCCATTAAAGTTGGTAAAATTGATTTCTAGTGATTGGTTTTGAATACAAATTTGGAATTTAGAATGGGAATTCATTATGTATATGAGTCCAGGTAAATCTTTGTGGTATATTGCAATTCAATGAGAGTAAATTGATGTTAAGGTAAAAGAGTTTTGGGACCATACTGCATGTGGATGCTTCATCCAATCAGGTCCCTGCTTTTCATCTTTATGGCAGAGTTTGGTAGTCAATGAAAAGTTAGGCATAATGCAAGTCTTTCATAAAGATTTAGTGATTATTCCTCTTGACACCAGAATAATATCAAATTACTTTTAAAGAAAGGAAATACTTTTAGAAAGGATGTTTTGCAGAAGGCATCTTGATGTTTTAATCTGAATTTGTGGTTATTGCATGGCATAAGCAAAAGTTTACATTTGTAATTGAAAGTATAAGTCAGTGGTTCTCAACCTTCTTAATGCTATGAACCTTTAATACTAGTATGTGGGCATATCTGCATGTGGGCAGACCCATCTGGAGACGGAAAGAGGAGCAGTGTCTCCATTCCTAAGACCACCGGAAATATACATTTTTTTATGGTCTTAGGTGACCCCTGTGACCCCTGTGAAAGGGTCCTTCAACCCCCAAAGGGGTTGTGACCCACAGGTTGAGAACCGCTGATATAAGTGAAAGATTTAGATTCCTGAAATATCTCACTGGTCCAGACTGAGTATAATTAGGGGAGAGAAAACAAATTCGCAAGGACATAAATTCACCAGTTTGGGGGTTTGGCCATCTACGTGCTTTGTTTAAGAAGAAGAGTTAGGTTAGCAAAAGAATAATAACTTATGAGCTATCTTGTTTTGTGGTTAAAAATGTAAAGGAGGGGCCGGAGCCAAGATGGCGGGACAGAAGGAAGAAAACGCTGCAGCTCCCACATAGCCACCTCAAATACCCATACAATATGACTCTAAACAAATTTTAAGGCTCCAGAACTCATAAAAATACAGAAAAACACATCTGCCGCTGAAAGCAGCTTGGCAGGAAGGGCTCATGGCAGCACACTGGGAGCCAAAACCAGCCCAGCCTGAAACCACAGCTTGGCCCCAGGGTGGTCAGGATGAGCCACAACTGGAGCCTTCAGGAGAGTGGATCAGCGGCAGCTGCGCAGTTTCCAGAACTGTCAACCCATAAGAACAAGGAAAAAGTGAAAGGTCAGTGGAACTCAGCTAAATTTGGGGGAGAAAAGTGGTCTGGCTGAACTGCCTCTGGGGCAAGGAAGCAGCAGAAGCGGCAGCCCAACAGCTGCTTCCACATGGCTGCTTCAGAAGCTCCCCGCCTGCAGACACAGGTGGGCCAAGCAATCATTCAGAGGCTAAGTTCTCTTGTATTGAGCACCTGGATCCAGATCATGGTCTTGGGTGGTGGTCCTGGGGTGCATTTTCAGTGAGCCAAATCTGGTGGGGGCTGCAGCAGCCTCCTAATAGCTCCAGCAGCTGCAAAAACCCCAGTGATTTGGGACAGAGCTTTCCCCTCTGCAAGCAGAGTTCCACACAGCTAAAAAATCAAGTAATTGACTGGCAACAACATGAGTAGGCAAGGGAAGCAAAGTAAGAACAGCAATTGAACTCTAGATTCCTATTTGGGGGACAAAAAGGATCAAAGCATGAAATGGGCGGGAGACAACACAGTCAAAACTCCCACACTGAAAGCTTCCAAGAAACATGTAGACTTCCTACCCTCAGTCCATGCAGCCCTTCCAGTCCCAAGCTCAGCCTCAGCATACCCTTTTCAACCTGGAAATTCTGTGCTGGTAAAGAAATTCACCACTGCAGGTCTGCAGCCAAGGTGGAAGGGGCCACACGTCGTGATCCTCACTACACTCACCACTATAAAAGTGGACTCTATCCCCACTTGGCTCCATTACACCAGAGTGAAACCTGCTGCCACCTCAGAATGGAAAGCAGAAGTACACGAGGACCCCCTAAAGCTAAGACCCTCTTCTTGATCCTCCTTTTATCTCCTTGCGCAGTCCCCCACAATCCCCATGCCCCCAGACCAAGCTATACCTGGGTAGTGACCACAGGAAACAGACAGTCCTGGACATTCCAAAACCCTGAATACATACATCTCCCCTTCAATTCCCTTTTCCCAAAACTGGCCTGTTTGGGGGCCCACCAGTAAGGGCAGGCTACCTGCTCTGTTCAGATACAGGATGCTCAACCCTGTGTGCCTCTTGCTTGTGTCACAGTTTACCACCTCCCCTCCTCTGATCCCAGTACCTCCCTGTGCTACAGGGCAGGCAGTAGTGGGGGATTGGACCCATTATTCTGTATCCACACAATTGGGTCTTACCCCCAGCAACCCATGCTTGATCTCATCATCCAAAACCCTGCCTGGGGAATCCCGGTTTCTCAGGTCCTGGGGCTCATCGTCCCTGCCTGGAGGGTCCTGGTCACTCTGGATGAGTAGGAAGATGTGGCGCAGGTAGAAAAGATAGTAGTCCTGACTGTAACCAAGAAGCCTCCCATGCCCTTACCGGATCCTTGTCCCATTTGTTCCATAGGGAACTTAGCCATCCCTGCCCCAATAGAGAACCTAGCTGTACCACAGTACAAGTTGTCTCACACGGGCCTCGGTCAAACCATACGCTCCCCCATCTTCGAAGATTCAGGAACCCACACTCATCAGGTCCCCTTACTTATCCTCCTGTCAGCTGTTCATGAAACACTTAACAGCTCTAATCACATGTTGGACAAAAATTGCTGGATCTGTGTTAAACCCCAGCCTCCTTACTAGGTAGGGGTGGCACTAAATGCCTGTCACGCTTACTTCCAACACAGAATTGTGAATAGGACAAACCAAGGCTTACCCTCGGGGATGTACAAGGAACAGGCTTCTGCACCACATCATCCAGCACCCCTTTATCCAGCTCTCAGTCTGGCTCCATTTGTGGACAAACCCACGAGCTTCAGGCCTGCAGCTCAGACTACTTCCCTGCCCCTCCAGGAGCCTGGTGGGCGTGTCACAATGGCCTTACCCAGTGCATCTCTGCTACAGTGTTCCTCAGGCAATAACAACACCCTGAGGGTCCCCTGTGTATCCTAGTGGCAATAATTCCCTCAGTCTCCCTCCTCCCAGGTCAAGAAGGTTGGTGCTACTTTTCCCCTGAAGGGCAACTGAGCTACCACTGAAGGACGACAGTACCACTCCTCATTCCCATCTTAGTGGGTTTGGGGCTTGTGAGTTCTGCCACAGCCGGGGCGGCAGCCTTGGTTAAGAGGGAGGCCAACTATCAGGCCTTGAGTACACAGGTAAATATGGACCTCTCCCACATAGAGCAGTCCATCTCAGTCATGGAAAAACAAGTGGTTTCCTTGGCAGAGGTGGTTCTCCAGAACTGCAGAGGCCTTGACCTTCTTTTTCTTAAACAAGGTGGCCTGTGTGCAGCCCTCAGTGAGGCCTGTTGCTTCTATGCCAACAACTCTGGAGTGGTGTGGAAGAGTCTGAGAATATTGCAAATAGACAGAGGGAGCTGGAAAATTCTGAGAACTGGTATCAGTCCCTGTTCCGAACGTCCCCTTGGCTCACTACCCTGGTGTCAGCCTTGGTTGGCCCCTTCCTCCTCCTGACCATATCCCTGATTGTAGGACTCTGCCTCATTAATAGTCTTCTACAATTTGTTAAGCCCTGTATTAACTCTGTTAAATTGCTAATTGTTAAGGATCCCCGCTACTGGCCCTTGGGAACAGAACTGGCTGACCTATATGATTGTGCCCCAACTGTGTCAAGGGTTTGACACACCCATGTAAGAAGTGGGGAATGTTGTGCCCTGCCCCATTCTGGCTCCCCTGATCCCTTCTTCTCTCTCCTTCACAGAAGTAAGCAAATTGCCAGGTTTAACTCCACATAGGAAAAACCCATGTGCGTGAAAATCAAAATATATACTGATCAGTTGCTGATTTTGGCTTCCGTAAGTTCCTGCTTACACACTCCCTGACCGTTAGGCACATAGCTCGCCTTTATATACTGATGCTTTGCCCCTGTTGTCTTCTGTTTGATTTGGATCTGGCCCCGAGCAGTCCCTCAGCATTATTGAAAGTCTACTTTCAATCAATTTACTCTCAAGGGTCTCTTTTCTAATTTTTTGGCACAACAGGTCCTATCATAGTAGTAGACCTGCGCAACTGTGCCTCCCTTGTAAAGTTGTGTCTTTCCCAGAAGTATTGGGATCTCCATTGTTCCTCGTTCCAGCAATACTAAATCCCACGTGGTCTGACCAATGCAAGGGCATTAGTCTTTCTTCCTATGGAAAAGGCATTTCGGGTGCTCACATAAATGGGGCCATATTTCAAATATATTTATAGAACAATATCTGAGGTAGGAAAATGCTTTAAGATTCTTTTATGCTGAGCAATGAAGAAGGATTAGGGAGCACCTGGGGAAAAGCAAAAATGTCTTCTTCTTCTTCTTCCTGTTTGTCTCCAAGAAAATTTCTTAATGAATTCCACAAAATCATTACCCATAATGAAAAGAGAGCATGCTGTGGCTAGGTAATTATTATTATTTACCATCGGTACATAATTAGCCATAATTTCAATAATTACTTGAATGGCAGATACATGAATAAATATTCTTTAGGAAAACAAAAATTATCAAAAGGAGAATTTGGGTTGGTGGAGAAATCCAGTTAGTTATGGAGATGGGTAAATTCCTCCCTGTTAGATTTAAGCCTGGCTAGCAAGCAAAAAAGAGTTGGTCACTCAGCCTCACAGTAGTAGCATCCATCCAATTAGTCTTGAAAACAAACATTTACCCAGGAGGACCATCAGTTTCTACCCTAAATGAATCTTCCACTCCCATTAGATGGGGTATGTTGCTCCCAATAGTTTGCTGTATGTATTCTGGCCTCCATATTTTTTCTCTCCTACCACTTCCTTGAAATCAATCCTCACCCCTGCCTCTTCAGTTATCTGAATCCTAACCACTCTTCCAGGCTCAGCTCCTCTTATTTCTTCCGTGAATCTTTTCTGAAAACAGCTATTTCTCCTTTTTCTGAACTCAACTCTTCCTGAGCCAAACCAGGAGTGTGCTGGAGCCAGCTTGAACCAGCTTGGTCAATTGTTGAATGTTTAGCGAGCATTTACACCTCGGAAATGAGCAAACACTACAAATCAGGGCTCAATTTATTGTTTTGTTGATTGCCTAAAATTAAAAAAGCGATGAAGAAAATGTTAATAATGAAGATTAAACCTAAAAGGATGTGATGGGGGGGAGTAGGAGGGGGGTACCTAGATGGCACAGTGGATAGAGCGCTGCCCTTGGTGTCAAGAGGACCTGAGTTCAAATCTTGCCTCAGACACTTACTAGCAGTATGACCCTGGGCAAGTCACCTAACTCTGCCTCCCTCCAAGAAAAGTGTGTTATGGACACAGTTTACCCCCAGCGTCAGATATTAAATATTTACCAGCATACCCAGGTTTTCTTTTATGTCACTGGCTGTGCGGCTATGGGCAGTCCCTTATCTCTCCTGGTCTCAGTTTCTTCCTTTGTAAGATGAGAGGGTTGGACTAAAGGATCTCTAATGCTCCTTTGAACTCTCATTCTGTGATAATGATGGTGTTGGTTATCCCTTCATACGTGTTTCCTGTGAAGTGATGTTCAATTCAATAAATATTTGGCATATATTTAAATTTACTTATCATCCTAACTAGAATGCCAACTCATGGAATCATAGAATCTTTGAGCTGGAAGAGACCTCAGAGATCCTGACCCAACTCTCTCATTTTACAGACTGAAGCACTGAAAAATTATATGACTTGCCCAAGGTCACAAAGTTAGTATGTAACTGTGACCAAGAACAGCTCCAGGCTCTAGGCTCACCAGGTCTAACCCTGTGGAAGGTGACCCAAGAGATGATATTTTTTTTTTCTCTTTGGTTCAGTTGCTCCAGGGAAATTTCCTGGTATATTTATGCAATAGCTCTTTTCTACGTTTCCTCAAGAGTTCTCAAACAGGAATTCAACATCCAGTACTGAAATAGGGGTTGTGATTGGAGCAATCTGTTGATACTCTGGACAAAGGTTCTCTTTCTCACAGAACCTTACACAGCCTCCCCTTCCCAACCCCTACCACACATGACACAAATATACCCAGGCCTCCAGAAGGTCAACATTTGGGAGCTCTTAAAAAAATAATCATACACTTCCCAGTAGGTCTGCTCTGTCCTAGCAACTCGCTGGACTTCTTCTGTAAATAGGACGTCGCAGAGGAACTGTGTGGACATTCTTCTTCTTTCTCTGAACAGCACTGGCAAATCTCCTTCCTTCTCGAAAAGGTCCAATGCTTGAACTCTTCAACTTGGGGTTGCCCATGAGGTAACCCTTGAAGTCAGAGCTGCCCAGAAAATGTCCTTTTTCTGTCTAGGTGCCTAGATTCCAATATCATGCTGGTTAAGGAATTTAAAATCCCTTCTCCTTTACACAAGAGTTTGAAGTTAAGAAATATTATTCATAAATAGGCTATAAGTGATTTGCCCAGCCACAAAGCTATTAAGTATCTAAGGTAGAATTTGAATGCATGTTTTTCTGACTCCAGGCCCAGCCCTTTATCCACTGTCCCACCTCACTGAGGGGAGAGGTTCCTCTGACAAGAGTCTCTCCTTTAGAGTCATAGGGAGGTAATGGTCTTGGAGGTAACTCTATCCTCTGAAACCCGCTTAGGAAGTGTCAGTCGGTCACCCTAAAGGTCCTATCCTAAGAGATGTCACTGTAATGGCTTCACACAAAGACCCAAGGCCTATAATTTTCAGTCTGATTAGGGGAGCTCATCAGATTTATTAGGGACTCCCGTGTTCAAATGCTCCTTACAACTGGCAGATGCTCCAGGAGAATCTCCTAATATGATTATGATGTAGATGTGTCCAGGTTTCCCCAAATGATGACAATAGGGCCCTCAGCTTCCTGTCAGTACTCAAGATTTGATATAGGTATTGGTTACTGAATAAGTCTTATTTCACATCAATGTAAGTGGATAAGATACAGAAAACTCACAGAAGTCTATGTCTAGATAGTGAAAGCATAGAAAGCCCTCAAACAACCAAGCAGTTTCCCTTTGAAAAGAGTTGAACTTAAGATTTCAGGAATTCTGGTCTCATCTCCAAGTTCAGTGTTCTATTTTTTTCACATTTATAGAGTATAGAACCAGGTGTTATTCTTCACATTTTTCTCTCTCATAGTGGCTGCTGTAGTGCCTTGCCCATAGGATGGGCTCAATTTGCTAATTGATTATAACCAGCACATAGCAAAGATTTCTAAATTTGTTTATAGTGCTGCTAATGTCTTTCTTGGGTTGATTTGGTAGGAAGGGACTGACTTCTTATATGGAACACTGCATTGCCTGACTAGTCACCCCTTTTCTCATTAAAAAATAAAGCTAACACCTCTGTGTTATCGTATTAAAACCATTGTCTAGGATCTTTACCCTGAGTTAATCCTAATAATGCCATTTTTCCTTCTTGCATGGAGGAGAAATAAGACTAATCACAGAACTTTCTTCAGGTCCACTTGTATGTGTGAAAAGCATTGCAATGCCAGTAATTACAGAAGGAAAAGGAAATGTAATAACTAGTGAAGGAAGAATTAGCTGTACTCAACCTAATTAAAATCCTGTATAAAGAATTCTTTTTTTTTTTTTCTGATTTGACAAGGTAAGCTTAAATGACCCTGGATTCTTAGTATTAACCACTGTGCCTTCAGTTAAAAAGAAGAAAAAGAATGGTCATTTAGAAAATCAGTCCTTCACTTTCTTTTCAGAAAATAAATGACCTTGATTTTTGATCCAATTCCTTCCAATGAAATTAAATTGCATTCAACCCTGTCACTTAAGAAGTGGAAGTGAACCGAGCCAAAGAGAGACGTAGGGCTTATACTCTGAAGGAAGAGACAGAGTGAGGAGGAATGTTGGGGGAAGCTAAGGGTAGCCTTAAAAGGGAAGATTCTTAAGTTGATTCTTAATCATTGGTTAAGTTTCTCCACTTTAAAAAATGATGAAAAAAACATAATTTGTCTTTCTAAGTGGTATTTATGTTTCTACACAAATACATTTGTCAACTGTATCAGGATTATTATTTATAAGAAGTCATAACTTTTATAGCACTTTACAATTTGCTAAGCATTTTCTTTTTTAGCAACACTTTGAAAGGCAGTACAAATAATATAGTCCCCATTTTATAGCTGAGGAGACTGAGGCTAGAGGCATTCAATGACTAGTAATTGTCGAGGTTGGGTCTTCTGACTTTATACGCAATGCCTTTTCCGCTGCAGAACTTTGCTAGAACTTATACTAAAGCCAATGAATGAGTAGGAGCACAAAGTCTGAATTAGTTGGAATATTTAGAGAAAAAAATACCAGCTGAAATGTATGTGACATTGTTGGTTATTGTGTTATCTCATTTCAGCCTCACAGCAACCCTGTAATGTGGAGAGGGCAGGTATTAGGATTTCCATTTTACAATTGAGGAAAGCGAGGCTCAGTCTCCTGACCTTTGCCATTGCACTCTTCCTCATCCCTGGAATAATCTGCCTCCTCACCTCTACTTTTTAGCACCTCTGGCATCCTCCAAGGTTTTGTTCAGATTCCGACTCTGGCAGGATGTTTTCATTGGTCTCCCGCCCCCCCCCCCCCAAACTGCTGGTGCCTCCCTTTCTTCTAATGCATGTGTGCGCACGCACACAGTCACACACACACACACACACACGTGTGTGTATATATATATATTTTTTCCCTATGTGTTGTCTCATACTAGGACTATTAATTCCTTAAGGCAGAGACTATTTTTGCCTTTCCCTGTATCCCTGGTGCCTCATAGTGAATGCCAGTAAATTCTTATTGACTGAGTGATGACTTGAGGAGGTTAAGGGACTTACCTGAGATCACATAGGTAGTAAATGGCAGAGGGAGACCTTCTGGCTCAAAACCACTATATTCTATCATGACAAAATTTGCTAAATCACTCCATGGATTAATTATAAAGTCCAACTGAATTTAATATTTCATGACCTGAGGACTGAACTATGTTTGTAATACAAATTGGATGTGAGTGGAATATGGTAGTCCAGAGATGAATCTAGAAAGAAAGAGAAACAATCAGCTAAAATCAGAATAAACTTCACTATCACATTACATCTGTACAAAGTTTAGTGCTTTCCAATCTAGTATTTCATTTGCTCCTTCCAACAGCCCTGTGAGTGTGGTAGAGCAAGGATTATTTCAGTTTTGCAAGGATTTGCAAGTATAAATGGTGTTGTATGACAGAAGTAGTGAAGTCAAAAAAGAAAAGATAAAAATATTAGTTATAGAAATTGTTGCAGTATCCCAGAATTTCAGAATTGGAAAGAATTGCTATTTAGTCCAACTCACATTTTTATTTTTTTAAAATTAAATTGGCTTATTTACTTTTAGTTTACAACATTCAGCTCCACAGTCCCTTAAATTTCAGATTTTCTCCACCTCCTACTCCTTCCCCCCACCCCATCATGGCAGCATGTAATCGGATACAGGATCTACAAATATCTTCCCATTAATCATTAGTCAGGCTGTAAAGAAGGATTATAACTGATAGAATGATCAGTGAGAAAGAGGAAACAAAACAAAACAAGAAAAAGAAACAGAGCAAGTAGTTTGTTTCAGTCTGCACTCAGACTCCACATCTCCTTCTCTGGATGTGGATATCTCCTTCAATCATGAGTCTTTTGGAGTTGTCCTATAACTTTATATTGCTGAGAGGAGCCCAGTTCATTGAAGTTAGTCATCACACATGCATTGTGTCTGTGATTGTGTACAAATTTCTCCTGGTTCTGTTCTTCTTGCTCAGCATCAGTTTATATAAAGTCTCTCCAGGTTATTATGAAGTCTGTCTGCTCCTCATTTCTTATAGCACAGTAGTATTCCATTACATTCATGTACCACAACTTGTTCAGCCATTCCTGAATTGATGGGCATCCCCTTTTTTTCCAATTTTTTGCCACCACAAAAAGAGCTGCTATAAATATTTTTGTACATACGGATCCTCTTCCCACTTCTCTGATCTCTTTGGGATACAACCCTAGAAGTAGTACTGCTGGGTCAAAGAGGATGCACTTATCTATAACCCTTTGGACAAAGTTCCAGATTGCTCTCCAGAATGGCTGGATCAGTTCCCAGCTCCACCAATAATGCATTAGTGTCCAATTTTTCCACATCCTCTATAGCATTTATCATTTTGCTGTTTTGTCATCTCAGCCAGTCTGGCTGGTGCCAACTCATATTTTTTAAAAACAACAGAACAAAACTTGAAAACCTACCACAATATACCCAAGAAGGGATCATCCGGTCTTTGCCTGAAGACCTCCAATGGGGGGCAACCCATTACTTCTGAAATCAACTTCTTTTACTCTTGGATAATTCCAATCATGATGTTTGTTCTCTAAATCTACCCAAGTACTGCCCTCTTCAGTCAAGTAAAGCAATTATCATCTGTCTCCCACACGGGCACCTTTCAAATATTTAAAGATAGAGGAGAATAAGGGGGTATGGTGGTCTTGGAAGTTAAGAGAAGAAAGAGTTTCTAGAGGATAGGAGATAGTTTGCAGTTCCAAATGGTGTACAGAGGTCAAGGAGAATGAGGACAGAAAGAAGTCTTTTGGGTTTGGAGATTAACAAACTATCAGAGACCTTTGGAAGAACAATTTTAGTAATATTGGGTAAACAAGCCAGAATGCAAGAGATTGAGGAGAGTGGGTGAGGAGGTGGCTTAATAATCTGTTGTAAACAGATTTTCAAGAAATTTGGCAGTAAAAACAAGGAGATGGTAGTTGCCAAAATTATCTTCCTAATATCTGATCATGTCATTCCCCATTGCAAAACTCTTCAATTACTCCATTTTGCCTTTAGGATAAAATATGAGCTTTTTAGCCTGCCATTTAGGGCTTTCCATAGTCTGGTTCATCCTATCTCTTTATGCCTTATTTCATATGACTCCCTTTTGAATGTTTTCCTTTTTGCCAAAATGAATGACTGAATTATTCCTTAATCTAGTCCTGCCATCTCCCACCTCCATTCATCCATGCAGGTAGTACCCAGTGCTCAGAGTGTGTTCTGTCCTCCACTTTGTCCACTAAAATCTTCTCCCTTGAAGGCTCATTTTAGGTGCCACCTGTTCCATGAAGTCATCTCTCATCTCGCCAAAGGTAGCTTCTCCATTTTTTACAAGAACATAAATCTCTCTTTTACCTCTCTCACATTCTGCGTTGTGTCTTTTTATACTGTATGCTCCCCTTCCCCCTCCCGATGAGGTTGTAAACTCCTTCAGGATAGCAATGATGTCTAGACATTTTTATACTCTCAGAAACTAGCACAGTGCTTTGTTCATGGTAAATACTTAATGAAGATTTGCTGAATTGAATGAGTCAATAGTGTGTGTGTGTGTGTGTGTGTGTGTGTGTGTGTGTGTGTGAGATTGACTGTGTCAAAGAGACAGAGACATGAGATACAGAGACAAAGCGAGACAGATAGAGAGATGTGGGAGAGATACAGGGAAGGAGACAGAGACAGAAGTGTGTGTGTGTGTGTGTGTGTGTGTGTGTGTGTGTGTGTGTGTGTGTGTATGTGGAGAGAGAGAGAGAGAGAGAGAGAGAGAGAGAGATTGACTATGGGAGGAGGGAGGAGATAGGATTTAAGGCTACAAGTAAAAGAAAGATTACCCTTGGGAATAGTGATTCCCCTTTTAATTTCTCTGAGACAGGGAAGGAAGACAAAGTGGTTGGAAATACTGAGAACTGTTCAGAAGAGAAAGGAAAAAAGAAAGAAAGAGAAAAAAAGGGGAAAAGAAAGAGAAAAGGGAAGGAAGAAAGGAAGGAAGAATAAAAAAGAAAGAAACAAAGAAAGAAGGAGAAGGATGGAAGGATGGAAGGAAGGAAGGGAGAGAGGAAGAAAGAAAGAAAGAGAAAGAAAAAGAAAGAAAGAAGGAAAGAAACTTCATTTTTAGTCATGCAGAGTCTGAGTGAGTTGCCCTGGGTCACACAACAATTAGTTTCCGAGCTGGAATTTGAACTCAGGTAGCTTCATTGTGGAACAAGTGCTCTTTCACCTATTGAGCAAAATCAGTTCAATACAAACTGGGCACCAGAAAGAGACCTGTTATTCCCATAACCAGAAGATTTGAGCAGGAAAAAAGGGAAAGGGGGCTTGGAGATCACAGCTTTCCATTCCTTTTGATTTTTTCAGATTTCCCAGAAAGATTAAGTGACTTGGTAGTGCCTCCCTTCTTCCCCATTGCCATGTATCTATTTTATATAAAGGTATGTAGATATATTTTCTGTATAGGAATATAGTAAACAGTCACAAGGCCATAGGGTAGAAGGGAAGCACTACCATAGTAATAGTCTCCTCATAGAAAGACTGTAAACTTTTTGGGGTCAAAAATTGTCTCCTCATTCATCCCTTGCCTTTTTTATGCTCTGCAACTAACAAAAATGTTGGTTACCCTCAAAATGGTTTAGCCTGTTTACCAATATGGTTTTAACAGGGTGTGACCACTGCACATCTTATAGTTTCTTGGAGCCCCAGAGTTTGAAAAAGATGAGAATTAAGTAGTCCATTAAATTTGGCAATTTGAAGATCATTGGTGACTTTGAAGAGAGAAGTTTCAATAAGCTGATGAAGCTGGAAGCCAGATTCAGAAGTAAGTGAGATGCGAGGTCAGGTTGAGAAGAGGAGACAAAGTGGAGACGTGTGTAGACAACTTTTTTCTGAGAGTTGGGAAGAAAGGGAGTAGAGAGATGACAATTTCTTTGTTGAGTGTATGATCTATTTTTAAAGGCAAATAATTAAAAGAAAATATACACAATATTTGAATGATTTATGGTGTCATTTGGGCACGGGAAACAGTCAACCCAAGAGATGGGAGATGAAATATTATGTACAAGGAAAAGTGAGCAGACAAGATTAACTGAATATAAAATGTGTGAAGGGAAATACTATTGAATCAGCCTGTAGACCAAAGCAGGATGGTAAGGTCTTTAAATCCCAAACGGAGGGGTTCATATTAGATCCTAGAGGCAATAGGGAGCTACCAAAGTATTTTGAACATAGAAGTCACGTGGCCAGACCTATTCTTTTTTAAGAATCATATTTAATTTTTTCCCCAGTTATATGCCAAGAGAATTTTTAGCATTAATTTTTACAAGATTTTGAGTTCCAAATTCTTCTCCCTCCTTCCCCCTCTTTTGAAAATAGTAAGCAGTTTAATATAATTTATAAACGTGCTATCATGAAAAATATTTCTATATTTGTCACATTTGTAAGATCAAAAGAAAAAAAAAGAAAGAATAAAGTAAGTGAAAAAATATACTTTAATCTGCATTTAGAGTCCATCAGTTCTTTATCTGGATATGAATAGCATTTTCTTATGTGAGTCTTTTGTACTTGTCTTGCATCATTGTGTTGCTAAGAACTGAATCATTCCTAACTGATTGTCACATAATGTTGCTGATGCTGTGTATGATGATTTCCTGGTTCTACTCATTTCACTTTGCATCAGTTCATACAAGTCTTTTCAGGTTATTTCTGAAATCTGCCCATTCATGATTTCTCACTGCACAATAGTATTCCATTACATTCATGTACCACAGTTTGTTCAGCCAGTCCCCAATTGATGGGCATCCTCTGGATTTCCAATATTTTACCACAATGAAGAGTACTACCACAAACATTTTTTGCACATGTAGGTGATTTTCCCTTTTTTAGGGTCTCTTTGGGATGCAGACCTAGTAGTGGTATTACTGGATCAAAGGGTATGCACAGCTTTGTTGCCCTTTGGGCATAGTTCCAAATTGCTTTCCAGAATGGTTGGATCAGTTCTCAATTCCACGAACAGTGCCTTAGTGTCCTGATTTTCCCGCATCCTCTCCAACTATTTATCATTTTCCTGTTTTGTCATATTAGCAAACCTGATAAGTATGAGGTGATATTTCAGAGTTGTCTTAATTTGCATTTATCTAATCAAAAGTGATTGAGAGTACTTATTCATATGCCTATAGATAGCTTTGGTTTCTTCATCTGAAAACTGCCTGTTCATGTCCTTGGACCATTTATCAACTGGAGAATGGCTTGATTCTTGTAAATTTGACTCAATTCTCTATATATTTGAGAAATGAGGCCTTTATCAGAGATACTTGCTGTAAAGATTGTTCCCCAGCTTCCTGCTTTCCTTCTAATCTTGGTTGCATTGGTTTTGTTTGTGCAAAAGCTTTTTAATTTAATAATCATAATTATCTATTTCACATTTTAATGCTCTCTATCTCTTGTTTGGTCATGAATTCTTCCCTTCCCCATAGATCTCATAGGTGGACCTATGCCTTGCTCTTCTAATTTACTTACGTTGTGACCCTTTATGTCTAAATTATACCAAAGGTCTGTCATTTCTAACTTTTCTAATATTCTGTTTTCCTCCTTAGTGTCTTTCTTGGGTTTGTTGTTGTTGTTGTTGTTGTAGTTGTTGGATCTATCAGGTTCTGAGAGGGACAGTTCCATTCATGTAGTTTTGCTGTCTAGTTCTTCCTGCAACTCACTTAATTTCTCCTTTAGGAATCTGGACACTATACCACTTGGTGCATATATGTTTAGTATTGATATTGCTTCATTGTCTTTGGTCAGTTTTAGTAAGATGCAGTTTCATTACTTTTCTCTTTTAATTATGACTATTTTTGTTTTTACTTTGTCAGAGATCAGGATTGCTGCTCCCTGCTTTTTTTTTTACTTTAGCTGAAGCATAACAGATTCTGCTCCAGCCTCTTACCTTTACTCTGTGTATGCCTCTGCTAAAAGTGTGTTTCTTGTAAACAACATATTGTAGGATTCTGCTTTTTGATACACTTTGCTGTCTGCTTCTGTTTTATGGGAGAGTTTTTCCCATTCACATTCACAATTATTATTACTGCCTGTGTATATTTCCCTCCATCCAATTCTTCCTCTGGTTTGTTCTCTCTCTCCTTTCACCCTTTCCTTCTTCACCAGTGTTTTGCTTCTGTCTACCACCTCCCCTGATCTGCCCTCCCTTCTGTCAGTCCCAACATCCTCCCCTTTACTTAATCTCCTCCCTCCTACTTCCCTGTCAGATAAGATAGGTTTCTAAATTCAACTGATTATGTATATGATTCCTGCTTTGAACCAATACTGATGAGAGTAAGGTTCAAGTGATGCCTATCACCCACCCTTCCATCTTATCTTCCCTCCACTGTAATAGGTCTATTGTGCCTCTTCATGTGAAATAATTTACTGCATTCTACTTTTCCCTTCCTTCTGTATCCACTGTACTCCTCTTTCTCATCTTTTAATTTTTTTTAGTTTCATTTCCTCAGATTTGCATTATACCCATACCCTCTGTCCATGTATATTCCTTCTATCTGTACTGTTAGTGATGCAATTTTTTAAAATTACAAGTATCATCTTCCCATATAGGTGTGCAAATAGTTTAGCTCTCTTGAATCCCATATGTTTTCTTTTCTCTTTTTACCTGTTTATGATTCTCTTGGGTCTTGATATTAGAGGTCAAATTTTTGATTTACTTATGGTCTTCTTAGAAAAGCTTGAAATCCTTCTATTTCATTGAATGACCATTTTTCCCGATGATGTATCATGCTTTATTTTGCAGGGAAGTGACTTTTGGTTGTAGTCCTAGCTCCTTTGCTTTCCAGAATACCATGTTTCATGACTACTAATCCTCTAATGTTGCAGCTGCCAAGTCATGTGTAATCCTGATTGTGACTACTCAATATTTGAATTGTTTCTTTCTAGCCACTTGTAGTATTTTTCCTTGATCTGATAGTTCTGAAATTTAGCTATAATGCTCCTTAGAGCTTTTATTTTGGGATCTTTCCTGAGGTGATCAGTGGATTTTTTCAATTTCTATTTTGCCCTCTGGTTCCAGGACATGAAGGCAATTTTCCTTGATAATTTCTTCTTTTTTTTTTCTTTTTGTGAGGCAATCAAGGTTAAGTGATTTGCCCAAGGACACACAGCTGAAGCTGGATTTGAGCTCAGGTCCTCCTGACTCCAGGGCTGGTGATCTATCCACTGTGCCACTTAGGTGGCCCAATTTGATAATTTCTTGAAAGATGCTGTCCAGTTCTCCTTGTGATTATGACTTTCAGGTAGTCCAGTGATTCTGATATTGTCTCTCCTAGATTTATTTTCCAGGTCAGTTGTTTATCCTATGAAATATTTTGCATTTTCTTCCATTTTTTTTTCATTTCTGGATTTGTCTGGTTGATTCTTTATGTCTCATAGTGTCATTAGCTTCCACTTGCCCAATTTTGACTTTTAAGGTATTATTTTCCTTAATTAGCTTTAATACTTTTCCATTTGGCCAATTGTGCTCTTGAAGGAGTTATTTATTGGATTTTTGTGTCTCCTTGTCCAGCTGGCTAATTCTACTTTTTAAAGAGTTTTCCAAGCAATTGACTCCTTTTTTTCCATAATGCTCTCACATCACTCTCATTTCTTTTTCCATTTTTTCTTCTGCATCTCTTATATGATTTTTAAGCTCCTTTTTGAGCTCTTTCATGAGTTCTTTCTGAGCTTGAGACCACTTCCCATTTTTCTTTAGGGTTTTGCACATAAGGATTTTGACATTGTTGTCCTTTTCTGATTTTGTGTCTTGGTCTTCCCTATCACCATAATAACTTCCTGTGGTCAGATTCTTTTTGTTGTTGTTGTAGTTGTATTTTGTTTATCTTTTTTTTTGCCTTTTTCTTTTCTTTTAAATTTGGACTCTGTACCCAGGGTAAAAGGGGACACTATCTCAGACTTCTTGTGCCAGTGGCTGCAGGCCCTGATTATTTACCTGGTGCTTTGTTGATGTTGCCTTGAAGCCCCCAGCGGTCCCTTGTGTCTGGTTTTGTGTTGAGGGGGTGGGATAGGGGATGGCTGGTGCTGCTGGGAGTTATAGGGTTCTGGTAGTTTACCTGGTGCTGAGCTGGGGTCCTAGTGATGGCCTTTGGCATGTGCAGAGGCCTGTTGGGATATTTCTGTGTTTCCGTAGGGCTGTACTGAATCACATGGAGGTCTGGCTGCTGGAGGATGCCTGTTTGACTGGGGCTATGCTGAAGCATGTGGTGGTTCTCAGAGTGGAGTCTGCCAGTTCCTTTGTCTATGCTAAGGCATAGTGTGGGAATTTGCCTGCTCTACCACATTGGGACTCAGGGTCTTTTCCAGACCTATTTTTTTAGGACTATTATGCTAGCAGCTGCTTAAGGATGGATATATTTGAGAAGATTAGCTGGAGGCAGGGAGACTAATTAGGAGATTACTGTAATAACCAGGCAAGAGGTGAACTAGGGTGGAGGCTATGAGAACTGAAAGCAGATAGATGCAAGACATATTACAGTTAAAATTGACAAGACCTCAAAAATGTGATTTGATATGTTTTATGACCTCATCATATCTGTACATCACTATCAAAGTGGCTTAGGTTGCAATTAAGCTGATTGGTCCAGGGGTAGGCCATCTTAATCTTGTATCTTAGACCCTTTTGACATTGGGGCAAATCCAATGGACCCCCTTTGGGGAAGCTAGGTAGTGTAGTGGATAGAGCCTTGGGCCTCAAGTCGGGAAGACTTGAGTTCAAACCCAGCCTCAGACATGTACTGGCTGTGTGACCCTGGGCAATTCATTTAACCCTGTTTGCCTCAGATTTTTCATCTGTAAAATGAACTGGAGAAGGAAATTCTAAGCCATGCTAGTATCTTTGCCAAGAAAACCCCAAATGGGGTCACAAAGAGTTGGACACAACTGAAACAACTGGACAACAACTATGGACCCCTTCTCAGAAGAATGTTCTCAAATGCATAAAAATAAAATCTGTTGGATCACAAACGAAAGCTATTATATTGAAATAGTTATCAAAATATTTAAACATACAAAATCACAGGCCCCCCAATTCTCTCTGTAGACCCCAGACCCTTGCTCTAGAGTGAATTGCTTTGTAGGATTTAGATTTACTGGGAGAAGGAATACCTAGAACAAAAGGCTGAGGAGTGCAAAGGTGGGGAGTACAAGGAAGGAAGGAAGGAAGGAAGGAAGGAAGAAGGGAGGAAGGAAGGAAGGAATACTCATATCATAGTGCAGTGGAAGGGGCACTGTTTCCACTGATGATCCTGGGGACAAATCCTGTCTCTAACACCTACTTCCTGAATGACCCTAGCTAAGTCACCTATCCTCCCTGGGTCTTATTTTTCTCATCTATAAAATAAGGGAATTGGTCTCAATGAACTCTGAAGTCACTTTCAGATACAAATCCACAATCATACGAATACATTTGTTGTTGTTCCTTTGTTTCAGTCATGTTTGATTCTTCATGACCCCATTGTGGATTTTCTTGGCAAAGATACTGGAGTGGTTCACCATTTCCTTCTCCAACTCATTTTACAGATGAGGAAACTGAGACAAACAGGATTCAGTGATTTGTCCAGGGTCACACAGATAGTGTCTGAGGCCAGATTTTAACTCAGGGAGTCTTTTTGACTCCAGGCCCAGCACTCTATCTATTGCACCACCTCGCTGTTCTTTATAGAGAAACTCTAAGCTGATAGCAGAAAATCTATCATTGTACATAACCACATTCTGTGTTGTCATTGTTGTTTTATTCATGTTTTTGAGTGAAGGGGAGAGGGGAACGCAGGTTACACAGGCCCAGAGAGATCTACCTGAGAAAGGCCTTCTTACCTGACAAGGAAGTTGAGGTTGTTTCCTTTCTGAAGGCTTTATTAGTAACAGATTACCCCACAGCTCTGCCTCCAAACCATCATTTTGACAAACAATTTTCAACTGTTCTTTGTTACAAATGTGTCCTACAGAAAAAGGTGCTATGAATGCAACTTCTCCTGATGTGTCTTAAAATTAGTGCAGTTTTACAAATAAGCCTTATTTATACTCTACCAAAAAGAAAAAAAAAAAGAAAGATAATTAGGCATACATGCAGCAATCAAGTGTATCAGGTTCTCTTGAGTCATTAAACTTAATTACTTTCACTTGTTATTCCTGGGGGCTGTAATATCAGTATTAAATGCCAACTGAATCTACAGTGTGTTTGATTTAGCTGAAACATGCATTTGGTAATTTACTGCCACTCTTCAAGATTTTCATCCAAAGTCAGGAGTATGCTGAGCGGTTATTCTCACTTTTCACATATCCTGCTGGCAAAGTACTTCTCAGACCAGTCTCCCCAGCCCCACATTAATTAACAAATCCTCTGACTCCAAATTCAATGCTCTTTTCCCAGCACTCTGTTACAGAGAATTCAAATTAATTTAGAGTCAGAGGATTTGGTTTGAAATCCCTCTTTTGTCATTCACCTTTTCAATGAACCTGGGCAAATCACTTAACATTTCCACAATTCACTTATTCAGTGGCCTCTAAGGTTCCTTACAATCCTAAATCAATGATCCTATGATTCATTCACTCATTAGACATTTTTAAGTGTCTACTGTGTGCAAGGCACTCTAGGTGCCATACGGGATATCTACAAACACGCAGAGCCTAACCAGTCTACACTCTCTCATCCTGTGTGAATTTTTTGTCCATGTCTTTCCCTAAATTCATCACAAAGGATTGAACTAGAGGCCTTGATTTGGTTTGTTTAATGCCTTAGAAGTCTCACTGTACCACTTTTGTCAGGTACGTGCTGTCTCTCATTCCCACTATGTGACTGATCCATTTTATTTTCAGTCATACATGCCCTTGTGTGTAAGGACTTCTGTGTCACTTCTCAAGTGCAAGTCATCACTGATAATAGGGTGCAGCTTATTTATATTGACCACGTGTATTTCTTTTGTGGTACTGGTCAATTTGATTTGTCTGAGATTGTGGAGTTCCATGATTTGTAGTGAAATAGAATCAATGGAAAAATATTGGTACTAAAGAGATGATGATAAAGTCATTTAAAAGACTGCACAATTTCCCAAATGCAACTGAGGTGAATTTCTTCCACTTGTCCATGATACATTGGGGCGGGATAGGTCAATGGGATGCTCTTCAATCTTCATAATCTATGGAATATTTTGCATTATCCATATACTTTGTTTTCCCTGTGTAGATGCTCCTATCCATTTCTCTTACAATGCCATGTTACAGAAAAGACCTTATGGTTTTTCAGGGCTCAATGCAATTAGTATGATTTCATCAAAAAATAAGAGCATTTGGAGAAGCTTGCCCATCAGTTTTGAATCCTTTCATTTGAACTCTTTCTATATAGGACATCTTTTGTATTACTAGTGAACACCTTAGGAGAGCTCATGTCTCTCTAATTTGCAATTCTCTGGGTATCACAATTCAGCAGATTGCCAAACAAAATTATCTCCAGAGTTGCATTTATCATAGATGTTTGTATAATTCTAACTGATGTGTGGGAGACATATTGTTTGAGGAAACTGTGGAAACTGTGTTTTGTTCTACCAAGTTCAAAGCTTTTAAAAAAAATCAATAAAAAATAGACATGGCAGGATTTTATCTTTTTTATAGTTCTCAGCCAGTTGTATAAACTTAAAGATCTGCTTTGCTCTAGAAAAGTATTTGCTTCTTCCCTTATGTTTTGATCAAACCCTCACAGTGCATATAGGGCATTCTCATAAAGACTTTATAGAGAAAGCAGGAATATGGGTCAACAGCTACTGCTGTCTTTATGGTCAGCTTCTTTTTTCATGAAGAGCATCGTGCTGGGCATGGTGGCACATACCTGCAAAGCCCAGATAACTGGAAGGCTGAAATTACTTGAGTGTTTAAACTACGGAGTTCTGGGGAATAGTAAGGCTAAAGCTGATTGGATGTGCAAGGCACCAATGTGGGAGCAGTCATCAGGCATCAGCCCAAGGAGGGACAAAGGAACCCAGGTCAGAAATGGAACAGCACTCAAATCTTGAGTGCTGATCAACCTAGCAACTGACTAATATGTCCTCAGTCTGGACAAAATAGAGTCAGTCTCAGAAAGAAGGAAAAAAAAGCAATTGCAAACTTTTCCTTTACTTAAGAATCTTCCATTCTGAAATATCTTTTAACATTGCACTGCTTTCAGTATGTATTTCTTCTCTGTGTATCTAATAGCTCTCAGATCAGTCTTGCTGGGTTCAAATTTGGCCCCAGAAGCTTACTATCTATGTGACCCAAAATATTTTAACATCTATTAATTTCCTCATCTGTTAAATAGGTATAATTATAGTACCTTCCTCCCAGGATTGTTGGGAGGATAAAGAGAGAGATTATTTGTAAAGCTTAGCAAATAGCATGCTACTTAATAAAATACTTATTAAAATCATTTTGAAAATGGAATAGTTTTACAATAGAACTAATAAGTTGTTAGAAAATCATAAAAAAGCCAAAAGATCTGTTCCATTTCATACCTGGTTGTTGTTCTCCTTTCATCTTCATCCAGAAATGCTGATCTAGGCTTAGCTGGATCTCAAGCCAAGTTTTATGCAGGCCTATTTTCTTTTTAATTGCTTTTCAATATTTTATGAGATGATAGTTTGATGTCTTTTATCATTGTCACTGGAAATGTTTTGCAAATATTTTCTATACTGGTGTTTCCAATGTCCCATTGCTTTGCAAGGAAATTACGTCAAAGGACTTTTTAGGTCTCCTTTTGGTAACTCTTTTAAATCAAGTGAATTTCTCTATGAAATGGTGCTTATTGGAGCCAATGTCCTTTTTTTATAGGATAAGCTGGAGTTTTAAAAATCGTATGTAATAGCCTTTTATCACTTTTGTTCTTTCATCTAATCTGACTTTATTTTAACCTTAATCAGTTGATGATCTGATTGCACACAGATAATTCTCATATATAAGGGAAGCCTCTACCCCACTACCTATTAATGCCCTAGTTACAGTAGTTGAACCATTTTTCCAGTATATAGTCAAATTGATATGGGGTCTATAATCTTGTCTGTGTATTTCTTTAATCTGAGCTGGGACTTGGCCAATTCCCTATTCTCCCTGAAGGTGTGATGAACTTGGATACAAGCAGAGGATGTGTAGGGACAGCCCTTACTTCCCTGCTCATTCTAATATTAAGCCCCCTTTCCTGCTAGATTTTATTTAGTTCATTAGTTGGAATACTATCTATTCTTCCAATCTACTGCTGCTCTCAACAGAGCAGTAAACAATTCTTTTCTTGTCAATCTATTCAGACTTTGAATCTGTTCAATATTTACTTTTCTCTGTCAAGGAAATTTATCTTTTCCCCATTCTCCTAAGTCATTTAGTTGTGAAAACTTATCCAGTGCCTCTGAAAGAGGGTGCTCTATCGTCCCAATTAGTAGAGTCAGAAGTAGATGCTTATAAGCAAGAGGAGCTGTCTTCACTATATTTCTATAAGAAAGTGCAAAGGTGATATTGTGATACACATTTGTATCTCTGATCATGACAGCAGTTTTCATTACCTCTTCCTTTAACTTTCCCCTACAGTCTCTAAGCAAATACCAGGATCTCTCTCCACTAGGCCACATAGAATCAGTGGGATACATTTTATTGCATCTATGGGCAGTTAAAGCTAACAGATTGGTCATATTGTTTTTGTTTGTTTGTTTTTTTGCTTTTTGGAGAGCAGGAAAATTGGGGTTAAGTGACTTGTCCAAGGTCACATAGCTAGTAAGTGTTAACTGTCTGAGGCCAGATTTGAATTTAGGTCCTCCTGACACCAGGGCCAGTGCTCTATTCACTGCACCACCCAGCCACCCCAGATTGGTCGTATTGTTACCTCCTAGCATATGATGTCATACAAAAGGATTGTCATACAAAAAGCTTGTCATACAAAAGGATTCTGACTAATACCTGTAAATTTCAAACAATCCATGCTATTTGCAGATACTCCTCCAGCCCCTTCAACACTGATTCTCACCATCCAAGACACTAACAATTCTCCAATCCTTTGGGTGAATCAACTTAAAATATCAGTGACCTCCTGCTGAGTGAAATCCTCTATTGTAGCTCTGAACAGGGTGTGGCCACCCTGGTTCTCCTGCTTTCTTCTTAATATGGGGTGAACTTCTGCCTGAGAAGACTCATTTAACATTGTTTCATTTTCCTCCCACACATTCTCCTGGCAGTTGCTGGGGCAACTAGGCTCAACCTGTACCAGAGCCACATGCACCTTGCTTTTGCTAATTTTTTTCCTTCTTTCTAGCTAAATGAACAGAAAGATTCTCATGCAAATCAGTCAGCTTCCAAACAGTAATTTGTTCTCCTATCACCTCAGACCTTCCATCTTGCTCTTCTGAAGGAAAGCATGAACACTGTGACATAGAAAGCTTCCATTGCAAACCAGCATCTTCTTTGCTTTTCATCCATCTGAGTTTCCTCTTGCAGCAGTTTGTCTCTGCTTTTAACATAAAGTGATAACTTAGCAAAACTCAGCCTCTCCTACATGCCCCCACCAGTTCTTTCCCTGGTTTTATTGATATTCCATGCAAACTTCTTTTTAAATCTCTAGGTTCTCCCTACTATAGCCTTGGTTCCCAGTTTTCACAGGATCTAGTGCTTTTAGCCCATTCCCTTGCTAGGGAGGAAGAAGGTAAATCTTCAAATCTTAGGATATCTATTTCCTCCTCCAAAGTCTTCCTGTCCCCAAATAGAGATCTGATACCTTGCAATCCCATCCTCATAGACAAATGCAGTGCCAACGTGATATTCACAGCACTGACAACAACTGTGAATATGCTGGCATAGCTCTGAATCACAAAATATAACAGACTCTTGATATAGAAAACAGGAACAAAAAATTTATTCAGGCACCAGAAAATCAAATCCCAGCATGAGAAAGCCAAGTCTGAACACCAGAAAACTGAATCCATCATAGCAACAGAGAAGGTAATACATATTAGCACCACAGGAAGCAATACCATGGCAAAACCTTCCCACAAACAAATGCTCTCAATCCAATCCTAGCTGTCTGCTTGCCTATGTCCTTTCTTTCCCACCTTACTAACTGCTCTGGCTCCCAGCTTCCTCTCAGCTCAGCTCCACCCTTCAGCAAACTCCTCCCACCATAGGCTCCGTGTGGTTAAGTTTGGCCTATTAAGGGGCAGGGAAGATCTTCAAATTACCATTACCATTATAACTGATCAGACCAATATGATCTCAGAAGGCTCTGCTGCAGGTTGGGCACAAATAGTCCACAGGAACACTTGGAGTGGAGATAGCTCTTTTGTACATCTCATGTATCTTTTGAACTACTACAATTCTGTTTCATTCACAGTGTTATATGAGCTCTGGTGCCTTCTTTGAGGTGGGCATTCCATTCTGGGTAGCCCTGTTCCAGTGTCTTCTATGCCATGCAATTGATTTCAAAGTTCTTCAGAGAGACCTTGAGAGTGTCCTTGTATTGCTTCTTCTGCATGCTTTCCTTGCCTGAGTTTTCTACAAAATAATCTTTTAGGTAAACATGCATTTG
>CM053583.1:256308822-256327171 GCA_028627135.1 Pseudochirops cupreus | reverse complement strand
AGCTCCAGGCTGCTCTACCTCTATGTGAGAGCTCTTGGCCTCTGAACGATTGCTTAGTCCCCCTGCTGTCTACAGGCTGCCGGCGTGGAAGCTGCAATGCGGAGGCGGGTGCAAAACCTCTGCCTTTCGCTTTCTCGCCCTGGAGGCCTTTTGGCTGGACAGCTTTTCTCCCCCAATTTCGCAAGTCCCTCTGACCTAGTTCTGAACACTGCTTGCAGCTGCCGCTAATCTGCTCACCAGAGAGGCTTCTCAGCTCCTCCCATCCAGGTGCCCCCGGGGCTCAGCCAGGGCTTCAGGCCAGGCTGGTTTCAGTTCGCAGTGCTGATATGGTTCCTTGTAGCCGAGCTGACTTTAGTGGAAGGTATATTTCTGTGCATTTTGGAGTTCTAGGATTAGTTTAGAGTCATATTTTATGAGTATTTGGGGGTAGCTATGTGAGAGCTGCAATATGTTGCTGCTGCTACGCCGCCATCTTCAGAAGTCCTTTATTTCATTAAATGACCATCTCCTTGCCTGAAAGATTATGCTCAGTCTTGTCAGGCAGTTGATCCTTGGTTGCAGTCCTAGCTCTTTTGCTTTACGAAATAAATTCCAATCCCTCTGATCTTTTAATGTAGCACCTGCTAAGTCCTATGTAATCCTGACTGTAGTTCCACAGTATTTGAATTGTTTCTTTTTGGCTGCATTCAGTATTTTCTCCTTGACCTTGTAGCTCTGGAATTTGGCTACTATATTTCTTGGAGTTTTCAATTTGGGGTCTCTTTCAGGAGGAGATCAGTGAATTCTTTCAATAATTATTTTACCTTCCAATTCTAGGATCTCAGGACAGTTTTCTTTGACAATCTCTTGGAGGATGCTGTCCAGGCTGCTTTTTTCATCATGGGTTTCTGGTAGGCCAGTAATTCTTAAGTTATCTCTCCTGGATCTGTTTTCCAGGTCAGTTGTTTTTCCTGTGAGATATTTTGCACTTTCTTCTAATTTTTCAATCTTTATGTTTTGTTTGACTCTTGCTGCATCATAGGGTCCTTAGCTTCAATTTGACTGATTCTAATTTTTAGTGAGTTATTTTTCTCAATTAGTTTTTTAAGGTCCTTTTCCATATGTTCAATTTTCATTTTTAGGGAGTTATTTTTTCCAGTTATTTTGGACCTCCTGCCCTAGTTCTCCAATTTTACTTTTTAAAGATTTGTTTTCTTCAGTGAAATTTTTTCCCAATTTGGTCACTGTAGATTTAAAGTTACCTCCTACCTCTCTAATTTCATTTTAAAAATCCCTCTTGAGGTCCTCTAAGAATGCTTTTTGGGCTTGAGAACAATTCACACTTCCTTCTGTGGTCTCCAGTGTGAATATAGAGTCCATGTTGCCTTCTGAATTTGGTTGTTCTTGCTTACTATAAAAAGATTTGATGGTCCTAGCCTTTGTAGTTTCCTTCTTGCCCATTGTGATTGACTGTGTCCTGGATTTTTAAAGTGGCTATCTGCTTCTGGGGTGCAGAGGTGTTGAGCTTCTCAGGTTAGGAGGTAGGGGTTTTGTTGTTCACTTCCTGAGTTGTAGTGTCTGAGTGTGTAGACTGAAGCCAAGCCCAGGACT
This sequence comes from Pseudochirops cupreus, assembly GCA_028627135.1. Classification (NCBI taxonomy): domain Eukaryota; kingdom Metazoa; phylum Chordata; class Mammalia; order Diprotodontia; family Pseudocheiridae; genus Pseudochirops; species Pseudochirops cupreus. The sequence continues at coordinate 256,325,581 of CM053583.1, read as the reverse complement.
CTCAATGTTTCCCCTGTGTTACCCTGAGGCTTACAGAGTAACTTATGGGTGTGGGGTGGTCTGGCTCCTTTATCTCTGGGCTACAGCTCAGGAGGCCAGTGGCAGAGCAGGACTGCAGTCTGCTGATTGGCCAGGTGTTGCTAAGGCATACCCGGGCTTGTGTTGTTGGTGCTTGCTGGCTCCATCCTCATGGGCTTACACTCCATACAGCCTAACTTTTCCCTTCCTCAATGACTCCCAAGCATGAGGCTGTTTCCACTAATTCAGGATTTTACTTTGGGTGGGACATTTAACTCTGGACTTTTCTGGGTCAGGGCGGGGGGATCAGAGCAACTAAGTTTTATTCCTCCATCTTGACTCCTGGAAGTTCGGATGTGTAATTTTTAAACATCCAGGCTGTGGGCTGGTAGCCCAAGGAGAAGCTGCTGACCCTGCTGCAGGCCCTGCATTTTCTCTTACCCAGCTCTGATGATCCTCTGTCCTGTGGTGAGATGGCTACAAATTACTCTTGGAGTGACTGAGTCTGCTCGCTGGTGGGAACTTCTTCCCAGTCTGCCGTACTCTGCTCTCAGATCCGTGCTGGTGCAGCCCCTGTGTGCTCCACCTTTTCTCTGCCCAGACCTGAGTAGGCACTTTCCTGGGCTGGGAGTCTGCCATGCTCTGTCTCCCAATGGGTTCTGTTACTCTTAAATCCATTCAAATTCACTTTTTAGCTTTTAGTGACAGAATTCTTGGAGGAGCTTGGAAAAACTACTTCTTCCTTTCTGCCATCTTAGCTCCACCCCCCACATTTTGCATGTCTTAAAACACTCTGCAAACATAGATGTTGTGATAAGAATGATAATTATAATAAAGATTATGGTGGTAGTGGTGATGATGATGGTGGTGATGGTGGTGGTGGTGGTGGTGAGTAGTGATATTGATGATGGTGGTGGTCTTGGTGATTGTGGTGGTGGTGATATTGATAATGGTGGTGGTGGTGGTGGTGGTAGTGAGGCTGGTAGTGATGATGGTGGTGGTGGTGGTGTTGACGATGGTGGTGGTGGTGTTGATGGTGGTGGTGGTGATGGTGGTGGTGGTGGTGGTGATAGTGGTGGTGATGATGATGATGATGATGATGATGATGGTGATGCACATTTTGGCTTGATGTAAAGAAGAAATATTCTTAGCAGTTACAGTAAAGGAACAATGGAATGAGACAAATGAGAAGGTAGTAAGTTTTACTCCATGGGAAGACTTCAAGCAAATACTGAATGACCACTTTGGGGTGGGGATTCTTGTCTGGGTCTTTGTTGAATTAGATGCTCTCTCAACATTCTTCTAAGGTCTCACAATTTTATCAGTATTATTGTCCCAGTTTGCATGTCAAGTTAGTTCTGGGACTAAAAATTACTTCATGGCTACTTACTTGTATCAAGGAGGTAAGTTGTACTTACCAAGACTGACCCAATTGTCTTCCAGTCTACACTTCTCTATTTTATTGATATAAGCCAATACCCATAGGGCAATGGAAAAGGAGTCAAAGGACCTGAATTCCAACCCCACCACTGACACTCTTGTGACCTTGTGTATGTTGCTTATCTTTCCATAGCCTCAGTTTCTTCATTTATAAAATGAGAAACAGATTAGATGGCTTCTGAGGCCTCTTCTAGAACTATATCTGTGATTATATGATTACATGATCCTTCTTGTGAGAAATGAAGAATAGAAAATGGGAAACACATTTCTTGAGCTTGGAGAGTTTATAAAAATATAAACATAAAGAGTTATGGATACAGCTTTGCACATCTCAAAGGTCTCTTTCATTAAACCCTTGCCAAATCAAATTTAAACAGACTGTTCCTTTCTTGAAATGTATTATAAACACTAATGCTATGGGCTAAACTTCGACAAATTTCAGTATATTATGTCCTTTTTTCCTGGCTTATGTCAGTCACATGTTCAGGAATGCAATTCTATGAAACAAAAAAGATCAACTATCATGAGTTAAGGGGATTCAAAGAAGAATAAGAAATGATCCTTCTCTTCAGTGAGCTTAAAATCTATTAGGAAGCTAAGGCACAGGCACAAATTAGTAAAGTATGTGGGAAATTATGATAGAAAAGGTAAGATAAGGGAGTTACAGATAAAGTAGGTGGGAAAGATCACATAAAGGAAAACTTCATGAGAGAGATAACTTTTAAGATAGGTCTTGAAGAATGGGAAAGACTTTTGATGAAAGTGTGATTGGAGACACCAAGTCAGAGAATTTTTGTGGTATATTTCAGTCACTTAAGCCTCTGTCTGCCTCACTTTCATCATCTGTGAGATGGGGATAATAACAGAATCGACCTTCAAGGGTTGTGGTGAGGATTTAATGAGATAACATTTGTAGCACATTTAGTAAACCTTAAAGCACTATGTATATGTGAGCTGTTATTATTGTCATTATGTTTAAGAAACATGTTTGATCAGAACAGCGGTTTAACCAAAGATATATTTCAAAAAAGTCTTTGAATTTGGTTAGGAAAAAAATCTAGAGAGGAATAGTAGAAAATAATTCTGGAAACATGGTTGGACGGGTTGAGGAGAGCCTTGAAAATTCAATCTGAAGATATGAGACTTAATTCAGTTGACAATGAAAATCTATAGAAGGTTTTTGAGCTAAGGAACTACCAATATGACCCAAACTGCACATTAAGAAGATTCATCTTGTACCAATATGAAGTAGAAATGGGATGGAAAAGAGATTTGAAGAGGGGCCACTAATGAAGGAACTATTTCAATGGTTCATATGTGAACCACATGAACCTCAGAGGCTTATATGAAGTTCAAAGGTTCTCATATCCAGAATCTATGATCTAGTTCCTCTTAACTGGCTCTCAGGAGGCCCTCTTAAAAGCTTAGTGGGTGGCACTAGAAGAAGGCACTTCCATTTTCCTGGAGGCAGATGTGGTAAAGGGTAAAGAGGATGACTTTGGAATCAAACTTACGAGTTCAAATTCCAGCTTTGTTATTATCTACCTGCCTGATATAGGGCAAGCTTAACCTCTCTGGGCTTCAGTTTTCTCATCTAAAATATAAATGGACTGGGCTAGATGTAGCACCAAGGCAATATTTACAGTACCCATAATCATGATAAAGACTGTGACTATAAGTATCGCATGACGTTTGATCACAAAATATACCAAACTCTCCAGATAAAGGATAGAACTGAAGCATTTATTTAGACACCAGAAAACAGAATCCCAAAACCAGTAAGCCAATTCCATCATAGTACCAGAGATATTCAGAAGCCATAGTAACGCTGAAGCCACAGCATCCTTCAGCCTTCCCACAAACCAATATAAGATCAATATTTACTCACAAGCCTATCTGACTCCTTGCCTCAGGTCCTCCTCTCTCCCTCACTCCCTGGCTAGCTCTGGCTCTCAGCTTCCTGTGGGCTTTGCTCCCCTTCAGCAAACTCCTCCCACCACAGGCTCCATGTGACTACATTCAGGCTATCAGGGGGCAGAGTTTATCTTCACAGCAGGGAAGCTTCCTGTGGGCTCTTCGGCAAATTCCCTCCATCATAAGCTCCCTGTGATCACATTCAGCCTATTAGGGGGCAGAGTTTACTTTCAAAGCAGGGGAGGTCTTCAAACTCTCCCCTAGGTCTATCAAGGGGCAGGGAACATCTTCAAATTCCCATTCTCATTACACTAGGTAATCTCTAAGATCCTTACCAGCTCTAAGTCTCATGATCTTAATCTTTCTAAAGCAAGGATTCTTAACCTGGGGTTCCCAAACCCCCCAAGGAGTTCTATAGATAAATTTCAGAGGCGTCCATGAACTTGAATAGGAAAAAATTTTACCTTTCTTTTCACTAATCTCTAATTGAAATTTAACATTTCTTTCAATTATGAATTTTTAAAAAATAATATTATTCTGAGAAGGGGTTTCCCCCAGATTGCAAAAAGGATTCCTGTCACAGAAGTGATTAAGCATTCCTGTTCTAAACTCATCATTATGCAATTTAAAAATCCTAGGAGATGGCCTTGTGGCCAACAAACTGCATTTCATGGGCTAATGGAGGCTCTCACCACAAGTCTGCCATCCTCCTCCTCCTCCTCCACATGCGCATCATCATGGTGCTGAAAGGGTCAGCTCCTGTTGTCACAACAAAGTATTTCACTCTTATAGGTCATTTAAACAAGCCCGTTGATAATTTCTACTGTGAACCCAGAGCTGTACACACACACACACACACACACAATCAGTTTTACCCTGTGCCCTGTACCCCTCCTTCCCCCCCCTTCCTCCATTCTCCCCAGCCTTGGTTGCCCTCATTGTCCCTAATTGATTGTGGTGAGGTTAAAAACAACAACAATTTTTGGTTGTTGTTGTTTCACTTCTGTCTGACTCTTCATGACCCCTTTTTGGGGTTTTCTTGGCAAAGATTCTGAAGTGGTTTGCCACTTCCTTCTCCAGCTCATTTTACAGATGAGGAACTGAGATAAACAGGGTTAAATGACTTGAACCATGGGTCAGTATAAATAAGTGTCCGAGCTAGTGTCTGAGGCCAGATTTGAACTCATGATGGTGAGTCTTCCTGATTCCAAGCCCAATGCTCAACCCACTGTACTACCTTGCTGCCCAACAATAATAATAGATTTCCTTTAAATAGTACTCTATAGTTTATACAATATTTTCCTCACCATAATTCCATAAGAGGTAGACTGTAGGCTCTGAGTGTACTCTGGTCTGCTGTCTGGTTCCAGTGCCATTCAGACCCCACTGGCAGAGGGAATCCCCTACCACTACAGCATGTGACCACAATCTCTATAGCATCTTGCCAGTGTGCTATGTAAACTGCCAGCACCAGCATGGGGGTGGTATACTGTCAGGGATAAATTAAATAGGAATTAGTTGAAAGGTTTGACTCTGAGACTGGATAATGGTAAACTGAAATCCCAACCCAGCCCCTGTCTCTTCCCTTGACACTATCAACACCTCACTGTTCATTTGCCAACTCCTCATTTGTTGACTGGAAGCCAGGATGAGCATTTATTTGTACATTAAACCAGCTCTAGGGTGTTTTTGTTTAATTAGCTATGACCCTTGGAGATACATCTCACAACTATCTCTTGGTACTAAGTGTTGAATAATCTCCTTGCAAAGGGGCTCACTGAGAGTCATTAGAAGGTGAAGCTGGAGGGAATTGACTTGGCAGGGATTTAATGCTGGGAAAAAGAGGAAAATAAAAATTGAGATATTTGAATGAAAACAATTCAGCTTTAGTTTGGCACGGAAAGTGTATTAACCTTGACCAACTATGCTGTTTCTTTACAGAAGTTAACCTGGACTCCAAATGAACCATCAGGTACTCTCAGTGGGGTCTGTAGAAAAAAAAATGTTACTCTAGTTGTTACTTATGGTATTCCTTGGCCTATTTTCTTCTGGGCAGTGCTTTGGGCCATATGGCTAGATGGAAAGCATTCAGTTCAAACTACAGCTGGACAACAACTGTTGTTCATGTTGGTGCAAGAGAGAGGCTATAAACAGAAATGTACCTGGGAAGAATTCATCAGGGAATTGGAACAGACTTCTGGAGAAACCTCTAATCCCATCAAGGATAAGACCAATATGGGGAGTGAGTGTGCATACACCCCCTAAAGACCCCAACCCTCTCTACTGAGACATAGTCTTCCTCTCTTTCTCTCTCCCCTGCCCCAGTAACCCCAGGGAGGAGGTGGAGTGAGGAAAGTGGCTGATGAACATAGTGACAATGTGGCACTTGGGAAAGTCAATTCTTAGAGAAGGAAAACATGGCAATAAGATGTTCAGTATGATATGATGAGAAAAATCAATGCAATTGTGCTGAATGACACAGGGCTATAAATTCAGAGGAGTGCCAAAGGGAAGAAGTCCTTCCCTCACTCCACAGCTAATGTCAATGCCCAAGGCATAGTCCTGATCATCCCACCCTACTTATACTTTTGATTGCAATTCATTGCAAAGTCAATCACTTTAGATTTAAATACCATGCTTCATAAGATTTTGGGAATCCTTGAGCATTTGTGACAGAACCTAGAAGAAAAGTTATAATGGAAACAGATGTCAATTAGCCTTTATTTGAGCCTGCCTAAAAAAAAGGGTTAATCTGTTTATAGTCAATAACCATACTAAACTTCTTTTCTCCACTTAGAATGTCATGTTCAATGCAAAAGTGACCAGGAAAGATTTTGCTGCTACAGTTAATCAACAGTGACCTAATTTTATGCAGCTGTGTTGCATTTATTACCTTACTTTTCTTATCCATAATGTGTGCATAATACTTGCTGCAGTTATAACCTTATGAGCCTCAAAAAGGTTGGACTAGTGAGACACCAAAGGTTCCAGAGTCTTACTCTATACTGGAACAAGCAGCTGAGGCTCATCTGCCTTAAAAGTCCTGAAAAGTACCCAGCACAGCAAAGGATGGTCCCTCATAGTCAACATGCCAGGCCTTACAAGCAAGGGAATGAATAATTATGAACCTCAGCTATGGTAAATTCAGAAGCTAATGTGGTGAGGTGCTTGTTGATAGCAGTTACTTTAAGTTTGAGCCCACTCTCCCTACCCCTCAACTGATGTGGTATAGAAGACAATATTCTCCAGATGTTGGGGTGGGGAATACTTTGCAACCTATACTTTTGCTGTATAATTGCAATAAATATCCCATTGTAATAGAGCAGCTAGGTGGTACAGTGGATAGAGTGCTAGGCTTGGAATCAGGAAGACTCATCTTCCTTAGTTCAAATCTAGCCTCAGACATTTACTAGCTGTGTGACCCTGGGCAAGTCATCTCACCCTGTTTGCCTCAGTTTTCTCATCTGTATAAAATGAGCTGGAGACCCCAAATGGGGTCACAAAGAGTTGGACATGATTGAAACAACTGAACAACAATTCTATTTTCTCACAATTTACTGTTATTGTCAGATGCACTAAGAAAAAAAATAAACCAGATTAAAATTGAGTATTAATTTGACAAGCTTCCAAGCTATATTAACTCATATATCTTGATACTTTGCCATTGATATAAAAGTAGAAATGGAAGAAAAATGGTGAAAACTAAGTTTTAAAAGTATGTTTCTGTTTCTTTACAAAGGAAATTACTGTGTAGTATAGTGTACACACAATACTATGTGTTATCTTAATGGCCAACCTTATCATGAAGAAGATAAGAAAATGTACCTAGTCTTTGAAGAGCTTTTGGATATGGACTACAATATCTGCTACCAGAATTGGTTGATGTTTGCATTAGTTCAACTGCTATTTTTTTTCTTCTTTCTTATTTCACTCTTTGTTACAAGAGACAAATCTCTAGGAACTTAGGTCTTCCTGATTCTTTGGGAAGGGGAATGGAGAGAGATACCTTTGTAAATTAGTGATGTAACAATAAAACATTTTAATGCTCAATTTTAATCTGGTTGGATTGTTGTTATCCTTCATTCCCAAAGAGGACCAAAATGACATAACTATGTTGGAATAAAGGTACATTGTTTCTAACTATGGCTGATGTAGTGCCAATGCAATATTCACAGTACTGAAGGCAACTATGAATATGCCAGCATAGTTCTGAATCACAAAATATAACAGACTTCCATATAGAAAAGAGAAGCAAAACATTGATTCAGAAACCAGAAAGTCCAATCCCAACACTAGAAAGTCAAATCAACACACTAGAAAACTGAATCCATCATAGCAACAAAGAAGGTAATATATCTTATCAACAGAGGAAATAACACCATAGCAAAACCTTCTGACAAACAAACATTCACAATTCAATCCTAACTGTCTGCTTACCTGTGTCTTCTCTCTCCCACCTTACTAGCTGCTCTGATTTTCAACTTCCTTTCAGCTCTGTTCCACCCTTCAGCAAACTCTTCCCACCACAGGCTACATGTAATTATATTCTGTTTATTAGGGGCAGGGAAGATCTTCAAGTTACCATTACCATTACATTTGACCACAAGATCTTTCCTGTCCATTAGATAGCAAAAATACATTAACAACAAATTTCATTACAAAGGTTAATGGTAGTTTAGGGGTAACAGATGTCAACAGAGCTTTACAACAATATAATAGGGGTAAGAGAAAATAAGCACATAAAACAATACTTTAGGATGAGACCTGAGCACAAATACCTCATCATCCCCTCCCCCCCCCCAAAATGAATGGGGCTCAAAATCTTGGGGCAAGGGGCTAAGGTCTCTTCTTCCATAGCTACTTCCCACTGAAATTGGATGTAGAGCTGTCCCTGCGCCAAGAGGTCCCATTTAAGAGGTTAGCTCTTTAGCTGGCATCTGGAGCTTGGTTGTCTTCAGGTCCAGGGGTGACACATAACAGTCATGGATGGGAGTGACACCTGGCTTAAGTGATCAGGCTTTTGCAAGTGGAGGGTACTAAGCTTGCAGAAAAGAAATATAGAAAACAAATTTAACAGACAAAAAGCCAAAAAGAAACAAAAAAGATAATGAAGAGAAGCAGGGTAGATTTAGGTCAGTCATGTTTCTGGAGTCCATGAACCCATTATCATAGCTTCATTCATTGTTGTTTACTGTTTTCTAATTTGCAGTTTTGGGGTCATTATTCTGGCTAGAGGTATACTTTTTTCAATCTGAGCTGGGGCCTGGCCAATTTCCTATTCTCCGTGAAGGTGTGATGAACTTGGATACAATGTTTCAAGAAGATCTATATGGGTTGTTCTTATTTCCTTATTCCACTTAATATTAAGCCCTTTTTTCTCAGTACATTTTGTATAGTTCATTAGTTGGAATATCATCTATTCTTCCAAAATCTGCCCCTGATCTCAACAGAGACAACTTCTTTTCTTGTCAATCTATTCTGACTTTGAATCTGCTGGCTATTTACTCTTCTCTCTCAAGGAAATTTATCTTTTTCCCATTCTCCTCAGTCATTTAGTTGTGAAATCTTATCCAGTACCTCTGAAAGAGGGTGCCCTATCTCTCGGAATAGTAGAGTCAGAATTACATGCTTACAGGCAAGAGGAGCTGTCTTCACCATGATATTTCTATGAGAAAGTGATAAAGACATATCGTGATACACATTTGCATCTCTGACCATGATGGCAGTTTTCATTATCTCTTCCTTTAACTTTCTCATGCGGTCCCTAAGCAAATACCAGGATCTCTCTCCACTAGGCTACATAGAATCAGTTAGTTAAAGCTAACATATTTATCATATTGTTACTTCCTAGCATATGGTGATCCCCAAAAGCTTGCTGTACAAAAAGATTCTAACTAATACCTATAAATTTCAAGCAATCCATGCTGTCTGAAGATACTCCTCCAGTCCCTTCATCACTGATTCTCACCATCCAAAACACTAACAATTCTTTCATTCTTTGGGAGTGACCTCCTGTTGAATGAAATCCTCAATTACCCCCTTAACAGGATGTATCCATCCTGGTTCTCCTGCTTTCTTCTTAATATGGGGTGAACTTCTGCCTAAGAAGTCTCATCTAACATTGTTTCATTTTCAGCCCACACATTCTCCTGACAGTCACTGGGGCAATTAGGCTCAGCATTTGCAAAGACTGCATACACATTCCTTTTGCTAGTTTTTTTGTTTCTTTTTGAGAGCAAAACACACAGCAGTCGTCTCTTCTACCACCTGAGATCCTCCAGCTTGCTCTTCTAAAGGAGAGCCCAAAGACTGTGGCACAGAAAGTTTCTAATGCAAATCAACTAAATCCTTTTTTGTCTGAACTTTGTCTTCCAGCAGCTTGTCTCTGCTTTTGCATGTAATATGGTAACCTGTTAGTAAAACCCAGCCTCTCCTACATACCCCTGCCAGTTCTTTTCCTGGTTTTATTGGTATTCCTTGTAAACCTCTTTATAAATCTCTAGGTTCTCCCTTCTGTAGCCTCAGTTCCCAGTTTTCACAGAGCTCTGTACTTTTAGCCTGTTCCCTTGCTTGGGAGGAATGAAGTAAATCCTCCCATCCTGGGATATCAATTTATTCTTTTAAAGCCCCTCTGCCTCCAAATAGAGGTCTGATATTTCAGGATCCCATCCTTGTTGCCAAATGTAGCACCAATATGATATTCACAGCACCAACCATGACTATGAATATGCCTGCATAGTTCTGAATCTCAAAATGTAACAGACTTTCCATATAGAAGACAGAAACAAAACATTTATTCAGAAACCAGAAAGCCAAATCCCAACACCAGAGAACTGAATCACAACACCAGAAAGACAAATCCATCCTAGCAACAAAAAAGTTAATACATCTTATCACCACAGGGAGCAACACTATACCTAGCTGTCTCCTTGCCTGCTTCCTCTTCTCCCTCTTTTCTAACTGTTCTGACTCCCAGCTTCCTCGGGGCTCTGCTCCACCTATTCAGCAATCTCCTCCCACCACAGATTCCATGTGATTACATTTGGCCTATTAAGGGGCAGGGAAGATCTTCAAATTGCCATTACGCTTACAGGGACTGGAAAAGGTTCCCTAAAAATTGTCTGTTTCACCCAACCCTGGTCTTCTTATTGTGAGCTTGTAGGCCTCCTGAGAGGAGTGAATGACAGGCTCATGACAATGCAATTGTCATGTACCAGAAAGCACCACACCGCCATCAACAGTATGACTGCTCCCACCATGATGAACTGCGAAGATATCAAAGAAAAATTTTATGAAGACCTGGAGATCTTCATCATCAATATGCTAAAAGAGGACAAGCTTATAATTCTGGGTAGTTTTATGATTTTCTCGCATTATTCACATTTCTCTACTCAATTTTTCCTTTACTTCTCTTACTTATTTTCAAAATCTTTTTTGAGCACCTCTTGAGTCACATGGCCTGTGACCAATTCATATTTTTTTTGGAGGCTTTGAATGTAGGAGCTTTAACTTTTTGTCTTCTTTTGATTGTACATTTTGATCTTCTTTGTCACCAAAGTAAGATTCTATAATTTGAGTTTTTATGCTATTTGCTCATCTTCCCAGCCAAATACTTGACTTTCTAACTTTTTGTCATGGTAGGACTCTGCTTCCAGTGATGGTGGTGGGTATACTGTCCCAGGTTTCAGGGGTTTTGTTTCAGTTGCTCAATACCCCACCATCACTGGGCCCAGAGCTCTAGAAGCAGCCACTGCTGCTGTTGCTGTTGTCACCACCACCACCACCTCTGCTGCCCCAGGGCTGTGGCTGGACCATGCTCCTCTTTCACCAAGGTCCCACAGAGTTTTTCCACTGACCTTCTATGCTGTCTGTGTGTTTGTGAGTTGAGAAGTCTGGAAACTGCCAATGCTTGAGTCCCCTGAGGCCTGCTCTGGGCAGCCAGCCCAGACTGTGCTCCACTCCCAACCCAATGTGATATACCCTTCCTGTCATCCTTCCAGGCTGCCTTGGGTTGGACATGTGCTTCACTCTGTCATTATGTGGATTCTGTAGCTCTAGGATTTGTTTAGAGTTGTTTTTACAGGTATTTGGAGAGTTTTGGGGGAGATCTCAAGCAAGTCCCTGCTTTTACTGTGCCAACTTGGCTCTGCCCCCTCTTCTGGGTAACTTTAATGCAAGAGAAGGCACAGACTATCAGACATGGCAGGAAGTCCTTGGTAGGAATGGAGTTGGACATGTAATTGGGCACATAGTTGGACATATGACAGCCATAGTCACTTACTACTGAAGACTTTCTCACGATTTTCTCATCACCAACACTGTCTTCAATTTACCTAAATGAAATAAAACTCTGTGGATGTGCCCTCACAGCAAAATTGGCATTTAATAGACTATGCCATTGTAATTAGAAGAGACAAACAGGATGAAAGAGGGACAAAGATGATGTGTGTTACAGAGTACTGGACTGATCATAGACTTATCCTCTCCAAGCTAAATATTCACATTTGACAAAAGCAGTTGTCTAAAGGCAAGACAACTACCAGAAGATTTAATGTCAACAGATTAAAGCACCTCTCTGAATGGAAACAGTTCACTGCTAACTTGGAGGGAAAGCTCAGGCAGCACACTGTTGGCAACAGTAGAGCAGAAAGAGTGGATAGTTTTCAGAGATTTGGTGTACAACATTGCATTTACTCATCTGGGCCTGAACACTTATAAAAATCAAGATTTGTTTGATGAAAATGATAGGAAAATTTTGAAGCTGCTAAATAAAAAACAATAACTCCATAAGGTTTGCCAGCAAAAACAATCATCTGTCTCTAAAACATTAGCATTTAACTCCATCAAAAGTAAAGTGCAAGTGAAGTTGAAAGAGATGCAGGATTCTTGGCTCAGTAAGAAGGCAGATGAAATTCAGTTTTGTGCTGATGGTAGTACTCCAAAGTACTTTTATGATGCCCTGAAGGCTGTTTATAGGTGAAAAACCTATGGTGCATCTCTATTACTCAGTGGTGATGGAGCCACATTGATTAGTGATAAACACATGATCCTGGAGAGATGGGCTGAACACTTCCATAGTGTTGTCAATAGACTGTCATCAATTCAAGTTGAGGCCACTGACCATATATACCTCAGTGAATTCAATCTCTCTCTAGCCAATTTCCAGCTGAAGGAGAGGTTTTGAATGCCATTAGGCCCCTCCTATGCAGCAAAGTGTCTGATGCTAGTTCTATTCCAGTTGAGATTTTTAAAAATTTTGTTTATTTTTAGTTTTCAGCATTCATTTCCGCAACATTTTGAGTTACACATTTTCTCCCCATCTTTCCTCTACCCCAGCCCCAAAATAGTGATTGTACTGAATACCCCTTCCCCAAATCTGCTCTCTCTTACTTCTTCCCCCACACCCTCTCTGACTTTCTAGTAGGGCAAGATGGATTTCTATACCCAGTGCCTATGTATCTTATTTCCAAGTTGCTTGGAAAAACAAACAATTTTTTTTAAACATTTGTTTTTTAAAAGTTTGATTTACAGATTCTTTCTCTTCTTTCCTTTTTACCTACCCCTACTGGGATGATAAGTGATTCAATACAGGTTGTACATGTGTTGTTACACAAAACATTTCCATAGTAAATATATTATGAAATAGTGAAATAATTATATTTCCCTCCATCCTATCCCACCCCACACATGTTCTATTTTCTACTTTGACTCTGTCCCTTTTCAAAAGTATATACTTCTAACTACTCTCTTCCCCCCCCCCAATTCTGCCCTCCCTTTTATCATCCTCACTCTAATCCCCTCACCCCCTAATTTCCTGTAGGATAAGATACCCAATTTAGAGTGTATGTTATTCCCTCCTTAAGACAAATTCAATGAGAGTAAGGTTGACCCATTCCCTTTTGCCTTTCTGTTCTTCCCTTCCATTATAACAGTTTTCTCTTGCCTCTTTTATATGAGATAACTTACCCTAGTCTATCTCTCCCTATCTCATTCTCTCATTATATTCCTCTCTCATCTCTTAATTTTAGTTTTTAGATGTCATTCCTTCCTATTCAACTAATCCTGTGCCCGCTGTCTATATATATACATATACACATATATACACACACTCACATAGGTATTTATATACACATACACCATCCTATATTCCCTTCAACTATCCTCATAGTGAGAAAAGTCTCATGAGTTACAATTATGATTTTTCCATGTAGGAATGTAAATAGTTCAACTTTAATAAGTTCCTTATGATTTCTTTTTCCTGTTTACCTTCTCATGTTGTTTCTTGTATTTGAAAGCCAAATTTTCTGTTCAGCTTTGTTTTTTTCATCAAGAAATCTTGAAAATCTTCTATTTCATTGAATGACCATATTTTCCCATGAAACATTATGCTCAGTTTTGCTGGGCAGGTGATTCTTGGTTTTAATTCTAGCTCCTTTGACCTCTGGAATATCATATTCCAAGCCCTTCGATTCCTTAATGTAGAAACTGATAGATCTTGTGTTAGCCTGATTGTGTTTCCACAATACTAAAATTGTTTCTTCCTGGCTGCCTGTAATATTTTCTCCTTGACCTTGGAACTCTAGAATTTGGCTATGATATTCCTGAGAGTTTTCTTTTTGGGATCTTTTTCAAGAGGCAATCAGTGAATTCTTTCCATGTCTATTTTGCCCTCTGGTTCTAGAATATCAGGGCAATTTTCCTTAAGAATTTCTTAGGGAAGGCTCTTGAAGGATGATTTCTAGGTTCTTTTTTTGATCATAGCTTTCAGGTAATCCAGTAATTTTTAAATTTTCTCTCCTGGATCTATTTTCCATATCAGTGGGTTTTCCAATGAGATATTTTACATTACCTTCTATTTTTTTATTTGTTTGAATCTGTTTTATAGTATCTTGATCTCTCATAAATTCATTAGCTTTCATTTGCTCCAATCTAATTTTGAAGGAATTATTCTCTACAGTGAGTTATTGAAATTCCTTTTCTATCTGGCAAATTTTCAATCTGGCTTTTTAAGGCATTCTTCTCTTCCTTGGTTTTTTGGGCTTCTTTTGCCATTTGAAGTAGTCTAATTTTTAAGGTGTTATTTTCTTCAGCATTTTTTTGGGTCTCCTTTAGCAGGTTGTTGACTCTCTTTTCATGATTTTCTTGCATCATTCCCATTTCTCTTCCCAATTTTTCCTCCACTTTTCTTACTTGATTTTCAAAATCCTTCTTGAGCTCCTCCATGGCCTGTAACTAGCTCATATTTTTCCTGGAAACATTTGATTCAGGAGTTCTGACTTTGTTGTCTTACTCCCATTCTATGCTTTGATCCTTTTTGTCCCCAAAAAAGGATTATATGGTCTGATGGCCCTTCCTCTGCTTGCTCATCTTGCCAGGCAATTACTTGACTTTTGAGCTCTTTTCCATGGTGAAACTCTGCTTCCAGAATGGAGAGAGCTTTTCCCCAAATTGCTGGGGTTTTTGCCAATGTTGTCAGAGGTCTGAGGAGGGTGCTCTCTCTACAGACACCACACTGGTACATTGGCATTTCTCACCCCAGGACCACCACCCAAGACAGCAACCCAGATCTAAGTAGGACAAAGCAAGAATGATTACCCTCTGAATGGTGGCTTGGTCCCCCTACTATCTTCAGGCCTGGAACTCTGGAGGGAGCCATGCAGCAGCTACCATCATTCCTCCACCACCTGTTGCCCTGGTGGCAGGGGCCAGACCATGCTTTTCTGTCCCCCTATTCCAACACCTTTTGCTTTCTTTTTTTCGCATTTATGGGTTGAGAAGTCTGGAAACCGCCACAGCTGCTGGTGATTCACTCTCCTGAAGTCTGCTCCAGCCACTGCTGGTTGCAGCCACCCTTTGGGCTGGAACCACGCAGCTCATGTAGGACTGTTCTCAGCTCCACCACACTGTGATCAACCTTTCCTGTGAGCCTTTCTGGCTGTCTTCAGTGGGAGATTTGTTTCTCTCTGTCACTTTGTGGGTTCTGTAGCTCTAAACTTTGTTTAGAGTCATATTTTACAGGTACTGTCAGTGGTTGTGGGGGGGGGTGCTCATGGAATTTCCTGCTTCTACTCCATCATCTTGGCTCTGCCTCCTCCAGTTGAGATTTACAAGACAAGGGGTCCATCTCTCACACAAAAGCTTACTGAAATTTTCCAGGTTATATGGCAAGAGGAGTTTATCCCCCAGGAGTTCAAGGATGCCTTCATTGTCCATCTCTATAAAGGAAAAGGAAATATATTGACAATAAATTGAGAGTCACAGGGAGCTCTCTCTCTTAGCCATTGCTGGCAAGACTCTTGCTAGAGTCCTCCTTAATGCACTGATCTTTCACCTGAAAGATGGTCATCTACCTGAGAGCCAGTGTGGCTTCAGAAAGGGCTGAGGAATGGTTGATAAGGTGTTTGCTGCTTGACAACTACAGGAGAAATGCCAGGAGCAGAACAGAAGTCTGTATACAACATTTGTTGATCTGATCAAGGCCTTTGATACTGTTATTCATGAGGGATTATGGAAAATTATGTCAAAATTTGGTTGCCCAGAAAAATTTATCAGTATTGTATGTCAGTTTCATGACAGCATGCTTGCATGGGTTCTGGATAATGGAAGTTGCTTTCATGCTTTCCCAGTCACCAATGAAATGAAGGACTGTGTTTGCTCCTTTTTTAACATGATGTCTTCAGCAGTGTCATCAGACACCTTCAACAAGTATGCAAATGGAATCAAGGTCAGCTACTACACTGACAATACATTATTTAACTTGAAAAAGCTACAAACCAAGATTAAAGTGGAGGGACAGTTACTGCATGAGTTTTTTTTTTTGTTGTTCATAGATGATTGTGCACTCTATGTAATCTCTGAAGCTGAGTTGCAGCGAAGTATGAATGATTCTCTTGTACTAATTTTGACCTAACAATTAACACCAAGAGATTACAGATTCCCTACCAGCCACCATTACCCCATCCACAGGTTGCTACAAATGGGGAAATACTGAGTACTGTGGATAAGTTAACTTACTTCAGGAATGTGCTTTCTAGGAATGTACACATAGACAATTAGGCTGACACAAGCTTTGCCAGATAGTTCAATATTTGGGAGTCTCCAAAGGAAAGTGTGGGAGAGAAGAGGCATCAGACTGACTACCAAACTGAAGGTCTATAGAGCCAGTGTGCTGACCTCATTGTTCTATACCTGTGAAACCTGGATAGTATACCAGCGACATGCCAGGAAACTGAATTGTTTCCATTTGAATTGTCTTAGGAAGCTTCTGAATATTGCCTGGCAAGATAAGGTACTGGACACTAAGGTCTTTTCTCAAGCTAAACTGCCAAGCATTCAAACTCCTCTGCACAGAGAGAAATGTCAAGGGACTGGCCACATTGTTTGAATG
>CM053583.1:256292328-256308322 GCA_028627135.1 Pseudochirops cupreus | reverse complement strand
ATGCCTACAGTAACTATAAATATGCTGATATAGTTATTAATCACAAAATGGAACAGGCTCTCTACATAAGAAATATAGATAGTGCATTCATTTAAATACCAGAAAACTGAGTCCCAAAACCAGAAAGTCAAAGCTAACCCAGTAGTGATGAAGTTGGCACATGTGGTCAAAGTAGTAAACACCCACATTCTCAAGCCTTCAAACAGGACAGGCTACCTCAGGCAAAGATCCTCCTCTTCTCACGCATGCAACTGCTCAGCGTCCAGGCAGCTTGGTCCCAGGAGCTCCGGCCCCTGGCAGTTCCTGCCCCAGGCAGTCCTCAGCAGGAGTCCTTAGCAGAGATTCTGCCCTGCTCAAAGCAAAAGGAGTTTGCAACCGCAGCCACTGCCTCTGACACTGCTTCCAGTCCGCACTGCACGGAGACTAGCTTGATTCTGGCGTTCTTTTGCTCCACCCCTTCCTGCTACGTCAGCAAGCTCAAGGGGCATGGAAGATCTTCAAATCCCAGTATCGTTACACTTTACAATAAATGAGAGTTTAGGGATAACTGGTAGAAAAACTGGTGTCAACAGAACTTTGCAACAATATAACAGGTATAATAGAAACCTTTTGCACATAAAACAATAGCTTAGGATAATAGAAAAACTTTGCACATAAAACAATGGCTTACAGTGGGGACTTGGGCACAAGCACCCCATCTTTCTGCCCTCAAATGAATGGGGCTCAAAATCTTGGGGTAAGAGGAAAAGGTCTTTTCTCCAAAGCTACTTCAAGCTGAAATTAGACGTAGAGCTGTCCCTGCCCCCAAGAGGTCCCATTTGACAGTTCAGTTCTTTAGCCATCATCTGGAGCTTGGTCAATGCTAGGTGCAGAAGGTCTCATTTGAAAGGTCAGTTTTTTTTAGCCGTCATCTGGAACTTGGTCGATGGCAGGTATAAAGTGGCACATCACAATCATGGACAGGGGATGGTATCTGGCTTAAGTAATTAGGCATCTGCAGCTGGAGGGTACCAATCCTGCAGCAAATAAATCTTACAAACATTAATGGACAAAAAGTCAAAAAAAGACAATTATAGGGTCAGCCATGTTTCTGGAGTCCATGAACTCACTGTCATAACCTCATTCATAGTAGAGTACATGAGTTAAGGGTACAATTTGACAATCATTTTCTCCTGAATAAACGACTACAGTTTTGTCTTTTCCATGTGCTATAATCTCTTTGGATCATCTGGTTTCCACTTTACCATACTTTAGCTCCCAATTTTATTCTATTAGTAGAACCAAATTCTCAACTTCTTCTGATAGTTATTTCAGAAGTAGGGTCAGTTTTCACAAGTGGTATTGTTTCACAAGTAATAATGATCGCTTGAACTATTCTATCATTTTTACAAAGCTGTATGGGTTCTTCACCCAAATTTTGCAATGTCACAATAATTTTTCCTTGATAATTAGAATCTATTACTCCAGCCAATACATGTATACCTCGAGCTGCTAAACCTGATTTAGGTAATTTCCATCCAAAATGATTTTTAGGGATTCTCATATATATTCCAGTGGAGATATTTCTTATTTCTTTTCTATCCAACCAAAACTCTTCTAAACAATGTAAATCATATCCTGCCAAACCAGGTGTTCCTGGATGTGGTGCTCAGACATCTTGCCTCACAGTCCAGTACTCAATATTTGGGATCTTATGTGTCTGCTCTTTTCTAATTTGCAGATTTGGGGTCTTCATTCTGGGTGGAGGCATACTTTCTTGCAATAGTCTATTATTCAAGTTATATAATGCAATGAACAAATTATCTTTCTAGTGTTGATATGAATTATTAGAACTTAACTTCCTTAACTGTTCTTTCAATAATCCATTTGTTCTTTCAATTAACCCAGATGCTTGTGGATAATATGGACTATAATATATCCATTCTATATTGTTCAACATACAATAACTTTTCATCTAATAACCTTTGAAATGTGACCCATTATCACTTTAAAGTTGCATTGAGATTCCATAATATAGACTTATGAGATCTAGAGATTTACAGGTGTTTTTCTGGGTTGCATTCTTATAAGGTTCTCCCTGCTACAGTCTCTGTTCCCAGTTTTCACAGAGCCCTGTACTTTTAGACCACTCTTTTGCTAAGGAGGCATAAAACAAATCCTGCCATCCTGGGATAGCCCTTTTTTCTTCTAAATCCCTTCCGCCTCCAATTAGAGGTCTGATATTTTGCAATCCCATCCTTGTTGCCAAATGTTAGCATCAATGCAATATTTATAGCACCCATGACCATGATAAAAATCATGACTATAAGCATTGCATGGATCTCTAAATATACCAGATTCTCCAGATAGAGGATAGAACTGAAAGATTTATTTAGACACCAGAAAACTGAATCCCAAAATCAGTAAGCTGATTTCATCATAGTACCAAAGATATTCAGAAGCCATACTAACACTGAGAGCCATGCCATCCTTTAGCCTTCCCACAAACCAATACAAAATCAATATTTACTCACAAAACTCTCTGTCTCTTTAACAAGCAACCTCTCTCCCCCAGAATCTGTCTAGCTCTGAACCAGCTTCCTGTGGGCTCTGCTCCACCCTTCAGCAAATTCCCTCCATCACAGGTTCCATGTGATTACATTCAGCCTGTTAGGGGAGAGAATTTACTTTCAAAGCAGGGAAGGTCTTCAAACTCCCCCCTAGATCTATTAAGAGGTAGAGAAGATCTTCAAATTCCCGTTCTCATTACACTGTCTTTCTCTAACTTCCCCCCTCCTTCCTCTCCTCTGCCTTTCTATGTCTTTATCTCTTCCCTCTCTGTCTCTTCTTTCTCTTTTCCCCTTCCTTCTTTTTCTTCCTTTTTCTTTCTCTTTCTGCCTCCCACTCTGCTATTCTCTGTTAGCATCAACCATACCCAGGACCTGATAAGCTGTCTACCTTAGGATCTCAGACAACCGTCCCCTAGTTTCACATAGGGAGCTAAGACTCAGTGGGTGGACACTCCATGCACACCACTATTATTCCTAGCTCTTTCACTTAATAGCTGTGAGACTTTGGACAAGGAATTTCACCTCCCTTGATTTCAGCTCTTTTCTCTGTTCAACAGGCATTTGACCTCAGATGAACTCTGAGAAACTTTTCAGCACTTCTGCACAATAAGCACTTGTCCCTCTAGCACTGGTAGCAGTGCATTTGCTCTGGTGGGTTGTTCCGTGAGGAGTTCCTGGGAATGCAAATTCACTAAACAGAGAATAAACCAGGTAATAGAAAGTCATAAACTTAGAAGAGTCTATAAAATAAACAAATGTTAATTAATTGTAGTACTCTTATTATGTGGCATTGAAAGGAATTGGAATCATGTTACCTGCGGAGAATAACAGGGAGGCTTCACAACAATTAGCAACCTTTCTCAGGGATTCTATTGGTGATCATGGCTGGGTCGGGGTGGAGGTGGGGGCTGAAAGGAGTGGAATAGAAGTAAACTGTCCCCAAAACTGGATATCAATATAATTCAATTAACGTTTATCAAGCACCCACTGTGTGCAAGGCATTGTGCTGGGCATTAGGGATGCAAAGATAAAGAAAGAAACAGTCACTGTCTTCAAGGAGCTTACATGCTACTGGACCCTATTCCTTGTCCATCCTTTCCTTATGAGATGAATTCAAGGAGGTTAATAGCAACGAATACCCAGAATGCCTCTGCCCCTTCCTGTCTGAATTGGGACCATCTTTCAAGACTGTCAGTATCTTACCCCCTACATGGAAACCTTTTATGACCCTCAGAGCTCACAAGGATCTCTCTGTCTCTGTCTCTATCTGTCTCTCTATCCCTGTCTGTCTCTGTCTCTTTGTCTCTCTCTCTCTCCCTCCTCTCTCACTCTCTCCTTAATCTTTTATCTTTTCTCTCTTCCCTCTCTTTTCTTTCTCTCCCTCTCCCTCCCCCTTTCTCTGTCTCTCTGTTTATCTCTGTCTATGTCTCTGTGTGTGTCTGTGTTCTTTCTCTCTTTCTCTCTCTCTGTCTAGATCCCTTCTCTGTTACCTCTGGACTACTCCAGGTTACTTGCCACTCCTTAATCTCATCCAGATATTCCCACAGTCTTCCCATATAAAAATATAAATCTTATCCTCATCAAATGTGCAGATTATTTAAGAATCTTGTCTCCTTGTCACAAATAATGACACCAAAGGTATCACTCATTAGGAATCTTGCCCACCCAACTGGTGTCTTAATAAATTCACTACTTGGACTAAAAAAAGACTTTAGTGGTAGAATTCTTTTGAGGCAGACCCCCCAACCCCCATCCTGTACTCTTACATTTTGGGGTTCTTAGCACCCTTAGACCACAACAACCTTGAGCAAGTCATTTGGGGGAAAGAAAGAAGCAGTTCCACAGTGTCTACTATGTATAAAGCACTTCACAAATATTGTCTCATTTGGTCCTCACAATAACTGTGTGAGGTAAATTTGGTAAACGTGAAAGAGGTCACAGAGCTAGTTAGTGTCTGAGGCTGGATTTGAACTCAAGTCTTCCTGTCTCTAGGTCCAGCCATCTATTCAGTGCGCTACCCACCACTTCATTTTTGTGGGTTTCAACTTCCTCATCTGCACAAGGGGGATAATTGTATTTGCATCACTTTACTCACAAGGTTGTTATGGTAGGTCAAGTGAGTTAGTATATCTGGAGTTGCTTTTCTGCAACTAGGAATTCAACAAATCTTGTTTCCATGACCTTGGGGGAGGTGAGGGAAGGGAGGGAACGAGGTGTTTTAGCATCTCTTGACAAGTTCCAGTGAGGGAAAGGTGGGAGACTGGAGCTCCTCAGGACTCTCCAGTCACTGAACAGAAAGAAAGCTGCTGCAATTCCACATTCAAATGCTAAAACCAACACCTGTTTTGTCATTGAAGTGCTAAACAGCTCTTGTCTGTTTCTCTTTCTCAGGAGCTCATCAATAAGCTGCTTCAGTTTCCCAGATGCCAAGAGAAAAAGCAAATTGGAGGCTCCCTGCTCTACCATCTCAGAGAGGCGCTGGGAAGGGATCAGCCCCCCTCACTGTTCTAAAACTTAGCAGCCTTCAATCTTCCAAAGGAATCTCTGTCCAGCCCCTCCACGTGAATGCAGCTGCCGCCACTGTTAAAGCAGGTTCAGAACCTACCAGAGGAGCAAGAAACTGCGATTGAGAAAATGTTGCTAGAATTCTAAGGAGCCGATGACTGGATTGTTTTCCTGGAATCCATTAATGATGGAAGAAAGGTTGAGAGTGCTGCAGCTGGATCCTACTGCCTGGGCACTTGAATTCTGAAAACCCCACCTTGTTACCAAGAATTGAGCGAGGATTTTCCTGGAGAGGTTCTTGGGACTCCGACAACCCAAGTGTGCTTCCGCAGACTGTGTATGGCTAACTCTGGCAAGCCTGAGAGAGCAGGAGCTATTTTCCCCAGCAGCCAGGAAAGTGCAGGCGCCCTCCAGACTGATTGTGTGTTACAGCCGAATGATGAAGGCATAAATGTCAGCATTTCCCCATCTGTGTTCCTAGAAAAGCACTCTTCACTAGGCCAGAAGTTTCTCTTTCTTTTTTCTCCTTTTCTTTCTTTTTTTGTTTCCTTTCATCCTTCCTCTCTCTCCTCTTCTCCCATGTCCTGTCTCCTCTCTTCTCCTTTGCTTTTCTCTCCTCTTCCCTCTCTTCTACCTCTTTCTTCTCTTCTTCCCTCCTCTCCCCTGCTTTTGTCCTCTCCTCTTCCTTCCCCTTCCCTCCTTTCCCATCCCTTCCGATTATCCCCCTTCCCTCTTCTCCTCTTTTTCTCCTCTCCTTGCCCAATCTTCTCCACCTTCCCCTCTCCCTTTTTCTCCTTTCCCCTGTCCCTCTCTCTTCTTCTCTCCCTTCCACTCTCTCTTCCATCCTCTCTTCTCCCCTTTTTCCTCTCCCTTCTTCTCCTCTCACCTCCCCTTCTATCCCTCTTTTCCCCTTTCTTTTCTTTTCCTTTCCTTTCCCTCTCCTCCCTTTCTCCTTGCACTCCTCTTCTTTCTTCTTTCCTTTTCCTATCCTTCTTTTTTGATTAATAAACATTTATTTTCTCTACCTCTCACTTCAACTACTAATTTAGAAGAAAAGAAAGAAAAACAAAACTCTTGTAACTCGTTGTGCATTTTGATTCTATCATCTTTCTGTCAGGAGGTAGGTAGCAGGTGCGACTGTCATTCTCCTGGAATTGTGGTTAGTCATTTCATTAATCAGAGTTCTCCTTGCACTCCTCTTCTTTCTTCTTTCCTTTTCCTATCCTTCCCCTTTTTGATTAATAAACATTTATTTTCTCTACCTCTCACTTCAACTACTAATTTAAAAGAAAAGAAAGAAAAACAAAACTCTTGTAACTCATTGTGCATTTTGATTCTATCATCTTTCTGTCAGGAGGTAGGTAGCAGGTGCGACTGTCATTCTCCTGGAATTGTGGTTAGTCATTTCATTAATCAGAGTTCTCAAGTCTTTCAAAGTACTCGGTTTTTACGATTTTGTTATTTTATAAATTGCTCTCATTATTCTGCTAATTTCATTCTACATCTTTTCATGCAAGTCTTTTTAGGGACAGCTAGGTGTCTCAGTGGATAGAGTGCTGGGCCTGGAGTCAGGAAGACTCTTCCTCCTGAGTTCAAATTTGTCCCCAAACACTTAGTAGTTGTGTGACCTTGGGCAAGTCACTTAACCCTGATGGCTTCATTTTCTTTATCTACAAAATGAGCTGGAGAAGGAAATGGCAAACTACTCCAGTATCTCTGACGAGAAAACCCCAAAAGAGGTCACAAAGGATCTGAAATGATTAAACAACAACAATTTCAAAACGTCACAACAAGTCTTTTTATACATGTTGGAAGTTTCTTAAAGTCACCATTATTTTGGCAGTTATTTGACATCATTTGTGCCAGCTACCTGAAGAATGATGTTTTTTTCCCTTCTTTACTTTGAATTTCCTTGTAAATTTCTTTCCCACTTTTCCCCTTGCTTACTCTTCTAGTCTCTTTCCTTGATTTAAAAGTCTAGCACAGTGGAGGAGGTCAAGAGACTAACCTGAAGCAAAATCACAGTATAAGGATGTCCAGGAAGGGGTTTTTAACCTGGGGTCCTTGAGTTTGGTTAAAAAAAAAAATTCAATGTAATTGGCTTTCTTGGCAATCTTATGTATTCTGTTTTGTGTTTTTGAAAACACTAGGGGGGTGGAGCCAAGATGGTGGAGTAAAAGCAGGAACTTGAATGAGCTCCCATACCAACCACCCCCAATACCTGTAACATATCATTCTAAACTAGTGGTTCTCAACCTTCCTAATGCCACGATCCTTTAATACTCATATGTGGGCATATCTGCAGGTAAGCAGACCCGCCTGGAGATGGAGAGAGGAGTGGTGTCTCGGTTCCTAAGACCATCAAAAACATGTGTTTTCTGATGGTCTTAGGCAACCCCATTGGACCCCCAAAGGGGTTGTGACCCACAGGTTGAGAACCACTGCTCTAAACAAATTTTAGAACCACAGAACCCACAAAGTGACAGAGAGAAATGAATCTCCTTCTGAAGGCAGCCTGGCAGGCAGACAAGGAGGGTCTATCACAGCAGGCTGGGGGCTGAGTAGTCCCACATGAGCAGCACGGGCCTAGACCCACGGTGGCCTGGACCAGCAGCACAGACTGGCCAGAGCAGACTTTAGGAGAGTGAATCATTGGCAGCTGTGGCAGTTTCCAGACTTCTCAACCCATAAACACCAAAGAGAAAGTAAAAGGTCAGTAGAGAATTCTGTTGGAACTGGGTGAGAGAAGAGCACCATCTGGCCCCTGCCCCCAGGGCAAGAGGTGGTGGAGCTGTGGTGGCTACAGCTGTGGCTGTGTGGCTGCCTCTGGAGCGCCTGGCCTGCAGCTAATAGGGGAACCAAGCAACCATTTAGATGGTAATCACTCTTGCTTTGACCTTCTTGGATCTGGGTTGCGTTGTTGGGTGGTGGTCCTGGGGTGAGAAATGCTAGCTGCCAGAGCTTCTGGTGGCTGTAGAGAGGGCACCCTCCTCAGACCTCTGGCAACCGCGAAAATCCCAGAAATTTAGGACATAGCTCTCTCCACTCTGGAAGCAGAGCTCTACCATGGCAAAGAGCTCAAAAGTCCAGTAATTGGTTGGCAAGATGAGCAAGCAGAGGAAGTGCAATCAGACCACAGAATCCTTTTTTGGGGACAAAAAGGATCAAAACATGGAACCAGAAGAAGACAAAGTCAAAATTACTGCATCAAAAGCTTCCAGGAAAAATATGAATTGGTTACAGGCCATGGAGAAGCTCATGAAGGATTTTGAAAATCAAGTAAGAGAAGGGGAGGAAAAATTGGGAAGAGAAATGAAAATGATGCAAGAAAATCAAGAGAAGAGAGTCAAAAGCCTGCTAAAGGAGACCCCAAAAAATTCACCTTAAAAAACAGACTAACTCAATTGGCAAAAGGGGCCCAAAAAGCCAATGAGGAGAAGAATGCCTTAAAAAGCCAAATCACCCAGATGGAAAAGAAATTTCAATAACTCACTGAAGAGAATAATTCCTTCAAAATTAGATTGGGGAAAGTGGAAGCTAATGACTTTATGAGAAATAAAGATACTATAAAACAGATCCAAACAAATGAAAAAAATAGAAGACAATGTGAAATATCTCATTGGAAAAAAACCACAGACTTGGAAAATAGATCCAGGAGAGACAATTTTAAAATTATTGAACTACCTGAAAGCCATGGTCAAAAAAAGAGCCTAGAAATTCCTTCAAGAAATTCTCAAGGAAAATTGCCCTGATATTTTAGAATCAGAGGGCAAAATAGGAATTGAAAGAATTCACAAATTGCCTCTTGAAAAAGATCCCAAAAAGAAAACTGGGAATATATCTTAGCCAAATTCCAGAGTTCCTAGGTCAAGGAGAAAATATTACAAGCTGTTAGGAAAAAGCAATTTGAGTATTTTGGAAACATAATCAGGATAACACAAGATCTAGCAGCTTCTACATTAAGAGATAGAAGGGTTTGGAATATGATATTCCAGAAGTCAAAGGAGCTAGAATTAAAACCAAGAATCACCTACCCAAAAGAACTGAGTATAATATTTCAGGGGAAAATATGGTCATTCAATGAAATAAAAGACTTTCAAGATTTCTTGATGAAAAAACCTAAGCTGAACAGAAAATTTGACTTTCAAATACAAAAAACAAAACATGGGAAGGCAAACAGGAAAAAGAAATCATAAGGAACTTATTAAAGTTGAACTATTTACCTTCCTACATGGAAAATGATAATTGTATCTCATGAGACTTTTCTCAGTATGAGGATAGTTGAAGGGAATATATATGTGTGTGTACATATATATATATATATATATGTATGTATGTATACATATATATTTGTGTATGCATAGGAGGGTGTATGTGTGTATATATACGTATGCGAGTGTGTGTATATGTGTGTACATGTACACATAGACAGAGGGTACAAAATCAGTTGAAAAGGAAGGGATGATATCTAAAAAATAAAATTAAGAGGTGAGAGAGGAATATAATGGGAGAAGGAGAAAGGGAGAGACAGAATAGAGTAAATTATCTCATATAAAAGAGGCAACAGTGGAACAATAGAGGGGAAGAGCAGGAAGGTGAAAGGGAATGGGTCAACTTTACTCTCATTGAATTTGGCTTAAGGGAGGAATAACATACACACTCAATTGGGTATCTTACTGTACAAGAAAGTAAGGGGAAAGGGGATAGCAGGGGGGATGATAGAAGGGAGGGCAGATTGGAGGGGGAGGGTAGTTAGAAGCAAACACTTTTGAAAAGGGACAGGGTCAAAGTAGAAAATAGAATAAGTAGGGGGGCAGGATAGGATGGCGAAAATATAGTTAGTCTTTCACAATATAACTACTATGGAAATGTTTTTCATAACTACAAATGTACAATGTATATTTAATTGCTTTTCTTCCCAGTGGGGGGTGGATGAGAAGAGAAGAAGGGAAAGAATCTGGAAATCAAAGTTTTAAAAACAAATTGTTGAAAAAATTGTTTTTTTCCATGCAACTAGGAAATAAGATATACAGGCACTGGGGTATAGAAATCCATCTTGCCCTACTAGAAAGTCAGAGGGGGTATGGGGGAGGATTGAAGAGAGAGTAGATTGGGGCAAGGGATATTCTACAGGCTCGCGATCTTGGGGTGGGGGGGTAGGGGAAAGATGGGGAGAAAATTTGTAACTCAAAATCTTGTGGAAATGAATGTTGAAAACTAGAAATAAATAAATGAATTTAGATTTTTTTAAAAAAAAGAGAAAACACTATACTGAGGCATGCATAGGTTTCACCCTATTACCAGTGGGATCTCTGACACACAAAAAGATTAAGAATCCTTGTCCTACAACTCTACAAGCCTCAGGATGGAAGGAGATATCTAAACTCAGAGAAAGCTTATAGAAAGACTATAGTTTAAATGGAGACTGAAGCAAAACAATCTTTCTCTTTCATGTCTGGTTTTGCTTTTTTTCCCCAGTAATCACTCATTGGTTCCAACCCTTCTATATAACCGAACTATTGTACAATGTGAAAGTATTTGCAGATCCTATACATGATTGCATGCCACCATGGTGGGGGTGAGAAGGGAGGGGAGAAAATCTGAAACTCAAGTGAATGTGGAACTGAATCTCGTAAACTAAAAATAAATAAATAAGTCATTCAAAAAAAAAAAAAAGGAAAGATAGTGCCAGTATTTAAAGGATGATCCTGCCCCAAGAATATGATGACAAATATTTCTATGTATTTACAAAGTCATGTTTCATTGTATTAATTGTTCTTCTTTAAAGATTGAGTGTATTTCTGAAGAAAAGGAGACAATAAAATAAATAAAATGCTGAAAACCAGAGGTCAAAAAAAAAAAAGAATCCTTGTCCTAGAGCCATAACCATTTGGTCAATAAGTTGGGCTAATCTAAAGGACATCTTTCACATCATGAATACATAGAATGTTAGAGCTTGAAGGAGATATCATAATGACCCCAAGTCAATTCTACAAGATGATGGGTTCAGTCTTCGGATAGTGTTGTTGTTATGTCATTTTTTTTCAGTTATGTCTGACTCTCTGTGACCCCATTTGGAGTTTTCTTGGCAGAGATACTAGAGTGATTTGACATTACTTTCTCCCACACATTTAACAGATGTGGAAACTAAGGCCAGCAGGGTTAAGTGACTTGCTCAGAGTCACACAGCTAAAAAATTACTGAAGCTAGATTTGAATTTAAGAAGATGAGTCTTCCTTATCCCAGTCCAGATGCTCTATTCACTGTGCCACCTAGCTGCCCACCTTAGTAGAGTAGAACCTCAGATCATAGAAGGGACTTTAGAGATCCTATAATCTGATGGGAAAACTGAAGATGAGACGGTTAAAGGGACTTGCCCCATCTCATACAACTTTTTGTCCAAAAGATCTTGGAAGAATAATCTGACAGTTATAGCATGGAGCCCAGAGCAGTCTCTGCCCTGCCCTGCCCTGCTTCTCTTATATCTTACATTCTGCTCATCTATACAATGTTTATGAAATCATAGAATGTTAAAGCTGGATAAGACATTCAAGATTCCATAGTCTTAGGGCAGCTAGGTGGCACACTTAATAGAGCACTGGTCCTGGAGTCAGGAGGACTTGAATTCAAATCCAACCTCAGACACTTGACACTTAACTAGCTGTGTGACCTTGGGCAAATCACTTAACCCTAACTGCCTTGCCTTCCTCTCTCCAAAAAAAAAAAAAGATTCTGTAGTCTAACACTCTCATTTTCAGACTGAGAAGGGGGTGGCACAGTGGAACCTAAGGCTTCATAAAACATAGTATGTCCTTGTAATATTCTCTTTGGACAAGCCTTTGAACCATGCAGAATGTGGTTGCTTGCTGCAAATCAATTGCTCAGCTTGCTGTAGGCTAATTAATTCCCCACAGTGGTTCTGGTCTCTATGGAGAGAGTACAAGAGATAATACAGAGGCTTTCATTATCCTAGGGCCAAATCTCTGTTACTCTTAACCTAGCTTAGTCCTCCATTGTCCAGCTACTTCCCACCCTTGATCCTATCAAAATATCTATGCCCAAATCTGTTACCCTTAAACTAGTTTAGCTCTCCATTGTCTGTCATCTCCAGGTAGCCTTTAGCCATTTCCCTCCCTTAATCCCATTCCTGGAATTTGATCTCAGTTCCAACAAGAACCTCCTTAGACTCCTCCTCAAGACCCTCCCCAAACTCTTCCTCTAGACCATCCCTAGATCTCTCCTACAATTTTTCTGTATATAAAGTCCATTTTGCTTCCATGAAGGGGCTGAGATTCAATCTAGAGCAAACTATGTCAGATTATTCTGGCCCACTTGTCCAATACAAGTGTCACAAACACAAAAGGCTCCTTAAGAGTCTACCCATTATGGCAAATTTTTAATAAACATTGTTTTACTTTGTCTGAGAGAAGGCTTGAGTCAAATTCATTCAGTAGGACCCAATGTGTTGGTATGTTGGGGTCTCAAACACCCCTGAACTCCAACCTCAACGTGGTTACTGACTGACCCCGAACAAATCACTTAACCTCTTTCTGCCTCATTTTCTATAACTATAATATGAGAATAACACAAATTCCCTCACAGGGTTGTCGTGTTCTTATTGTCAACGTCAAATGTGATAATATTCATACTTAGCACAGTGTTTGATACATAGGAGGCATTTAAAATCCTTTTTCCATTCCCTACCTCCTCTTTCTTCAAGTCTCAGTTCAGTTGATGTGATGAGTTTTCAAAGGGTATGCCAAGTGGGGCAATGTCTGGCAATCCTAGGCTGAAAAAGCTTCAAGTGTAGGTTGAAAAATGTAGTGTATTTTGTCTTTCCAGGAAAGGCTTAAATTCAGAGAAACTCATTACCAGAAATCTGATCACTGGATGATGAATTTTTTCAGTAACATCAACTCATGAAAAAATATTATCTAGCAAGATATGGAAAGTTTGTGGTCTGCACTGAGGAAAAACATTCCCTGAGATCACAGGATCATTGCCTATTTAGAACTGGAAGGGACCTTAGAAGTCATCTAATCTTTTCCCCTCATTTCATAGATAAGGAAAATTGAAGTCAAGAAGAAAAATGCCTTGCCCAAGGTTATGTAGCTAACGAGTGACAGAGGGTAGGAGTTGAACCCAGGTCCTTTTGACTCCAAAGCCAGGGATCTTTCCATAACACCATAGTGCCTCCATCTCTTAGAGTCTTCTAAGTATTCAAATTCACCCCACACCCATGCCCAACACACAGGAACACAATGCCTGGCTCCATGCTGGGGATAAGCATGTAAAGGGACGCTATGATTATTGAGAGGGCAGCTAGGTGATGCAATGGGCTTGGACTCAGGAAGACTGATCTTTCTGGGTTCAAATCTGACCTCAGACACTTACTAGCTAAGTGAACCTGGGCAAGTCACTTTACCCTGTTTGCCTCAGTTTCCTCATCTGTAAAATGAGCTGGAGAAGGAAATGGCAAACTATTCCAGTATCTTTACCAAGAAAACCTCAAATGGGATCAGGAAGAGTCCAACATAATTAAATAGCAACACTACCAAGATTCTTGAGAGAGAGGGAGCAGTCAATGAGGACCACTAAGTTTAAGTTTTTTTTTTTTAAGGCTAAGTTTGATGTTGGCATTTTGAGTCTAGTTAATACAGGAGCTTTAGGATATTCCACAGCTTATGTTCTGTGATAGCTAAGGGAATCTCAAGACCAATTCTGTTCAGAAATAATATCCTTTAACAAAGCACTCCTTTTATCTTGTACATCTAAATTAGACCCCAGTGGGGTGAGTTTTCAGCATGATTATCAGGGATTTAGCTGGATGATACATTAATATAATTGAAAACCATCTACCTAAACCCCAAGCAGATCCCTTTGAAAATGTCCCACTAAATGCTACATGGTAATAGTTCCCTGCATTGTCAGATATGTGTTTCTAAATTCTAATTCTAACATCCCAGCTTCTGGACTAGACAGGTCTCACCATCAGCCACCTAAGCATGGACAAAGACATTTGTGCCAGCGGAGCTGACACTTGTAGTGAGCTATTGCAATAGGCTCCTAACTGGCCCTCTGCCTTTGATTTGTTCCCCTTTTCATTCTTCCTGCACACAGAAGCCCCAGTCATCTTTCTAATGTGTCTCACCAATCATCCCACTCTCCTCAAAAACCTTCAGTAGTTGTTGGCTGTTGACTGGCTTACTGACTGCCATCTATTCCTGGAATGTTCTCCCTTGACTCCATCTCTGTTTGTTAAAATCCCTGATCCTTCCTTCAAGGGCCAATTCCTGTTATTTTTTTACTGAACCTTTCCTTGATTGTCTCGGTGGAATGACATCCCTCTCTCTTCTAATACTTTTATAGCACTTTGTACAGATTTCTCCTTTGCACAGAAAGATAAAACCAGACATTGTGCTAAGTGTATTAGAAATATTATCTCATTTGATCTTTACAACAACCCTGGAAGGCAGGTGCAATTATTATCTTCATTTTTCGATAGGGGAAACCAAGACAAACAGAGAATAAGTGACTTACACAAGGGCACACAGCTAGACAATTATCTTGGTGGAAAGTATTTGAGGCAAGATTTGAGCCCTGCTTTAACTGACTCCTAGTTCAGTGTCTTATCACTATATCACACTGCCTCTGACCAGAGTAGTTTTAAAGACAAGCATAGAACGCTCTCTAGTCTTGGTACAGGTTGAAAAATTGGCATTACTGGACATGCAAGACAAGTTAAGTCAATGGGAATTTATTACGTACCTACTTTGTGCCAGATACTGGGTTAAGCACTGAAGGTAGGGGCTGCTGAAGTAGAGTAGAGGAAAATTGAGAGGAGAGGCATTGTCTCTATAACTTCATAAATGTGTCTCCATCATGGTTTTGCTGAGGACTGTCCTCACAATCACAATAATCAGCTCTCAGATGTGGGAACAATTTTCAGAAATCATCTAATCTAACCAATGAACCAATGCCTTCACTATACAAGTGAGAAGACTGAGGTCAAGAGAGGTGGTCAAGTCAAGAGAGAATTGGGATGTGAGTCTTTGTGAGTTTTCTCAATTTCTTCATGTATAAAATTGCCATAATAAAGCTTACATAAGAAACAGCGTGACATAGTGGCTAGAGAACTGGTCTCAGAGTCAGGAATCTGGGTTTAAGACTCATCTCTGCCATGGCCTGGTTGGGTGACTGGCAAGATATTGATTGCCATCTATTCCTGGAATGGACTCCCAGGCAGTTACTAATCTGCTTTCCTATGTCAATGAAATCATGGATTTGGTGTCAAAAAATATTTGTACTATGTCCCTTACAGGGGTGTGAAAAGTGTTTGGCATGTCTTTTTAAAAATTGATTTGTTTATTTACTTTTAGTTTACAAGATTCAGTTCCATAATCCCTAGAATTTCAAATTTTCTCCCCTTTATCTCCCCCCTGCCCCTGCCCATGGTGGCATGCAATCAAGTACAGGATCTGCAAATACTTTCACATTGGACATTAGTCTGGTTGTATAGAAGGGTTGTAACCAATGGAGTGAACAGTGGGAAAAATGAAAGAGAACCAAACATGGAAAAGAATGCTAGCATGTAGATTGCTTCAGTCTCCATTTAAACTCTGTCCTCTCTAGATCTTCCTCTGAATGTAGATATCTCTTTCTATCCTGAGACTTGTAGAGTTGTCTTATAACTGTTGCTGAGAAGAGTCCAGTTTATCAAAGTTGGTCATCACACATACGATGTGTCTGTGATTGTGTACAAATTTTTCCTGGTTCTGCTCTTTTCACATAGCATCAGTTTGTATAAGACTCTCCAGGTGAATATGAAGACCATCTCTTCCCCATTTCTTATAGCACAATAATATTCCATTACATTCATATACCACAACTTGTTTAGCCATTCCCAAATTGATGGACATCCCCTTAATTTCCAGTTTTTT
>CM053583.1:256260602-256291828 GCA_028627135.1 Pseudochirops cupreus | reverse complement strand
ATCACCCAGTCCTGGCCAGTACCTCAAGCATTCTGCTGAGTTACTTCACAGAATAAGCACTAAGGGGTTTCATTTATAGAGAGACATTTCAGTTCAATAGAAGTGAAAACAGAGCTGTCTAATAGTAGAATGCGTTCCCTGTCGGGGATACCAAGGACTGAGTAACAAATCTTCCATCATTTCACATGTTTATAAAGAGGCTAGATTTTACACAGAGGCTCGATGTCCAACCTAGAGGTTCAAAACCAGGTGTTCATGAACTTACAACCTGTATGGAATGGAAAGTTCTTAAGCTTGGTATGTGTCATGGACCCCTTTGACAGTCTGGTGAAACCTATGGACCTTTCTTAGAATAATATTTTTAAATACATAAAATAAAATGCATAGAAGAATAAAGGAAATAAGTTACATTGAAATAGTTATCCAAAAAAAAAATTTTAAGTTCATGAACTTCAGATTAAGAAGCCCTGGATTAGATAAAAATTAGTTAAAATCCCTTCTGAGCCTGAATCTATGATTCTCTAAATGCCAAGTAACTATAACTTTAACTGAGAGGTTCCAATCTCTGACTAATCTAATGGGGGGGGGGGAGAGGGAGAAGGAGGAAACCTTCACCTTCCTGGGTAAAGGAAAAAACCATCTAGCCCAGAGCAATGTCAGGTGCCCAAATAAGCCTCTAACATGAGTGAGTGAGGGATTGATATTTAACATCAGCACCCATAAAAAATTTAAAGAATTGCTAAACACTAAGCAAAAATACAAAAGAGTTCTCTGCACTCAGGGAAATTATTGAAGTCATAAAGAATCTGTTCTTGCAGATGAGGTTGCAGTGTGAGCAGAGCAGAGCAAATCAATAATGTCATACTTCTCGCCAAGATCAAAATCCTGGAGGAAAGAGCCGCAAAGTAAAGGGAAGCAAGTTCGTTTCAGTCAATCACTAGGCTGGGTAATGCAATATTGGAGCGCAGAGTAATAGTCTTGCCTAAGAATTTAAAAGCCAGCAAACTGTTTAATCAAAACTGGGAGCCATTGTAGGTTTTGAAGGATAATTACTCAGCACTCTGAGAGTGGAGGATTCTGGGAAAAGGACCTGATGGAAGGTTTAACAAGCTTAAGTGAAAAGTGGTTTCAGAATATAAAGAATTGCTTGACTCTGTTCTGCATTTTACAGATAATCATAATAACTCACATTTACATAGGGCTTTGTGAAGAACTTTCCTCACAGTGAACCAACGAGGTAGGCAAAGACAGATATCTTTCTTCTCATTTTGCAAATTAGGAAACTGAATCTCAAAGAGGCAAAATGATATGACTTTGGGCAAGGGGGTCTGATTCCAAAAATAGTACACTTCCTATTATCTTCCAGGTGTGTCTGGAGAAGGGGCAACTAGGATAGTGAGGGGGAATTAATTCCATATGCTCTATGAAGTCTGGTTGAAGGAACTGGGGATGTTTAGTCAGAAGAAAAGACTTAAAGGAAACATAATTGTTTTCAAAAATCTGATGGGCTATCATATGAAAGAGGAATTAAATTTGTCATGATTGAACCCAGAGAACAGAATTATGAGTGATAAGTAGAGATTGAAGAGAAGTAGATTTAGGCCCTATGTAAGGAAAACACATTTTACATAATTGTTCCAAATGATTGCATCCATAATTCTATCCAAAGGTATAACGGGATGCCTCGTGAGGGTAAGATGGTTCTCTCTCACTAAAGGTCTCTGAGAAAAAGCTGGCTGGCAGTTAGAAAAGATGTTGTCAAGTGGAGTGGGGGGGTTCTTATTCAACTGCCACTGATTTATATTATTTCTGAGTATTCTGTGACAATATGAAGATCAAGGAACTGAAGCCCATATTGGGGAAACAACTTGGCCATGGTCAGACAGATAGTTAATGGCAAAAACAGGACAGAAGCCCATGTATCTCTGGAGTCTAAGCTGTAGGCTTTTGTCATGAATTCACACTGAATATAGAGGTAGGATGTCATGATAGAAAAAGCAGAGGATTTAGTGGAATTTGAGGACCTGAGTATAAATCCTGGCAGAGTGAGTTACTACTTGTGTGGCGTTGGCATGGCATGTCCTCCTCGGTAAAATGATAAGGCTGGACTAGATGACCTCTAAGGTCACTTTCAACTTCAGTTCTATTATCCTCTGGTCCTATGTCTCTTGGAAGAGACCAGGATAGTAGGTGGGTATCAGTTTCTGGTCTACCCACTCATAACACTGAGCAATGGTTTTGTGAGATTTTATTGGCCCATAGAGTCAAATGGTGCAGTCAATCAGTGTTTTCTACTAGTCAGTCAACAAGTATTTAAGTTCTGAGAACATCCAGAAAGAAGGCAAAAACAGTCTCTTCCCTCAAGAAGTTTACATTCTAATGTATGCACGATTTTCTGCACATGCACATATATACAGAAATGGGCCACATGACTTGTGGAACCAGAGTCAATGTAGTTTATATAAAATGTAATTCTTTAAAGACTCAAATATGGAAGGAATTAAAATCCCAGGACATGCAGGAGAAATGATGACCTTGCATTTAGTCACTATTCCAATGGCTACTATAAAGGAGACTGGGGAGTCTTTGCTAAGAATATGTAGAAAATGGTCATAAATGTGGTGAATCTGGGCAGACCCATGAGGTGAATCTGATGACATAAGAATGCTGGTTCAGATGTTCATTTCAGTTTTAGCAAAATAGAAACATTGATTCACTCTGGGCAGAAGACTGGGAGTAAATTATCTGCCCTTTTGAGGTGTATTAACCTTGAAGTGCTCACCTTCCTTTTAGCGGCTATTGATCCCATGGCCCCAGGAGGCTAGAAATAACCGTTGCCCACCACCAGGTATAAGCTCTGTATCTCACCAGTGAGGTCAGGTCAGCAGGAAGCAATGCATCTTTGCCTGTTCATGACACCTATCATGTTGATCTTTGCTCACTCTATTAATGCTTCTGGGAGATCAACTCAATGAGCTGTTCACCTTTCTCTGCCCAAGATCATAGTCATTCATTGTGGAGAGGGATGCATCCCAGGGTTACTCACTCCTCTTTAGCCTTATTGGTGCCAGTGAAATCCTTGTTGTGAAGAATTCTATGCTGTGATTTTGCTAACTCATTGCAAATAAACTTCGGGAACTGATCATTCCAAATAGAAGTGTGAAGCAAAATAAATCACTAAAATACAATATAAATGCAAGGTTTGGGGTTGATTGAGCAATCAATCAACAGGTAAGAAGCAGGGTAGGTTGGTTGATTGATTGGCTAAATCAACCCTCTCTCTCCCATTTACATAAATATAAGGCAGCACAAATGTATGCTCTCTTAGAATGTCCTGGGCAATAAACAGGTTTTCTTTAAAAATTTTTGTAAATCAAACTTTAAAATGTAGGTTTCTTGAGAAGTTACCATGTTTTTGCTTTTTGCTTTTCTTTGCATCCTCAGGGTTTACCATAGTTTTTGCACATAATAAGTACTTTAAAAATGTTTGTTGATCAACTGGCTAAGTCAAATCATATTTTAAACATAGGAGAGACCTGAATTTAAAGATATTCAGCTATGAACAGATCAACTATCTTTGTACAAATTTCTTTCTTTTTTGTCTTTTTTGGACTGGGGAAGGCAAGGCAATTGGGGTTAAGAGACTTGCCCAAGGTCACAGAACTAGTAATAGTTAAGTGTCTGAGGCCCCATTTGAACTCAGGTCCTTCTGACTCCAGGACCAGTGCTCTATTCACTGTGTCACCTAGCTGTCCCAAATTCATATTTTTCAAATACTGAATTTTAAGGGGGTACCTTTATTCTCTAGTACCTCTTACCACAGACTTATCACTGTGCTGTGATCATATGCATTGATTGAACACCTTTATACCTATGCATACCTTGGGGATGGATCCAGTAGCTAGTTTATAATTTCACAATTTGAGAGGAAGACTGAGAAAAATTCCTCATAAAACAATTTTTGAAGCAACCAGCAACCAAAGAGCTTGACTAGATGCATGGCATTAGAGGTGACTTTGACTAGATTTGACAGATCCTTGTATTAAGAATCAAGAAACCATGATTCTGATTCAGTTTTTCCCCTTAAATAGCAATTTGTCCTTGGGCTTATCAAATGCTTCAAGTTTCCATATCTGCAAAATAGCTAGTCTCTCATTTCCATGCTGAGTTTTCATGAGCATAAAATTGGATGGTAGATTTATTTAGACTATTGATGGACGTATTTTAAAATCATATGCTTTATATAGTACAACATATTCATAAATTTGGTTTAAAATTGTTCTTGTTTTCAGAAAGCTTACAAATTTAGTGTGAAATTAAGTTGGATAAATACTTTCATAATTTAATGTAAAAAGATAACTAGATTATCTACAGAACAAGGTGAAAACATCCTTCAATGCATCTATCTATGTATATATCTATGTATCTATCTGTCTGTCTGTCTCTATCCATCAATCTATCTATCTATCTATCTATCTATCTATCTTTCTATCCATTTATGGCCACATGAAGATCCACAGAAATGGGCATTAGTTGAGTAATTGGGCTATTGAGTAAATCTAAATCTTTTATTAAATAAGTTCTGACGAATTGGATAGATGAGGCTCTCTAAGGGGACTTTTTAATGAAATAGAAAGGGTACTCACCTGGGATTCAGGACACCTGGGCCCTTGTCTCAGTTCTGCCAAAAACTAGTAATGTGACTTTGGACAAATCACATCGGCTCTCTGGGTCGTGGTTTTCTCACCTGTAAAAGAAGAGAGTACAGCTGGTGGCTGTCTATGGTCCCTTCTAACCTAGTCATTCTGCAAGTCTATGATTGGAGAGACATAGATGAGTCAATGTAAATCAGTCATGTCAGACCCTTTGCGACCCCATTTGGAGTTTTCTTGGCAAAGATACAGGAATGGTTTGCCATTTCCTTCTCCAGCTCATTTTACAGATGAGAAAACTGAGGCAAACAGGATTAAGTGACTTGCCCAGGGTTACACTGCTGTCTGAGGCCAAAACTGAACTCAAAAGAGGTATCTTCCTGCCTCCAGGACTAGATATACTGTGCCACTTACATAGATGAGTAGCCAGAGAAAAATAGCCAGAGTTGCTCCCAAAGGCCTCAGTTTCCTTTTTTTTTTTTCATTTACATAGCCAGAAAAGCAGCTGCTAAGTATGGCTATACATAGGATATAATCAACAGAGAGAAGACACTAGAATTAAGAAGAAAAACTCCCAGCTCTAAATCTGCAATCTGGAAGAAGGATACTCTTTATCTAAAGTCCTTACCAGGAAAGAGAAGGATTCAGTAGTGTCCTTCCCCACCCCCATTTCCAGGAACCTTTTCTGTGTAAAATTATCTCTTCCTCAATCTGCCCATTATGCTGCAGTCCTGTCCATGTCACGTCCCTTCACAGGAAGGTGGCTGCACATCAGAAAGAATATTTACCGAAAGCTTATTGAACCTCCAGTCTCAGACTGGTCCTTTCAAATGGGTATTGTTCAGCAGGGAACATGAGCGATTGACTTTTAAAGCACAAAATTATATCCTTGAACCAACTCTGATTTTATGGTACAAAAGATCACTCAGTAGAGCTACAGGAACAGGCCAGCAATTCGTTTGTTCATCGCTGGGGGCGCGGGTTGTGGGGGGGGGGGGGGTGTGTGGGGAGGACGAATCTCTCAGGACTCCCCTTGAAGGTCATTTCTTCCTTAGCTAAAGCCTTAGAAGGAAACTAAAGGGAAATTTCTATGGGAAGGCAGAAGTTAATGGTTTTGTTTCTTAGAAGTAGCCACGAGAAAGAGGGGTGTGTGTCTGTGTCTGTGTCTGTGTCTGCGTCTGTGTCTGTGTGTGTGTGTGTGTGTGTGTGTGAGACGTTATTTTCTGACAGTCTCATCTGATTTTCCTTCACTACTCCCCACCCACAAAGTAAGCCTTGTCATTAGCTTGAAGGATAGTGAATCTAACTTGTTCCCTTGCAGACATTCAGTCTAAAGGACCATAGGGTCAGAGATCTAGGACTGGAAGAGACTTCAGAGGAAGATAAGGAAGCTAAGAAGCAAAGAGGTTAAGGGAGTAATCAAAGAAGACCAATAAAGCAGCCTTCCGAACAGTGACCCTTCTCTGAGGATGGTAACCCTGTCTGAGGCTTAGGCAGGGCTTTTTAACTATGTGCCTGTCTCCTGCATCTGGAATTTGTACTCAGAATTCACGAGGGTATGTCTTTCCCAGGGAATTCCTCTAGGTAATGTTTAAAGGAGAGACAAGAGAATCACAAATAAAAACCAATATTAAGCAACTACTATATATGTCAGGCACTGGGATACGGCCCATTCTCTGACCTCAAAATTGTTTTCTCTTATAGGAGTGGAATTTTGGCCTTGTTGAGTAGTTTCATGTAGTACCTTTGTTTTGTTGTTGTTGTTGTTTTAAAGCACTTTCATCTATAATCCCATTTGATTTTCATGAAAACTCTTTGAATAGGTAAAAAAGATATTATTCTTGTTTTACAGATGACAAAACTGAGGCATAGAAAGGTCAAATCCAAGGTCATGCAGCAAAGTAGTAGTCCAGTGGAGATTAATATATATGATGCAATAACCGTCCTGATTTCTATTGTGTTGCCATGTAATAATAGAACCAGGAATCCCACCATAGAAATTATATTCCCAGTCCCTACAAGCCATAGATAGAAATGGAAAGGATATTCAACTTCTCTAGGGAAAATTAACAAATAATGAAAGCACTCTGAACCCAGAGCAGATAAAAGAGTTTAGGGCAAGAAGAAACCCTAGAAATTATTTAATCTAATCTCTTTATTTGACATTTTAGGAAACTGAGTTGCAGAATGTTCAAGTGTCCAAGGCCACATAGATAGCAAGAAACAGCTAGAATTTGAACCCATGTCCTTTCACACTAGATCAAATGCTTTTCCCAATCATATCACATAAAGGATAACCCACTTTCTATCCCCCAAGATCTCAACAGATATGGTGCATAGATACAATGCATAGATATAGAGTGTTAGAATAGATTACTAGGAAGGTGTCCTCCTTTGGAGGTTTCTGAGAATGGATTATTTTCTGGATTAGTGTAGAAACTTCTTGTCCTCCCTGCCTCTTGGCTTTGCTCTTTACATAGTACTGTCATATTAATTTTCCTAAAACATTATCATCATCCTCTTCTCCCAGGTTCAAGAATCCACAGTGATTCCCCATTGCCTCTCAACAACCCTGGCTGGCTGCAAGGCCCTCTACTGTCTGGCCTCATGCTACTCATCCAGCCTTCTTTCTCACTCTGACTCAATATTTCTCCTCTCTAGTCATCTATATCCATTATACTCCTTCCTACCTCCAGGCTTTTTCTCATTTTTGTCTCCCTTTGGCTTATCCAAATACTGTCTAGTCTTTAAGTCCCATTGAAAGTGGCACTTTGTCTATGAAATCTTTCCTCACCACTCCAAATCACATGGCTGTCTTTCTTCTTTGTACTCATGTGGCACTTAATGTCGAGATCACACAATTTAGCACTTCTTTATATTATTATTATTCTCTAATAGTGTGTCCCATAAGCTCTAGGAGGACAAGGACTTCTTCTATACTTGTCATAGTTGACTAGTTCACAGATGGTTCTGCCTTGGACAAGAGTCTATGAATCAAACTTTACATAAAAGCACCAAGCTGCAGGCTCTACTAATCCAACCATACCCCCTATACCTGATAGCACATCTGGGCATATGTGGCCCCACAATTGCATGCTAACCTATGAGAAAAAAAGATGATGAGATAGTCCTGTCTCCAGTTATTTACCAAAGACCACGAGTCAGTTCTGTAGTCAGGGGGACTTGAGTTCAAATCTGGCCTCAGACACTTATTAGTTGTGTACCTCTGGGCAAGTCACTTAACCCTGTTGGTCTCAGTTTTCTCATCTGTAAAATGAGCTGGAGAAAGAAACCACTCCAGTATCTTTGCTAAGAAAACCTCAAATGGGGTCAGACACAACTGAAACAATTTAACAACAAATGGGTCCTGGAAGAGGTACCTGAGGTATGGTTGGATTAGTAGAGCCTGCAGCTTGGTGCATTTATGTAAAATTTGACTCATAGACTCTTGTCCAAGGCAGAACCATCTGTGAACTAGTCAACTATGATAAGTATAGAAGAAATCCTTGTCCTTCTAGAGCTTATAGGACACACTATTAGAGAATAATAATAATATAAAGAAGTGCTAAATTGTGTGATCTCGACATTAAGTGCCACATGAGTACAAAGAAGAAAGACAGCCATATGATTTGGAGTGGTCAGGAAAGATTTCATAGACAAAGTGCCACTTTCAATGGGACTTAAAGACTAGACAGTATTTGGATAAACCGAAGGGAGACAAAAATGAAGTATTTGTCCTTCATTCTCAAGGAGGACCACGACTTTGGGGAATGATAACATGACTTACAATTAACTAGGATTTGAGTGACAGAGGACTGTGCAAGGTCACCATGCACAATTTCTCCTCCAGAGCCATCTGGGTTCAGTGGCCAGATGTTCATCAGGATGACTGGAGATGGCTCAGGATGCAATGGGAGACCCTCGCCCTTGTAGGCTAAGGCCTTTTCAGGTTCTTACTTCGAGTGAGTGCAGCAACAATGCAATATTCACAGTTGCAACAGTGTAAATATACCTGCATAGTTCTCATTACAAAATATAACAGACTATCCATATAGAAGACAGAAGTAAAGCATTCATTCTAACACCAGAAAACCAAATCCCAACACCAGGAACCTGAATCCATCATAGCAACATAGAAGTCAATAAGCCACAACAGCATAGAGAGCCACAGCATCCATTAGCCTTCCCACAAACCAACACAAGACCAATATTGATTCACAAACCTAACTGTCTCTCTCAGATATGTCCTCTCCTCCCAACAATGTCTAGCTGCTCTGACTCCCCCCTTCCTGTGGGCTCTGCTCCATCCTTCAGCAAACTCTTCCCACCACAGGATCCATGTGATTACATTCAGCCTGTTAACGGGTAGAGTATATTTTCAAAGCAGGGAAGGTCTTCAAATTCTCTTAGGCTTATTAAGGGGTAGGGAAGATCTTCAAATTACCATTACCATTACATTCAGCCCCAAGATCTTTCATATCCCTTACACAGAAAAAATACATTAACAATACATTTCATTACATAGATTAATGAGAGTTTAGAGATAAATGGTGGGGTAACTGGTGTCAACAGAACTTTCCAACAATATAACAGGGATAATAGAAAATAAGCACATATCTTAGTAGGGGCTTGGCCACAAGCACTCCATCTTTCCTCCCTTGAATAAATGGGGCTCAAAATCTTGGTGTAAGGGATAAATATCTCTTCTCCATAGCTACTTTCTGCTGAAATTGTACATAGAGCTGTCCCTGCCCCAAGAGGTCCCATTTGAGAGGTCAGTTCTTTAGCTGACATCCAGAGTTTGGTTGACACCAGGTCCAGGGTGACACATCAAAGTCATGGATAGGGGGTGACATCTGGCTTAAGTTATCAGGCATGTGCAGGTGGAGGGTACTAAGCCTGCAGGAAATAAATCTTGCAAACAAGTTTAACAGACAAAAACCCAAAAAGAGACAAATATAGAGTCAGCCATGCTTCTGGAGTCTATGAACTCACTATCATAGCCTCATTCATGGTAGAATATATGAGTTAAGTGGGTACAATTTGGCAGTGGTCTTCTCCTGATTAAACAACAATCATGGAATTGTCTTTCCCATGTGCTATAGTCTCGGAAGTGT
This sequence comes from Pseudochirops cupreus, assembly GCA_028627135.1. Lineage (NCBI taxonomy): Eukaryota > Metazoa > Chordata > Mammalia > Diprotodontia > Pseudocheiridae > Pseudochirops > Pseudochirops cupreus. The sequence continues at coordinate 256,282,059 of CM053583.1, read as the reverse complement.
GGAACATCATCAGTTTTCCACTTTACCCATACTTTAGGTCTCAATTTTATTCTATTAGTAGAACCAAACCCTTCAGTTCCTCTGATAGCAACTAGTCTCAATCTTTACCAAAACTATATGAACTTTCCTCCTGTTACTTTTCTGCTTCTTTTTTTTAAGCCAAATTCACGACAGCCCTCTCTTCTATTTTTTTGGGTTTTTTTGGGTTTTTTTTGCTTTTTGGAGGGCAATTGGGGTTAAGTGACTTGCCCAAAGTCACATGGCTAGTAAGTGTGTCAAGTGTCTGAGGCTGGATTTAAACTCAGATCCTCCTGACTCCAGGGCCAGTGCTCTACTCACTGAGCCACTTAGCCGTCCTGCCTCTCTTCTACCACCTGAGATCCTCCAGGTTGCTCTTCTAAAGGAGAGCTCAAATTCCTTAACACAGCCAACTTTCTCTCCATTTGAGTTTTCTCTTGTAAGAGCTTGTCTCTGCTTTTTCACACAATATGGTAGCCTGTTAGTGAAACCCAGCCCGTTCTCCATACTGCCTCTAGCTCTCTACCAGGTTTTATTGGTATTCTTTGCAAACGTGTTTCTAAATCTCTAGGTTCTCTCTTCTGTAAACTCAGTTCCCAGTTTTCACGGAGCCCTGTACTTTTATACCACTCTCTTGCTAGGGAGGAATAAGGTAAATCCTCCCATGCTGAGATAGCCATTTCTTCTTCTAAATCCCTTCCGCCTCCAATTAGAGGTCTGATATTTTGGGATCCCATCCTTGTTGCCAAATGTAGCACCAATGCAATATTCACTGCATAGTGCTAAATTGCAAAATGTAACAGACTCTCCAAATAGAAGACAGAAGTAAAACACTCATTTAGACACCAGAAAACCAAATCCCAACACTAGGAAACTGAATCCATCATAGCAGCATAGAAGTTAATAAACAAAAACACAACAGAAAGCCACAACAGCCTTTCTACAAACCAACACAAGACCAATATTTACTCATAAACCCCTCTCCCTTGGAAGCGTCCTCTGCTCCCAACAGTGTCTAGTTCAGCTGTTCTCAACCTGTGGGTTGTGACCCCTTTGGGCTCGCCTAAGACCATTGGAAAACACATATTTCTGATGATCTTAGGAACCAAGACACTGTATTAAAGGGTCACAGCATTAGGAAGGTTGAGAACCGCTGGAGACTCTAGTTGCTCTGACTCCCAGCTTCCTGTGGGCTCTGTTCCACCCTTCACAAACTCCTTCCACCACAGACTCCACGTGATTATATTCAGCCCATTAGAGGGTACAGTATGTTCTCAAAGCAGGGAAGGTCTTCAAATTCCCTTAGGCTTATTAAAGGGAAGAGAAGATCTTCAAATTCCCATTACCATTACAGTGAGGCAAAATCCATTCTGTGAATAAGCCTCTTTAAGAAGTGAGTCTAGGGATGACCCCTGTAATTAAAAAAAATCAAACTAGGAGGGGAAGACCCTCAGGTTTGCTGGTCAAAAGAGAAATGGTTGCTATTTACTATTCACATTCACTGTGTGCTAGGAGGGCATAATCATAGCCCACACTTAGTGCCACTCCTCTGGAGAACCTGAATGAGTGAAAATGGTGCAATAATAGATCTGATAATCAGCAGTTGTTAGGACTCATCGGCTGGTTACATTCCAGGTCCTGCTTCCTTTCAACTTGTCCTCAACATTCTTCTGCATCCTGAATGAGTTCTTTTCATCTCTCCTCCTGGACCTAGGATCATTGTTTGTGAGAACAAACCTAAAAACCCAAAGTTTACAAAGAAATTTATTGAGTCATTTGGGAGAGAGAGAGAGAGACAGAGAGGGGAGGGAGAGAGGGAGACAGAGCAAGCATGAGCTGGAAAGAAGGTATAACTCTCTCTCCCAGGTCCAGAAACATTTCATTTATATTGGATTTTTATGAAGGTGTCAGCCCATGAATCATACAAAGGGAACTCAAAACAGAAGCTTGAATGGGCCCAAAACGCATCCTGGATATGGAGACCCAAAACAAGAACGCTTTGAATGGATTCAGGCCCTGGAGGAAGCCAAAATTCTTGGTCATCTCCAGCACTTCTAGAGAGTTACTAAGGTCAGGACAACATTCTGGGTGCAAACAATCTTCTAAGCACATAAAGTTAGGTTCAAACAATATTAATAAGTGATAAACAATAATCCACATCATGGAATGTTAAAAGCTTTAATATAGAGACTTTAATATATCCCCTCATTTCATAGGAGAGGAAGCTAAAGCCTAGATGCGACTTGCCCGAGGTCCCACAGCTAGAGACTAGAAGTAGCCCCAGAACCGTTTGTTGATTCCAAGCCCAGTGATCTTTTTATTATATCTCGCTGTTTTCCTTATCACCCCCACCCCTAGCCTTGACCTTAATGATTTGTCTTTCCTTAAGCCCCCAACCAGGCCCTACGCCCAAGGCTTCTCCAACACACCACCTCAAGGAACAATCCAACAATTTGTTTTAATTTTGTGGCCCCCGTGACATGAGTAATGTCATTTCTATCCTCCTTAAGTAGAAACTTTTCACTTAGAAATCTCAGGCTCAAAAACTTTCTCTTATTTTATTTATTAAATAGACGGCAAAAAGTTGGCATTCATGGGCTTGTTAAACATCTTGTCATATTTTCTTTGGTGCTAGAGACACATTTTCCCCTTCCTAGCAAGGCTGCATCCCACCCACAGACTCTTCAGAACTCACAGGCTGCTGTAGACTGCATGCCCTGGGAGCGGCTGTCTTTTGGCAACATCTACTCTCTGGAAATCTTTTGCCAGCTTATGAAATGTATGTGGTTCATTCTCTTCACTCATTAGCCCTCGTAAAATGCCATACGCCCCCTTCAGCACTGTCCTGAAACCCTCCCCCACCAGGAAAAAAAAAGCCCTCTTGTCAGCTCAGTTGATTTTGGGGGATTTTATTTTCAGGCTAACATTTTCTTTTCCCTGGCTGGTAATTGTGAAGCAGGCGAAAAAAACACTGACTTTGGAGTCAAAGGGCCTGCGTTCAAATCCTGACACTATCTATGACACCTTGAACAAAATTACTGAGCCCCACTTTCCTCTACGATAAAATGGAGGTGTTGGACTAGTTGGTCCCTAGGGTCTGTTCTGGCTGTAGGTTGATGATCCTGTGATCAGATCTCCCCTAAAGTGAAAGTTTAGGGGACCTGATAGTATAGGACATTATTATAGGTGCACTTTTGACCTATGACTCTCTGTTGCAGGTAGATAGGACTTTGTCTCTGTTAGCAGGAGTGAGGAGGTCATCATTTCCTTATAGGCAGCTCCCTGGTGTGACTGTGAGCAGCTTGCTTCCTCACTTGTAGAAATTCTCTTCTGCTCCAACCTGGAACCACTAGAACTTTCTTTCCCAAAGTCAAGTACAGGGTCCACCTCAGGGTCAATTGGAAAATCAGTCACCTTGATCTTCACTCTTTCAAACCACTTCCTAATGTCCCCACTCCAGGACTATTCTCCCCTCCCCTCATGCAGTACCCAAAACTCTAAAACTATCTTCTTGTTTTCCCCTTTTTCATCAAAACTACTTTTACCAGAATGATCATCAAATCTGATTACCTAATTCACATAAATTTAAATCAATAAGTATTTATTAAGTGACTGCTATGGGCAAAAGGCTGATAGTTTGGCAAAGTGGATAGGGAGCTGACCTCAGAGCCTAGGAAGACCTTGAAATATCCCTCCACTGGTCATTTCCAGCTTCTCAAAGTCCTTCCTAAACAGTAACAGGACAGCTAAGTGGCTCAGTGGGTAGAGCACTGGGCTTGGATTCAGGAAGACCCATCTTCATAAATTCAAACCCAGCTTCAGACACTTACTAGCTGTATGACCCTGGGCGAGTCACTTAACAGTTTCCCCAATGGTAAAATGAGGAATATAATAGCATCTACCTTCCAGGGTTGTTGTGAGGATTTAATGAGCTAATATTTGCAAAGTACTTGGCATTTAGTTGGTGCTACATAAATGTTTATTTCCTTCTTCCTTGGTCCAAGATATCCCTTCTTAGTTCAATCTGTCTGCTTTAGATTTTTTGGCTGTGATATCAGATTATTGTCTTACATTGAATTCAGATTTTTCCTCATTGGATTTTGGGGCAGGTGTTGCTTTTTGCTTATTTTCATATCCAAGTGTCTGGCACTCATCGTTGTGCCTGGCATGTTGTGAGTATTTTAACGAAGGTTTGTTGACTGACTGACTTATAGTCCACTAAAACTTTAGCATCTTTTTAAGGAAAATTGCTACCTGGCAAGGTTTTCACAACCTTATACTTTTGAAATGAATATTTGAGCTCAGGTTTAAGGGGTATTCCTCCTTCCCTGACCTTTGCCCGTGGAACCATGGAGCCATGGGAATGGATCAGTTTGAGATTCAAAGGACTTCTAGGAGCCTATAAAACTCCCTGAATAAATTGGGAGGAACCCTGCATAGACACCACTGGATCATAGATGTAGCGCTGTTAGAAACCTCAAAGGAGATCTAATCCAACCCTATACCTTTATAGAGGAGTTATGTGAGGACCGGGAAGGAAAAATTACTTGTCCAGGTCACATAGGCAGTAGGCATCGGGGGCAGGATTTGAACCTGACTTCAGAGGCTAATAGACTTTCTTCTATGTTTCAGTAACTCTCATCTCTATAGATGAACTTTCAGGGTGCTGTGCTTTGGGGGTTTGGTATTCAGGAGCCCTCTGGACTAGGGAATCCCTCATCACCAATACTCTTGGAAGTCTGGGGAAAGGAGAAGGAATAGGGCCTCCCCCCTCACTTTGGAGAAAGAGGAGATCAGGAGAGGTGGCTGGTAGTGATTTACTTCCCCATCCAAAACTGAACATTGATTTCACTCTCTGTGTTGCCATGGTAACCTCTCTCCTACTCTCTGCTCTGAGAGATCAGTTCTTCTCTGAAAGCCCCCTCCCATCTCCCTTCTTGTAGCCACTCCCCTCCTTTCCTCCTTTCCTCTCTTTCACCCCCTCCTTAATCACTCCTTCCATCTTCCCTTTCTGTCTCTCTTCTCTCCCATCACATTTTTCCTTCTATTATCTCATTTCTAGCACCCCCACACTCACCTCTAATTAACCGTGTGTCCTTGGATTGCTCAGGCTGTGATTTTCTCATTTGTGAAATGAGGATGTTGGACTACATGACCTCTGAGTTACCTTCTACCTCTAAAGCCATGATTCCATGATCCATCACCTACTGTACCCTCTTTCTACCTCTCCGTCTCATCTCATTCCTGTCATTAATGCCTACCCCCCTCACCACGTGGAAATCCATCCCAATCCCCTTCTCCCTCCCATATCACTGTTGCCATAGCCTTTACTCCTCTCTCCTACTATCATTCTTTCCTTTCCCACTCTTCTGCATTAGCATTTTACAAATGAAGAAACTGAGGCACCAGGAGTTAAATAATGTATCTAGGTCAGTAGTTCCCAAAGAGTTAAAGACAATGGTTCAAGAGATTCAAGCTAAAGGTTCTTTAAAGGTGACTTTAGCTACAAATAATTGCAGAATATTGACTAGCATATTGTGGGCAGCCAGGTGGCACAGTGGATAGAGTGCTGGTCCTGGAGTCAGGAGGACCTGAGTTCAAATCTGGCCTAAGACATTTATTAGCTGGCTGATTCTGGGCAAGCCACTTAACCCTGTTTGCCTCAATTTTCTCATCCATAACATGAGCTACAGAAGGAAATGGCAAACTACTCCAATATCTTTGTCAGAAAAACCCCAAATAGGGTCACAGAGTCAGACATGACTGCAATGACTCAAGAGCAAGGCCAAATGTTAAATCACCCCTGAAGTTCACAACAGTCTTTTTGTGATTGAAAGGTTTTAACGGAACAAAAAAGCTGGCAATCATTTAGGGTCAATAGCTATTTGGAGTTAAATTCAGGTTTCATGTCACCAAATATTATTTTCTGTCTTCTCTAGACTAAGTCCCCGTCTTTGACCTTACCCTTCCTCTAGACACTTTGCAGCTTATCAATGTCCTTTCTCCCCTGTAACATCCAGAACTGAACTCAATGCACTAGATGCAGTCGGACTGGGAGAAAGCATAGTAGGGATACTATCTCATCAACACTGAATTGTTTATCTTTCTTAATTCAGTCCAACTTCATTATACCTTGTTTGGGGCATGGGAAGGAAACATTATTAACGCATTATTAACTCTGAGCTGAATTTTACTGAAATTTTAATATCTTAATCAGGAAAGCTGATATCCGGCCACATCTCCCTAAATCTTTTATTTGTGATTTCTTTTAGTCCACACTTTAATACTTTATATTTATTCCTACTAAATTATATATTCTTAAATATAGTTCAATATTCCATCCTGTTGAGCTCTTTTGGGATCCTGATGCTGCCTTCAGTGCACTGGCAGTAGTTTCCAGCTTTCTGGCATTTGCAAATTTGAAAAGCAATAGCAACCACATCAGCGGTTGGCAAACTACAGCCCAGGGAGCCAAATCTGACTGGCTGCCTGTTTTTGTTTGGCCTGTAAGCCAAGAATGGTTTTTACATTTTTGTATTTTTCAAATGTTTGCATTTTGTATTTAAAAGATATATTTTTGTACTTTAAAATATAAAAACCATTCTTAGACATGGACAAAAAAATAGATGGCTCAGCCAGATTTGGTACTTGATCTATAGTTTGCCAATCCTTGTTCCATGCCTTTATCTGAGTCATTAATTAAAATATTAACTAGCACAGGGTCAAGATAACACCTTACCCAGAGGCAGGGGACTAGACCAGATGATCTTTCAATTCTCTTGAAATTCTTTTGCCCTCTGTCTCTTCCATTCCCAGTATTTTAATTCAACAGGGAGAATTTTAAAGTACCTATTATGTGCCAAGCACTGTGTTAAACACTGCTCATATAAAAAAAGGCCAAAACATTCCCTGTTCTACAGAAGCTTATTTCTATTAGGGTTGGAGAAAATCACATGTACCTAAATAGGAATATACAAGATACATACAGCATAGGTACAAGGTGACATTAGAGAGAGAAGCTCTTAGAAATTCCAACATTATGATTTATGAAGGGATGCAGAAGATCCTGATTTTAAGATGTAGGAATATCCTAAAAAGTCAATTATCAGAGGGCCAATGTTGGTAAAAAAAAAAACTAGTCCTACTGCTGCCACTATCAGGGATCTGGCCCAGTACTGCCTTCATTTCAGGACAGGCAAATAAATGCACAAGCTAGTGATTGGGCTGGAAAACATTTCCAAATGCACACATCGATCCTATTTGAGTGATTGTCTTGTGTTCCACTGAGGCTGCCTGCTCATCCAGAGTAGTATTCTGAACAGGGAGCACAACATAGTTTAAACACTTCCACTTTGTAGGCATTACCTCTCCCTCTTTCTAGGGGTTGCCAAGGGCTGGGAAATCACCCTGACTAACACAGAATCTTATACTAAGAGGTCTTAAGAGGGCAGGTCTTGAAGTGCAGCCTCTATATTTCTTCTACACCGAATCACAAAGGCAATTGCAAAGGACAAACTGTAGAGGAAAGAAAGGAAATAAGAATTTATATGGTTGTTGTGTTTGTCCTTTGTTCTCGAAGAGGACCATGACATCAGGGAATGATGACATGACTTGCAGGTGACTTGGATTTGAGTGAGGGAGGGCTGTGGAAGGTCACCAGTCTAACTTTCTCCTCCAGAGCCATCTGGGTCCAGAGGCCATATATTCATCAGGATGACTGGAGATGACCCAGGTTGCAATGGGAGACCCTGGCCTTTTGAGGCTAAGGCCTTTTCAGGTTCTCACTGTGAGTGAGGTAACATCCATTCCCTGATAGAATAGGCCTCTTTAAGAAGTGCACCTAACTTATGCCAGACACCATGCTGAAACACGTAAACAAATATTATCTCATTTAATCTTCACAATTTTGCATGGTAGGTCCTATTTTAATCCCCATTTTATAATTGAGGAAACTGAGGCAAAAAGAGATTCTACATCTTGTCCAAGGTCACCCAGCTGGAAAATGTCTGAAACCAGATTTGAACTCAAGTCTTCCTGACTACAGGCCCAGCATTTAGAGTCGGGCACAACTGGAAGGACTGAGCAGCAATAACAAACTTCTTGGCTCCTGACCCAGCACTCCATCCACTGTCCCACCACTAACAGTACAGATTCTCTCTCAGAAGAGATCTCTAAAATCCTGTAAACAATTCTCCAGAGAGGCAACTTACTATTATCTCTTTACCTTCACCAGGTTGTTATAAGAAATACTCTTTATAAAAATCCTCAAAGTGCTATATTGTCGTTATGAATATAAGTTGTCATTATGAAACTATAGAAACTCTTTTTATTCAAAGGAGACTCCCCTAACAATCTAAATAGGAAAAACTAAATGGATAAAGAATGATGATTGTCTAGCCTATGATGTTAAATTTATGGATAGCCCATTGAGTTGGTCCATCAGAGTGTGTGTGTGTGTGTGTGTGTGTGTGTGTGTGTGAATAATACAAATAAATATACAAGCACATACATCTGTAAATTCATATAAATAAGCAGATGTAAATTATATTGATCCATAGATCTATTAGGCAGACACTGCAGACAAACAATGAGGCAAGCCCAGAATTTAATAAGAGGAAAATAACTGGCTGGTTTGAATTTGGTACACTCTGCCATACTTTCTATAATCCCTTTCTTTTTCCCTGACACAAAGCTTTACCTTCTCCATAGATTGGAGTCTTAGTTTGAACCTTGGCATTAACAGGTTGTATGGTTTTGGGAAAGATGATTCCCTTTTTCTTTTTCTTCATTTATTAAAAGAAGAGATTTGGATTTTTTTAAGTAATTAAGTAATGGGACTATGCCTGGGTATCCACTTAAGTTATTAACCTACACAAAAGCTTTAAAAAAAAATGACTCATTATCCTTGGCGTTGAGATCACAAGACACCACAATCTCTGAATAAATCTGAAAGGCAACATAGAGGATGAGTTTCCTCAACTAGAAAATGGAAGGACTTGTCCAGATATCCTTTCAGGCTCCTTCTGGCTCTAGATCTATGATCCTGTAATCCCTTGAAATTCATAGTGAGCATAGGTGGCCTTATTTTATTTAATTATTTTAAGTAAGAATTATCATAAAAGATATCATCTGGGGGATGCATGATAAGAAATAGAAGTAGGCCAATAGTGCCATGAGAGTGAAAAGAGATGGATGGCTCAGATGCTACACTAGTACCCACAGAATGTTAAAATACAAGGAAGATCTTCTGCACAATGGCTATGGAGAATTTATGTCAGGGTATGGAAAAAAGGATACAGAGGCAGGAAGATGGTGCTCTGAACCTGGAATCAATAAGACTCATCTTAAATTAAAATCTGTCCTCAGACACTTGCTCGTTGTGTGACCCTGGGCAAGTCACTCTACCCTATTTTCCTCAGTTTCATCAGCTGTAAAAATGAGCTGTAGAAGGAAATGGCAAACCACTCCAGTGTCTCTGCCAAGAAAACCCCAAATAGAGTCACAGAGTCAAATGTAACTGAAAAAATACTGAATAGGGAAAGAATCAAACAGAATAAGAAAGTTTGCATTGTTACGCTCTGTATTATTCAAAAGGAGGTGCCTACATTGAAGAGGTCTCCAATCTACTGAAGTAATGAAATTGCTTTTTTTTGCTTTCACCAATGTAGTGTGGTGGAAACAATGTTGGATTTGGAGTCTGAGAAAGTGGGTTTGAATCTGTTATCCAACCTTTTGTCATTATGTGATCTTGAACAAGTCATCCAATCTTTTAGGGCCTCATTTTCCTTATCAGTAAAATGGGGAGGTTGGAATAGATGATTTGTAGGACTTCTTAATAGTTTTAAATCTGTGCTCTTATATTTATGTAGCACCTCATGTCATGGTTTGTACCATTAAACAAAGGGATTTGGGGATAATTTCAAGCAATGTTCTTGCCCATTCTCATTGCCAGTAACCTGGAGTTTATTTACAGAATTGTCCTTTCAAGTTCTTTAGCAAAGGTTACCCAATTATCCAAAGGACCAAAAGAAGTTGAAGGAGGCAGATATAGCTTTAAGACAAATAGAAAGGACTGCTCTCCGTGCTGGGTAGCAAATGTGCAGAATGCATTACTGGATAAAAATAGAATTAGTCTCAAGAAGGATTAAATAATTTCATGGATGATAGCTCCATAATGGATTGTGAGGGGAGGCTAAAGAATTGTCCCCACCTGCCCCCTCCAGAAACTCAATCCATCAATCATTCCTCCTTTCTCTTGTGTCTTTAAGGTTTAGTGGGAAAATGTGTTGGGCTTTGAGTTGTAAGAGGCTAGCATAAAACCTACTTCTCTTGTTTGCTTGCTATAGGATCATAAGCAAGGCACTAAACCACTCTGAACCTGTTCCCTCATCTGTAAAATGGGAATAATGTTATCTTTAGTATTTACTTCTTTGGCTTCTCGTGAGGATCAAACAAAATAATATTTACAAAGTGCTATATAAATGTCATATGTACTTGTCACCAACCTCTTCCCTTCTAACTACTGATAAATCAACTAATAAACCTCTTGGTGATTGTGGCTATCACCTCCGTTGAATAAGCAAGCAGTAAGTTAAAAGCTAACAACCAAAAAAAAAAAAAGAGTTAACAACTAACCCTAAAAAATAGGCCCAAGCAGGGCAGGGATGTCCCCCAAGATCATGGGGGAGGAAGGGTGATTAACAGATGATTGAAACCATAGAGAGGGAGATAAAATTTGAATTTCTACTATAAATCAAAGTGGATACCATAGAGACAAACAAGCCAGAGTTAGAGACATAAATGAGCATGGAGGACATCAGAACAAAAGAGTATTTTTTTTCCCAAAATGTATTACTCATTCATTTTTAACATTCTTTTCTTTTTAAATTTAGTTCCAAATTCTCTCCCTTTCTCCCACTGTGAAGGCAAACAAAATCACATCAGTTACTCATGTGAAATCATGTAAAACATATTTCCATATTAGCCATGTTGCGAAAAAAAAAGCAAAAGAAGTGAGAAAACTATACCTCAGTTTGCACCCAGAGTTCATCAGTTCTCTTTCTGGAGGTAGATACTAGTTTTCATCATTGGAATTTGAAATTGCATTGGACTATTCTATTGATCAGAGTAGCCAAGTTTCTCACAGCTGATCATCATTACAACATTGTTATTACAGTGCATAATGATCTCCTGGTTTTTCTCACTTCTCTTTGCATAAAATCATATAGTTCTTGCCATTTTTTTTTCTGAAATCACCCCCTTCATCATTATAGCACAATGGTGCTCCATCATAATCATATGCCACACAACCTTTTCAGCCATTCCTCAACTGGTGTGCATCCCCTTAATGTCCAATTCTTTGACACCAAGAAAAGAACTGCTATAAATATTTTTGTGCATACAGGTCCTTTTCTTTTCCTTTGATCTCGTTGAAGCATAGACCTAATAGTGATATTGCTGGGTCAAAAGGTGTCCAAATGATTCTCCAGAATGGTTGGACCAGTTCACAACTTCACCAAGACATTATTTTCCTTCATCCCTGCCATCTTTTGTCATTTCTAATAGGTGTGAAATGGTACCTTGGAGTTGTTTTAATTTGCATTTCTCTAATCAATAGTGATTTAGAGCATTTTTATCATGGCTTTGAGATAGTCCAATAATTTTAAAATTATCTCTCCTGGATCTATTTTCTAAGTCCATTGTTTTTCCAGAGAGATATTTCACATTATCCTCTCTTTTTTCATTCTTTTGGTTTTCTTTTATAATTTCTTGATTTCTCATAAAGTCATTAGTTTCCATTTGCTCCATTCTAATCTTCAAGGAATTATTTTCTTCAGTGAGCTTTTGGGCTTTCTTTTGGCCATTTCTGCTTTTTAAGGTATTCTTCTCCTCATTGACTTTTTGGACCTCTTTTGCCATTCAGGTTAGCCTATTTTAAGGTGCTATTTTCTTCACATTTTTGGGGTCTCCTTTAACAGGTTGTTGACTAGTTTTTCATGATTTTCTCATTTCTCTTGACAATTTTTCCTCTACTTCTCTTACCTGCTTTTCAAAATCCTTTTTGAGTTCTTCCATGGCCTGTGACCAATTCATATTTCTCTTGGAGGCTTTGGATGCAGGACCTTGTAGTCTTCTTCTGGTAAAGAAGATATTTAACATATATAATTATGTTACAATTAGAAGGATAAGTGGGCCTTTGCCATTTAAATTGTACAATGGATTAATTTTAAAAGTTACTTAGAGTCAGGCACTAGTTGGAGCCTGAAGAGTAGGGTTTTTTTAATGTGTTTATTTCATTTGAAGGGGGAAGGGTAGATGACTGTACTTTGTTAAGAGTTTCAGGTTAACAGATATACATTATTTTGCTAAGTTATTTTTTAAAGTGAACTCAAAGCTTTGATTTTAAAACCACTTTTTTGAGGATGATGGGAAAGTGAGAGGTCAGGGTACATCTCTGTTGGAAGTAGGGGGGATGGAAGAGCGAGTCCAGCCCCTGTCCCAAGAGCTAGAAATGGTAGAGGTGTGGCGGCCCTGTAACTGTCTACATGTGGCTGTGTCAGAGCTTCTGGCCTGCAGATTGTAGGGGGAGCAAGCAACCATTCAGAGGGTAATTGCTTTTGCTTTAACCTGCCTGGATCTGGATCGCAGTCTTGGGTGGGGGTCCTGAAGTGTGACCAGTAAGCCAGAGTTTGTGGGGGCTGCAGGGAAGGTACCCTCCTAATAGCCCTGGCAACTGCAAAAACCCCAATGATTTGAGACAAAGCTCTCCACTCTGGAAGCAGAGTTCTACTGTGGCAAAGAGCTCCAAAGTCAAGTAATTGAGTGGCAACATGAGCAAGCAAAGGAAGCAAAGCAAGCATAGGAAACCAATTTTAAATTCCTTTTGGGGGGACAAAAAGGATCAAAGCATGGAATGGGAGGAAGACAGTGAAGTCAGAACTCCTGCACTGAAAGCTTCCAAGAAAATATGAATTGGTTACAGGCCATGGAGGAGTTCAAGAAGGATTTTGAAAATCAAGGAAGAGAAATGAAGGAAAAATTGGGAATAAAAATGAGAATGATGCAAGAAAGTCATGAAAAGAGAGTCAATAACCTGACTAAAGAAAATAACACCTTAAAAAGTAGATTAACTCAAATGGCAAAAAGAGGCCCAAAAAGCCAATGAGGAGAAGAATGCCTTAAAAAGCCAAATTTGCCAGATGGAAAAGGAATTTCAAAAGCTCACTGAAGAGAATAACTCCTTCAGAATTAGATTGGAGCAAATGGAAGCTAATGACTTTATGAGAAATCAAGACACTATTAAACAGATCCAAACAAATAAAAAATAGAAGGCAATGTGAAATATCTCATTGGCAAAACCACTGACCTGGAAAATAGATCCAGGAGAGATAATTTTAAAATTATTGGACTGCCCAAAAGCCATGATCAAAAAAAGAACCTAGAAATCATCCTTCAAGAAATTCTCAAGAAAAATTACCCTGATATTTTAGAACCAGAGGGCAAAATAGAAATTGAAAGAATTCACTGATCACCTCTTGAAAAGGATCCCAAAAAGAAAACTCCTAGGAATATTATAGCCAGCTTCCAGAGTTCCCAGGTCAAGGAGAAAATATTACAATCAGACAAGAAGAAACAATTTGAATATTGTGGAAACACAATCGGGATAACACAGAATCTAGCAGCTTCCACATTAAGGGATCAAAGGCTTGGAATATGATATTCCAGAGGTCAAAGGAGCTAGGATTAAAACAAGAATCACCTCCCCAGCAAAACTGAGTATAATGTTTCAGGGGAAAATATGGTCATTCAATGAAATAGAGGACTTTCAAGCATTCTTGATGAAAAAAACAGAGTTGAATAGAAAATTTGACATTCAAATACAAGAAGCAAGAAAAGAATGACAAGGTAAACAAGGAAAAGAAATCATAAGGAATTTATCAAAGTTGAACTATTTACATGCCTACATGGAAAAATGATAATTGTAACTTATGAAACTTTTCTCAGTATGAGGATATTTGAAGGGAATATAAATGTGTATATATATGCATATACATATATATATATACATAGATATATATGTATATATATATATACACACACACATACATACGTATATATGTCTATATAGGAGGGCATATGTGTGAATGAATACATATGTGAGTGTGTGTATATATGTGTACAGGTATACATAGACAGAGGGCACAGGATCAATTGAATAGGATGGGATGATATTTAAAAAGTGAAATTGAGAGGTGAGAGAGGAATATAATGAGAGGATATGAGGAGAGACAGAATGGCGTAAATTATCTCATATAGAAGAGGCAAGGGATAAGTGTTACAATGGAGGGGAAGAACAGGAAGGCAAAAGGGAATGGGTCAACCTTACTCTCATTGAATTTGGCTTAGGGAGGGAATGACATACATACCAAATTGGGTATCTTGTCCTACAGGAGAGTAGCGGGGAAGGGGATGAGAGGGGAGATGATGGAGGGGAGGGGAGGTTGGTGGGGAGGGTAGTTAGAAGCACATACTTTTGAAAAGGGACAGGGTCAAAGTCAAGAATAGAACAAGTGGGGGGTGGGATAGGATGGAGGGAAATATGGTCTTTCACAGTATATCCACTATGGAAATGTTTTGTGTAACTATACATGCACAACCTATATTGAACTGATTATCTTTCCCAGTAAGGGTGGGTGACAAGGGAGGAAGGGAAAGAATCTGAAATTCAAAGTTAAAAAATCAAATGTTTAAAAAATACATTTATTATTATTATTATTATTATTATTATTAATTTACATGCAACTGAGAAATAAGATATACAGATCCTGGGGTATGGAGATCCATCTTGCCGTACTAGAAATTCAGAGGGGGAATGGGGGAAGATATAGGAGAGAGCAGATTGGGGCAAGGGTATACAATGGGATCACTGTTTGGGAGTGGTGGGTAGGGTAAAGATGGGGAGAAAATGTGTAACTGAAAATCTTGTGGAAATGAATGATGTAAACTAAAAATAAATATAAAATTTAATTTTTAATAAATCCTCTAGTTAGGCTCTTCAGCTTCTACAATTACCTCAAGTCACCCGACCCTCTTCTTCCACCAGCAAATTTATCAGTTATCTCTATATTTCCTCAATATTTATCCCTACCTCAAATCCATGTAAGCTGGTTTCTACCCCTGTCATTGCTGAAATTGCTCTCTCAAAGGTCACCAAAGTCCTACCCAACAAATCCAATGGACTTTTCCCAGCACTCATCCTCCTTGACAACTCAGCAGTATTTGACATGGTCACTCCCTCATTCTTGAAACTTTATTCTCTTTTGACTAACACTGTCCTAGTTCTCCTACTCTTCTGCTTGCTCCTTCTTTGTAACTTTCAATAGCTTTATAAAGTTATTTAGTCATGTTAAATCTTCCTTCACAATGTAATTCCAAGTTCTTCTTTTCCTGCTACCACCACATTAGTCGTAGCCCTCATAATTTGTCACCTGTACTATCCTAATGGCCTCTTAATTTGTCTTCTTTAACTTTCATGTCTCACTGTTGTAAAATTGTGTGGACCAACTTTTTTTCTTATATGATATCTTGTTTTTTTCCCCAATACATCTAAAAGCAATTTTAACATTTAATATTCTTTTTTTTCATCAAATTTTGAGTTCCAAATTTTCTCCCTCTCTCCTCTTCCTCTCCTCATTGGGAAGGCAAGCAATTTGACATAGGTAATACATGTGTAGTCATGCAAAACACATTTCCATGTAAGTCATTCTGTGAAAGAAAACGCAGACAAAAAAAGCATCCAAGAAAAATAAAGGAAGTAAAGAAGAAGTATATTTGATCTCCTTTCAGGCTCTACCAGTTCTTTCTCTGGAGATGAACAGCACCTTTCATCATAAGTACTACAGAATTATCTTGGATCATTATATTGCTAAAAACAGCTAAGTTGCTGTTACTGTGTACAATGTTCTCCTGGTTCTGCTCATTTCATTTTGCATCAGTTCATGTAAGTCCATGTTTTTCTGACAGCATTCTTCTCATCATTTCTTAAAACACAATAGTATTCCATAACAATCACATACAACAATTTGTTCAGTCATTCCCTAATGGATGGGCACCCCCTCAATTTCCAATTCTTTGCCGCCACTAAAAGAGTCACTATAAATATTTTTGTACACATAGGTCCCTTTCTTTTTTGTTTTTTTATCTCTTTGGGATGAAGATCTAGTAGTGGTATTACTGGGTCAAAGGGTATGTATGCATGGTTTCATAGCCCTTTGGGCATAGCTCCAAATAGCTCTCCAGAATGGTTAAATTAGTGTACAACTTCACCAATAGTACATTAGTGTTTTAATTTTCCCACATTTCCTCCAACATTTGTCATTTTCCTATTCTGTCATGTTAACCAATCTAACAGGTGTGAGGTAGTAACTCAGAGCTGTTTTAATTTGTATTTCTCTCATCAATAGTGACTTTTAATCATTATTTTTAATAGTGATTTAATCACATTTTTTAATATGACTATAGGTAACTTTGATTATTTTATCTGAAAACTACCTGTTTATATACTTTGATCATTTTTCAATTGAGGAATAGCTCTTGTTTCTATAAATTTGACTACATTTTCTATGTATTTGAGAAATAGTCTTTATTAGAGAAACTCACTGAATTTTCTTTTTCATGGTAATGATTGCCAACTATGCATTTTCCTCCATCCTATTTTCCCTGTTGATTGTGATCTCTCTCTTCTTTTATCCTGTCAATTCTCAAAAGAGTTTTGTTTCTGACTTTTACCTCCCCCAAACTATCCTCCCTTCTATCAACTTTACCTCCTTCTCTGGTCTCCTTCCTTTCCTACTTCCCTGTATGATAACATAGATTTCTTCACCCAGCTGAGTGTATATATTATTCCCTCTTTGAATCAATTCCCACGAGAATTCATGTGCTTACCTCCCTGCTTCCCCTGTTTTCCCTCTACTGTAAAGTTTCTTTCAGCCCTTTTTTATGTCAGATAATTCATCTCATTCTACCTCTCCCATTCCCTTCTCCCAGTGCATTCTTCTCCCTCCTCTCTCATTTTTTTTTAGATAATCATACCATCACATTCAACTCACACCTTTGCTTTCTGTTTATATATACTCCTTCTAACTGCCTTAATAATGAAAAAGTTTTTAGGAGTTATAGATATCACTTTCCCATAGGAAAGATAGAAAGTTTAACCTTATGATTTCTCTTTCCTATTTGTCTTTTTATGCTTCTTTTGCCTCTTGCATTTGAAAGTAAAATTTTCTATTCAACTGTGGTCTTTTCATGAGAAATTCTTGAAAGTCCTTTATTTCATTGAATATGCATTCCACTCCACTCCCCACCCCCAGCCCATGCACACATAAACACATACACACATAAATACATACACATTAAAACTTGTACTTAGTTTTGCTGGGTAGGTTATTCTTGGTTGTAATTCTAGCTCCTTTGCCTTCCAGAATATCATATTCCAAGCCCTCTGATCCTTTAATGTAGAAATTGCTAAATCTTCTGTTATCCTGACTGTGGCTCCATGGTATTTGAATTGTTTCTTTTTGGCTGCTTCTAGTATATTCTTGGAGGTCTGGAATTTAGCAATAATATTCAGGGAGTTTTCGTTTTGGAATCTCTTTCAAGAGGTGATTGGTGGATTCTTTCAATGTCTTTTACCCTCTGGTTCTAGAATATCAGGGCAGTTTTCCTTGATAATTTCTTGAAAGATGGTGTCTAGATTATTTTTTTGATCTTGACTTTCAGGTAGTCCAATAATTCTTAAATCATCTCTCCTGGATCTATTTTTCCAGGTCAATTGTTTTTCCAATCAGATATTTCATGTTTTCTTCTATTTTTTTCATCTTTTGATTTTGTTTCATTGTTTCTTGATGTTTCATAAAATCATTACCTTCCATTTGTTCAGTTCTAACTTTTAAGGAATTATTTTCTTCAGTGAGCTTTTGTATCTCCTTTTCCATTTAGACAATTCTGCTTTTTACAGACTTCTTCTCTTCATTGAATTTTTATATGTCCTTTTTTCCATTTGGTCAATTCTGCTTTTCAAGGCATTCTTTGCTTCATTGGATTTGTGTGCCCCTTTTGCCATTTGGTCTATTCTGTTTTCTAAGGTGTTATTTTCTTCTGTATTTTTTTGTGCCTCCTTTACCAAGTTACTGACTTTTTTTTCATTATTTTCTTGCATCACTCTCATTTCTCTTCCCAATTTTTCTTCTATCTCTCTTACTTGATTTTTAAAATCCCTTCTGAGCTCTTCCATGACCTGAGACCAATTCATATTTTTCTTTGAGGCTTTGGATGCAGGAATTTTGACTTTGCTGTCTTCTTCTGAGTATGTATTTTAATCTTCTTTGTCACCATAGTAACCTTCTATGGTCAGAATTTTTTTTTCTGTTGTTTGCTCATTTTACAGCCCATTTCTTGACTTCTAACTCTATGCTAAAATGGGGTTCTACTTCCCAAATGGAGGGGGCATTGTTCCAAGCTTTAGATTTTCTTGTGCTGTTGTTTTCAAAAGTAATTCTGGGGTGGCTAGGTGGTACAGTGAATAGAGCAGCGGCCCTGGAGTCAGGAGGACCTGAGTTCAAATCTGGCCTCAGACATTTGACACACTTACTAGCCATGTGACTTTGGGCAAGTCACTTAACCTCAATTGCCGTCCAAAAAGCAAAAAAAAGAAAAAGAAAAAACGTAATTTGGGGACAGATAAGTTTTTGGTTCTTCCAAGGTGATATGATCTAGGGTGAGATGTTTTTACTACTCTCCTGTACTGTAGACTGCTTCTGAGTGACCACAAGCACTCTTTTCAACTTTGGAACCATGACCACAGTCACTACTTCCCTGTGGCCACAATTTATGTTGTTCTGCTGCTCCTCCTTGCGCTGGCACTAAGATCCAGGACTATGACCTTGATCCAAGTATAGGCAGTGCTACAGAGTCCTGCCCCTGGAATAAAGGAACCCCTTTAAATCTTCTGATCCATGTCTGATCTCCTTACCATTTGTGGGCTGAAAGGTCTGGAAACTACCACTGCTACCACTGATTCAGTGCTGGGGCTTGGTCTGCACTGGCATGGCCTGCGCTGGACTATACTCCTCTCTCACCTAGGTATGGCAGACCTTTCCTACTGACCTTCTAAGTTGACTTGGGCTACAAAATTGTTTCACTCCATCTTTTTGTGGCTTCTGCTACTTTAAAATTTATTTATAGCCATTATTCAAAGGTATTTGGAGGGGTTTAAGGGAGAGCTCAGGCAACTCCATACCTTTACTCTGCCATTTGGGCTCCACTCAACCATTTTTATATTAGTTATGATTTCATTCTATATTGAGGAAAATCCCTGTGCTAATGTAGCTGATCATGCCCTCCATGGATCCCAGAAGGGTAGAACGATTTGTCTCAGATCACACAGTCACTGTTTGTCAGAGTTGGGATTTGAACCTAGGCTCTTCCTGATATTAAAGCCAGTTCTCTGTCCAGGATGCCTCTCATTATGAAATTAATCTTTTGAAAACACAGTAACTTTTCTCAGGTTGTTCTTATGCACAAAAGCTTTCAGGGTCTCTTCTTTATCTGTAGACCTTGGTATGATTCTATTCTCTCTATATATGTCTATTGGTCATTAGTCAATGACTTCACATTAAAATATCAAGAACTAAGTTAAAGACATTTTAAAAATTTCAATTTTCAATACCTGCTCCTCATCCCCCCACCCCTGCCACTTTCCACTACTTCCACTGTCGTTGCAGTGGAAGTGAAGGGAGCCACATAGAGCCAAGAACATATAACCTTTGTTATATGGGCTGCTATGGCCAAATAATATGTCACCAAATGGTGATGAACCTCTCTACTTATTTCGGATAGCCCTTGGAAAGAAGACTTGATCTGTTGCTAGGACCATACTCCAAAACCTTTCTGGAATGGTAGAATTGGCTGACAGTTATGCTCTATTGGTATACTTTCAAGAACACGGGGTCAACTTTATGCCATGATAAAGTACTTGAGGTATTACATAATTTCCAGTTTATAGATAATGTATCTGGGACCCATATATGTTAGATAATTTGCTAAAGGTAAGCTAGTAAGTGAAATCTTAAATAAAAATGAACCAACATCAGTAGGAAGTGGATGATAGGGGAAATGGGTTTCATTTAGTTACCCCTACTGTCTTATCTGGTTTCCCTTATGATCAAAGGCAAGGATTTGTAAGACGGCTGGCCAAGGTTAGGTTAACCTGCTTGATAGGAAATTGAGTAGACGTAATTATAGCACATGGAGAAAGAATTTAAGAGCCCAGAAATCCCCCCAGGTGATCTCCCAGTCATAAGTGATACTATGAATTTGTCATCTTCTGACAGGAGCAGCTGATGAGTACCTTTCCTTATTTTTTATTCTCAACAGGATTAATCACTTTACTTAACCATAAAAATATCACAATATTATATCCTGTGGCAAAAGTTATGATTTGACCAGAACTGACTCACCAGTGTTTATGGAGTCCTCATTCAGTCATTCCTAAGTCATAAAACACCCCCAAAGCTTAAGCCTCACTAAGCAGTGAGTAGTGAGGGCAGTATCCTTGCCATTTTGTAATATTTCTCTCCTGTTTTCTTCCCCGTTGTTCTCATTTTCTTCTGTCCACCTATTCCCAACCACATTTGGACTTAAATTTTGTCTCTAGCAGATAAATATTCTTTGAACTTTGGATCTTTTGGGCTTTGGATATTAAAGAAAAGGGCTTCAAAATATTTCACTGTAGCAGTTCCAGTATCTGAGTATAATGATGACTGCCTTTTTGCCTTCATCAGGGAAGAAGGAAATTGGTGAGAGAAAATAGCCAATATGGTAGAAGCAATATCATAAGACCTCATGCAGGTTAGGGTATGTTTTTTTTTCCTTAATGTACTAAAACTGTCTTTTAGTTGGCTTAGGGGACTAATTCTCAGACCATCAGCATATTTTCTTGGTTAACTAAGAACAAAAATAGTCAAGTCACAAAGGACTCCATTTCCTTCCTCAGGCTTCTAACCACAGATCAGCTACACTACAGAAGAGCAGTAGTCCACTGAATGAAAAATATCTTCTGGATGAATATTCTTTCCCCTGATTTTTAGTGTCCTTCCCCTGATATGGCTAAGTAAGCCTCCTCTTGTTAGATGACCTACAATCATGTAACATCATTGCAATTTTAAACCTGGAGGACTGGCCTGGTCTAATGCAACTATTGAAAGGGGGAGATGGAAGAGGAGGAGGAGGAGCAGGAAGGGAAGGAGAAAGAGAAGAAGGAGGAGGAGAAGGAGAAGGAGGAGCAGAAAGAGGATGAGCAGGAGGAAGAGAAGGAGGAGGAGGAGAAGAAGGAGGAGGAGAAGGAGAAGGAGGAGCAGAAAGAGGATGAGCAGGAGGAAGA
>CM053583.1:256229340-256260102 GCA_028627135.1 Pseudochirops cupreus | reverse complement strand
GGCATTCCTCTTGGGGGGGACAGTCAAGATCACATACTGGCTCAATTGTGTCAGTGGTGTCGGGGTCTACAGTGGATGGGGAGAAGAAAAGGAGGTCAAACAGAGAGGTTCATGAGCCACACATTAGCAAGAACCCCAGAGTACCCCAATTCCCAGCTGCTCACCTGTACAATATGCCAGATCACACTCGGGAGTTCCAGTTAGCTTGTAGACATAGAATCCACCCGTACAAGCCTTCACCTTCACCACTGTATTCCAGAGGCAACAATTACTGCTCCAGTGAGCGCAGGCTCTGTGACTAACAATGCCTTCCTCTTTTGACGGGTGGGTCCCATTCAGCCACATAGGAGCATCTGTGCCACACCTATTGACTGGCACACACTTCTCTGGCATCCTTACCCCACCAGAACCCGAAAACCGATACCATCCTTCTTTATCATTGTCACATTCCTTCTGGTTATCCAATTGGTTCACACTTCTCCAGGCCTCATCAAGGGTGGTATAGTTATCACAGGGATCAAAGCACTCATGGGCTGCAGTTGTCTCTGACTCTCCACAGTCTAAGCCCAGTTCATAGGAACGAGGCAAGAGAGTGTTTGCTGGACCTGATGGAGTGAAAAAACAGGTTCATGTTCATTGTTTTAAAGACTGCTTGGTAGAAGTCTAGTTGGCTAACCTTTCTTGATTTCTCTTGCCTCCAACTGCTAGCAACACTTTTTTCCAAACTACTTTGTGTTTTGAATTTATTTGCATTTTTTCTCTTTATATCTTTATTCTGTATATACTTATACGAGTGCTTGTTATCTTTCCTTCCCCCGACCTCCCACCCTCATTACAAGGGAAGCTTTTTGTGAGTAGATTTTGTTGTACTCTTGGTACTTTTACCCTCTGTGTCTAGCGCAGTGCCCAGCTCATAGTAAATGCTCGTGGATAGGTTTTGCTGTATTTGTGGTACATTAATCCTCTTTTTGATGCAACAGCCATCAGCTGAATGAACATGGAGTTGAGAACCGAATTGGCAGGACAGACATTACCAACTGGCCTTAAAGTCAGGGCCTCCGTTGTAATGAAATCACTATATAAGTGGTAACAAGGTGGAGTGGAGGGGAAAAAAGAGGAAAAAAACCTTTGCCCTTTATTAGACTTACTTTACAGAGATGGCCACACCTGTGATTTCACTGGTATAGGTCATAAGAGTGGGGAACCTGTGGCCTCAAGGCCATGTGTAGCCTCAAGGCCATAGGTTTCCCACTCCAATAAGAAATTCCTTGGACTAATATAGATTGGAACCATTTTTTTTAAAGCATATTAGGGGATCTCCTGGGCTCGTTGAGAGATCGCGATTTGCTCAGGGTTTCACAGGTCAATGCTGCCAAAGGTGAGGCTTCAACACAGGTCTTCTTGTTCCAGGGCCTGCTCTCCAACTGTTATGCCATGCTGTCTTACTTTATACTTAATTAGTATATAGTTATCTGTGTGATTTTGGGAAAGTCACTTCACCTCTACGAACCTTAATTTCCCTGTCTGTAAAATGATGGATTTGGAGGAGGGCAAAAGGATTGGAACAAACATTAATTGCCCATGATGTGCCAGACACTCTGATAAGTGCTTTACAAGTAATATCTTTCAGCTGTAACTCCTATGATTCTTCTTTTCAATCTGTTGGCCAGTTTATATATAAAGATATAAACATATCTTCAGTAGGCAGAGTCTGCACAGGGAGGACTGAGAGTCTGAGACTCTTAGAACTCCCCTTTGGGATCCAATACAATCTCCTGTTTTAAAGGATAGCAAACTGAAACTCCAAATGTCAGAGTGACTTGTCCAAAAAGTTAGTAACAAGGCTAGGAATCAGAACCCAACTCTCCTGAGACCTATCCTACTAATTCTTTCCAATGTGCCATACTATTTCCTTCCTACTATAAATAAAAAGAAGCACTTTCCAGAGATAGTATTAGAACGAATGAATTCAATACCACCATCCTGAATCTACCCTGCCTTTACCCCTATAGATAGTACAGGAGAAAACATGGATGAGTTAAAGAAAGGTTTAGGTAAAAGGCAGGGAACCTGCTGCTCCAAGGCCTTATGTGGCCTTCCAAGTACTTGAATGCAGCCTTTTGATTTGAGTTCAGGTTTGATAGAACAGATTCTTTTATTAAGGGGATTTGTCCTGTGAAGTTTGGATTCAGTCAAAGGGTCACACTTGAAAATCTAGACAGTCACATGTGGCCTCAAGGCTGAAGGTTCCCCACCCCTGGTTAGGCAAACTAATGGATGCTGGAAAAATTGTGGAGATATTCATGAAGGTAAGTAATACTTAGGGTTTAGTATCAGGATTATAGAGGCAAAAGACATCTTAACAGGGTTGGCTAGGAGGTGCAGGGAATAGAGCACTGGCCCTGGAGTCAGGAAGACCTGAGTTCAAATTTGGCCTCAGACTCTTGACACACTTATTAGCTGTGTGACCTTGGGTAAGTCACTTAACCTCAATTGTTTTTGCCTTCACCCCTCAAGAAAAAAAAAGGGAGAGTTTAATGAAGATTGCACACCAAGGCAGATTCAAGATCAGAACACAGGCCTTCTGACTCCCTAGTCATTGTTCTTCTTACTACATCGTTCAAAGACTGTAATTATCTATCTTTCCCTTTGGAGTATTCCCCATCTTTCCTCCCCAGGTTAAAGCCTCCTACTTCCTGTTATTTTAGGAGTCACTTTAAAGACTTATCCATGGAGTTAAATAAACAGCTGTGTCATATGTCTCTCAATCAGCAACTGAGGATCACTCAGGGAACTAGCTTGATGTTCATAAGCAAATTTTAGTCTGCAGTTTTCCACTATCCATAGTAGTGTTCAGCTGCCCCTGGTATTCCCATGCCCATTTCCCTCTCCCACCCTAACCAAGCTTGCCACATTGTCCTTTCAGGCTAGACAAACCCAAGACACCATAATCAGTGACATTGGGCAGGGTAACACTCACCCTTCTGGGTTGCAAATGCAAAAGCAAAAAAGTGGTAGGTGCAGGCCACAAGGAGGAGGTGAACCCGCTTCATCCTGACCTCTGAAGTGTCTTCTTCTGCCTCAGCACTGGGAGTTTTTGTATAGCTGTGGGGAAAAAAAGCACTAGGGTAAAGGGAAGATCAAGAAAGCAAATTATTATTGTTGATCATGTGACAGGCACTGCAAATAGACTTCCTCTAGAAACCGAATTCCTTCCAAAGCACACCCTTTTACTCTTCCTCCTACTCTTCATATACGCAGCTTGTCTCTGCTTCTCACTCATGACGCTACATCGCACATCTCTGTGCCTTTGCCCTAACCATCTCCTGTGCCTGGAATGCACTCTCTCCTTACCTCTGCCTTACAGAGTCTCTCTCTTTAAGACACAGAGAAATAACTGATAAATAGAAAGTATGTAGAGAATGATTTTACATACTTATGTCTACTGGTAGCCATCTCTACAGAGAGGGGCAGGGGAAGAAAAAAGGAGGAAAAAAGACATTTGCATGATAACTTTGTTACATTTTTAAAAGGAATGCAAGTTGTACATAATAGATTTGCAGTTTCATGTGCAATCATCTTTTTATTATGCTATGTTATGGAAATGCTTGTTTTATTCCATAAATAAGATTTTTAAAAGATATAGCTCAAACACTGTCATCACATGAAGCCTTTCCCGATCTCCCAGCTTCTACCTGGTATTTAATTATGTGTATATGTGTATATTTGTTCATTTTATACTATGCTACGTGTATTTATTTGTGTCCTTGTTTCCCCTGTTAATATGTGTATATTTATTCATTTGATACTATGCTACGTGTATTTATTTGTGTCCTTGTTTCCCCTGTTAATATGTGTATATTTATTCATTTGATACTATGCTACGTGTATTTATTTGTGTCCTTGTTTCCCCTGTTAATATGTGTATATTTGTTCATTTTATACTATGCTATGTGTATTTATTTGTGTCCTTGTTTCCCCTGTTTATATGTCAATTCCTTTCAAGTAGGGATAGTTTGGCTCATTATACTGGTATCCCCAATGTCTGCCACAGTACTTGACCCAGGAGGGCATTAAGAAATACTTATTGATGCATTGATTAGTGTAATAGTCCCAGAAAATTGAGTAAATGTAAGACTTCTCTATCAAATCTCATTTTACCATTGACAATCATTTAATGTCTAATCACTCTTCACTTGGCAATGGTTCCTAAACCTCTAGCTTTAATATGTTTTATTCTTTTACCACTACAACCTCTGAAATAATTAGTAACATGTAAACAAACCATTAAAAGTATCAAGAGTTCAAGGAACTCTGAGATGAACCTTCTGGTAGTAGAACACAGCACCTCCTCCTGTCGCAAAGTACCAATATAATTTCTTTTTACAGATGAGGAAATTGAGGCTCAAGACAATGAAATTACTTGAAAAATGTCACAAGGTAATAAATGACAAAGGAATTATTCGAACTCAAGTCTTCTGACTCCCAAATCAGAGGCATAAATATATGAACAAAGGGTAACCCAAGAATTTGAAGGAAAGTAAACCTGGAAGATATCAGAACTCTGATCAATGCAGTTACCAATCAATCCAGAGTATGAAACATACCTCCCTTCTCTTGGAAGAGAGATGGTGGATTATAGGTGCAGAATGAGGCATATGTTAAGACATGGTTAATGTCTTGGTTTATTTTGCTTAATTATAACAAGTAAATCAACGCCCTTTAAATTGCAAAGCCCTTGGACAAAGACCCTTTCCACCTCTCCTAGTTTCAACTCCATTTCAGTAGCGTAGCAATAAAAATCAGCTCTCTGAAAATGAGACAGCAGACTTTGCAAAATTTCCTTGGAACATATTAGGACACCGAGAAGTCTCTACTAATATGGTTAGAATTGATATTCATGCAAGCGGCAGGGTAAGATTCAAGACATTAGCTCTCATTTTACATAGTAGCCACAGTACTGATGACACGGAGGCACTCTGTGTGGCTCTGAAAGTTTCCCAGGAATGAGTGAAGCTGAAATAATATGAATCTGTATGAGAAGAGATGGGCCAGAGATTAACAAGTTCAGCCCAGGCTGTTCCATGGGACTTACCTTGCATATGAAAGCTGTGGCTTTGTTGGCTTAAAGGTATTTGGCCTCTCTGAGAAAGCAGGCTTTTGTTAAACTGGTTTTATTGGCATTCATAAAAGGACTTGACCTCTCAAACTGCTACGGGGCTTTCCTTGATTGGTGCCCCAGGTCAGAAAAAGGATGGAAATAAGAAGTATGTCCTACTGTTTTGTATACATTGAGATAAGGATTTCACGGTTAGGAAGTGACCATGAAAGCAAGGCAAGAGGCGTCACTAAACCCCAGGCAAGATAGTCATGCCTGAAAGAACTGAGTGAGGTGGATTCTTTAAGTTTTGAGCTGGGGGCTAGTTTGTCAAATTTTTAATAGAATATAAAGCAACAAATGATATCCTCCAAGATGTGTGTGATACTCACTTCCCTTATCCCTGTAAAGTTACAACTTAATCCCCAAATCAAGATTCCAATTCCTTTGTCATGAAAAGAGAAGATCCTGGCATTTTTAGTACGGCTAAGCCAAAAGAAAATATTGTAACCCAATATAGCTAGGACATATAGCTACAGTAGATGATCCATTTGGAATGCATGTTGAGGAAACAGCAAAGGAATAAAAAACTTTGGGAAATGTGTCTGGTGAGGGAGACAGGGTGAAGGGGGAGGGGCTGTGATAAAATGAGGATTAACTTAACCTCTCTGTGCTAAGGAAAGATATCATTGAACACCCATCTCCTCTGCTCTATCATACTGCTAATATTAGAAGTGGATTTTAAGAATAACTTGAAGGAACAAGCTATATCAATGGATATAGTGCCTTTTGATCCATAAGGCAAAGAAAATAGAGCTAGTAGGATGAAAATGCTTATTTCAGAGTATGTATATATGTGTGTTTATTGACATGCCTGGACCTTGTCACTTTTTTTTGGACCTTCTCTTGTTAAAAAATAATGAGAGGAAAGTAGCAAAGAAGTCCATTGGTGAGACCACCTATGTTGCCTTTTCAGGAACTTAGAGTTATTTCAAGAGTTGGACTTTGTAAGGGGTCTAATCCAAGAAGGATTACATTAGGGAAATCGTGAGAGCATGAGCTTGTGTTCCATTAGAATTGGCACTAATGAAGCTAAAATCATAGAATCAAGAGTTCTTAACCTGGGGTCTGTAGACAGATTTCAGGACTCCATGAATTTGGATAGGGGGGAAATCACCTCTTTCTATCAATATAATTGTTTTCTTTGGTAATCCTATGTATTTTATTCTTTAAAAATATTCTTCTGACAAGGGACCCACATGCTGGCCAAAAAGTCCATCATATATAAAAAAAAGTTAAGAACCTCTTTCTTAGATTAACTTTCTAAAAAAGATAATCCAACATCCCAGTCTGATCACCTATCTCTAGTGAGATTAATGTGTTATTACAGGAGGGACCAGATGAGTGAATATGGATGGTTACAGGGGTGGGGAACCTTCGACCTCAAAACCACATGTGGCCCTCTAGGCCCTTTGACTGAATCCAAATTTCACAGAACAAATACCCTTAATAAAAGGATTTGTTCTGTAAAACTTGGATTCAGTCAAAAGGCTGCACCTGAAGACCTAGAGAGCCACATGTGGCCTTGAAGCTGCAGGTTTTCCACCCCCGAACTATTGCCACCAAACGAAGCAAATTTTGAAAAGTCAATAACATCACCCTTGTCTATGAAGGCTGGTGCACTACTGCAGGTATGTATGAGATAATAAGAAGCTGTTATATAGAAAATATTTTACTTAGGCCCAATTTGCTGATATACACATGTGTTTTCCCATGGGAAACACTAAGCTCAGCCAATGAAACATGACCTTGGGGTTTTCCCAGAAGTGTGTTTGGAGGCTCCAACAACAGCTGAAGCCAAAGAAGCCTTTTCCCATTAGTATTAAACCTTACAGATCTATTCTCTGGAAAATGAACCTCATCCAGAAAGGCATCTCATAGAAAGATAAAGGTAGAAGGTACTTCACAGATGATGGAGATCAATCTCATTCCTTTAACAGATGAGGTTGGGAGCCTCAGAAATAGAATCCACAATTTGATCCCAAGTCTTCTGATTGATTGACAACTCAGCTAGTGACGGGTTTATTTTTCGAGGGATCTTTGGAGGGCTCTTGACGTACTGCCCTTCACCTCCTCCCACTCCCATCAATTCAGTCCAAGAATGCTAGCCTTAATATGGAATCCTTTCCACAGGTATTTATAAGAGTTTTAGCAAGACTTAAAATCAAGACAGACAGAAAGACACAGAGAAAGACAAAGAGACAGGGAAGAGAAAGGAGACAGAAATACAGTGAAAGGCGGAGAGATAGAAACAAAGAGCTAGAGAGGCAGACACAAAGTAAGGGAGGGAGGGAGACAGAGAGAAGACAGAGAGTAAAAGGCAAGACACAGGAGAAATGGGAGGGGAAACAGAAAGAATCAAGGGAGAGAGAGAAAGCGAAACTGAAAGACAGAGACAGATACACATAGACAAGGAAAGACAGAGACAGAGGCAGACATAGGAGAAATGGGAGGGGAGACAGAGATAGATATGGGATAAGAAAAGAGAGAGAGAGACTGAGAGATAGAGACAGATGGAGCTAGACAAAGAGACAGAAAAAGAGAGAGAAAGAAAGAGAGAGAGAGAGAGAGAGAGAGAGAGAGAGAGGGAGAGAGAGAAAGGGAGAGAGGAGAGAGTAACTCAATGCTCCTCCCTGATTTCTCCTCCATATAGGGGAACTAGGTGCCCTCAATGGTATAGGAAACTCTGAAGAAAAGGAACTGTCTAACTCAGATATGCACAACATAGAACCGTGGGTCTCTTGCTGTCCACCAAGGGATTTGGGCAGCTTACAAAAGATGTAGCGTCCACTGTGCATGCTCTTGTTTGTCACATGACCCACAGCAATCAACCATCATCAGTCTGTCCCAGTCTAACCTATCTGTGGTCTGAAGAAGTTTAACCTATTTTAATTTTGGCCCCTATCTACTGCCAAGTTGTGTTGGTCTGCCCTAAATCAATGAAAATCGGGCACGTTCTCAGCAAGTAATAGTTTCAGAAAGTTGTTTATGGGCACTTCCCCAGGTTCCCACAGCTAGTGCATATCGGAGGCAGAGCTTGAACCAAGGTTTTCCTGGCTTTCAGGACAACCCTCTATCCATTATGCCATGATGGATCTCATTTCAAGATAAATGAGCACAGGACACGCATGCCACCGTGAAAAGGCTGCTTTCTTATTATCCTCTGTGAAGTCTGCTTCCATCCATTTTATCATAGCAATCTAAGGAACAACTCTGATACTTACTTACATAATTTCCACTCTCACTTTGCCTAATATTTTCACTCCAAAAATGACTGAGAGATGGGAAATGAAATCCAACCAAGAGAAGAAAGTAAAGAGACAAAAGATAAAGTGAGAGAGCCACTTGGGCAAGGAAGGGGAGGGGAGATGTGAAATGGTTCCATCTTCTTTCTTCCCACACCCAATCTATAACAAATGTTTTGTTTTGTTTTAATCTAAAGTTTTATGAGAATGAATCCCAGATGTGAGAGTCAAGAGCTTGGGGCCCAGTCTTTGCTCTGCTCCTTACAAGTTACATGATCTTGAGTCTGTTCTTTAACTTCCTTGAACCTCACTCTCCTCGTATGGGAAAATGGGGCAGCGGGATCCTAGCTCTGGAGGTGGAAGACCACCTAGACCACTTAATTTTACAGACTGGAAACAGATGAGGCATAGGAATGTACAGAGATACTTGCCCAAGGTCACACAGGTAAGCATCAGAGGCAGAATTTGAACTCGGGTTCTGTGATTCCAGAGGCATTGATTTTATTGTGGTATTGTGAGACTCAAATGAAATAATGGAGAAAAATGTAATTTACAAACTGTGCAATGATAAACACACAGAAAGGATTATTTATTATTTCTTATCATCATTATCATATTATTGTTGAGATTATCATTTCACAGATGAGGAAACTGAGACTCAGAGAGCTTAGGTGACTGCAGAGACAGGGCTAAAATGTAGGTTTTCCTAATCCAGTGCTCTTTCTATAACACATCTGAGAGGCTAGAAATCTCCCCTTGCAAACATCATTGAAGGAGACTTCAGAAATTCTGCAGTGAGAGAAAACAGGAGTTAAAGGTATCCGTGTGAGGCGTACATTTAGAGGCACAAACCCTTTTAAAGGACCATTATTAGAATGAAAAGATTTGAAAATGAGCAAACAATGGGAGCCCTATCTTGCTGCTCTCTCCAGGGCTGGGTCCCCTCTTCCCTCTGCGGTGAATGAGGCAAAGCCGGCAGATTGCTGGCTCTGAAGCTTCTTTCCTCTTTGGCTACAGGCAGCAGCTGCTTGCAAACCCAGTGCTTCCCTCAGTTGGATCACTGGATTGCCAGAAACACAATGATTGGCAGTAACACACCCAGCCATGGTGTCAGGATGCCTGAAATGAAAGCGGGAAATGCTCTAGCAGAAGTCCTCAAAGTTAGTTCTCAATTGCCATGGGGCTCACTTAAGGATTAGAGGGGGGCAGGAGGGGAATAAATATTATAGGATGTTGCCATGGCAATACCAAATGGCTGAGGGACTCCACCACCACTATCACCTGTCCCCCGTACAGATGTTGGGCATGAGACAGACCAAGCAGCTGGATAATCAACCAGACTGTCCCATTGTCAACACAACTTTTTTTTTTTTGCATTGTAGAGTTGTGGCCTAATGTACAAATCAAAGACTCATAAAGTCTACCAATTAATTGCTGACCTTCAAAAGCATAGAAAGGGAAGAACTGAGGAACCTCATGCTTAGTTTGATAGGAATTACATTCTATCAGATCCGTAATGTGAAAGCTCTGGAAGGTGGAAGAAGCATTGACTTTGTAATCAGAAGGATTGAGATTGCTATGTGACCTTGGACAAATTGATTAACCTCTCTGAACTCCAATTTCCTTATGGGCAAAAAGGAGATAATACTCACCATCTCCAGTCACTTAAGTAATGAAATAAAATAACGTACTACATGCCAAGTGCTTTAGGAAAATGCTCCATAAAAGCAAGCCATTGTGTTTCTCCAAATCTTCCATTTCATTAGTTTCCTCAATTGCAGCATGAGGATAGTAATCGAGCCTACTTCACAGGGTTGTTGTTAAGATCAAATGAGATAGTATTTGTAAATAAAAAGCATTTAGCACAGTGGTTGGCGCATTGTGGGCCCTATGTAAATGCTTATTTCCTTCCCAGTGTAGAAAACTTCAGGGGAGGGTGCTCCTTCCACCAGTGAAGAGAATGCCCTCTCTGCAACTTATCTGATAGAATTGCCTAGACCAGGCCAGCACAACCTATAGCCCCCCGCAGCTTAGGGCTCAGGCTGCTTTAGGCATGCCAAATGATTTTGGGTGGCAGGGGAAAATACGGAGGAAAACATCTTTTGTATGTAGAAGTGTCGGCAGTGAGATTTGGATCCAGGATGTCCCTAACTCTAAGTCTGGTCCTTTATCCCTTGTGTATCTTTGTTGTCATTATTAGGTGTTATTATGTAATCTGTTCTCTCACCTTAAGTGATCCTGGATTCCTATGTCTACAGACACTCCTTCAGAGTCAGACACAGGGAGCCATTGTGCAAAGACTCTGGCTCCTCATTCCTGTTCTGCCTTTTAATATGCCCCAAGGGGCTATGATTTAATGCACATTAGTTAATGCTGCAGGTAGAATCACAGGGTTCCTAAGAAAACAGATCTGAAGCTGGAAGGGAAGGATCTTAGAAACCAATTAATCCAACCTGTATGAAGAAACTAAGTTGAAAAGAGGTGACAGTTGTCTATCGTTCATGCTCAGAAAGGACCAAATGACATCATGATGTTGAAGTCAACGTACAGTGTCTGGCTGTGGCTGCTCAGGTCAACATGAGCTTGGAAGGCTCTACCCAGGTTGGGCACAAATAGTCCATATGACCACTTGGGAGGGAGGTGTCTCTAATCTGCACATCTCACATCTCTTTTGAGCTACCAAAATTCCACTCATAAGACTTGTTGTGACCTAGGTAAGAAGAGAGAAAACTACATACCTGCACGGCTAGAAATGTCACTCAGTACCCCGGCCTGAGCATCTGTGGTTACAAAGAGATGCATTAGTCTCTCGAGTTGCCCTGGAGGATGCAAGACTAAGAAGTGGCTTGAATCTAGTCTTCCAACAAATAAAGGCTATTATGAGAGGGACCCTAACAGCTCTTGACAGGCACAGGAGATGGCAGAAGAGGAGATGGAGAGGGGCTGAATTCAAAGAACCATCTCACATCTTTGTGATGGTTTCAGGTTTGTATTACCCAAGGCCCTCAACAGCTTCTTCAGTTGATTCAGGAGGGACATCATTCCTATTTTTATCCCCTGAAATGCTCTTCCCCCTGCCTCTCCATTTATCTAATTCTGACAAGTAGTGTTGAGTAGTAGATAGGAGACCTGGGTCTCTGCCTCAGCTCTGTTCACTCCGCATCTTTGTGATCTCAAACACCTCACAACCCCTCCGGGCTTCAATTTTTTCCTTTGTAGAGTGAGAAGGTTGTTCCTTAGGTCTCTCTCTACACAATTGTTTTTTCTCCAATTCTATTGGTGTTTTTACAGGGCAAGCATTTAGGGATCACACTGCAGGAGAGGTTTCTGGTAACAAAGTAAAATGAGTAATTGAGTAACCTCCTCTGATGGTTTGTGCAACACATCACCTCTGTAGTACTCCTCCCAGCTCCCTGTTTTTAAAACTGAACAAAAATATGTTTATTTTCTTTCCTCCTCACCTCCCTACCCCATTAAAAAAAAAAGAAAAAAGGGACGTTTCTTATAGCAAATATTCATTGTCAAGCAAAACAAATTCCCGAAATGGTTATATACAAATGGGTATACATATATTTGTATATAAAATATATATGTACATATTCATATAGCTATACTATACGTGCATATATACATACATGCATGCATCTCATTCTCATATATCTCATATGAGAAATACATATATGGATTTATTACATGTACACACATATGTAGGTATCCTATGCATAGATATATACTTGCATACGTGTGTACATGTGTCTCGTACATACATATATAGTATACATACATATATTTGTTGATGTAGAATATGTGTACATATGTAGATATATTATACACATACACCTAATTCTTATGTCTATGTTTTATATGTTTATCATCATATATACATAAATATATATGTCTCATTTTCATATATATCTCATATGAGAAATATAGAGAGATATGTAATATATAGACATATGTAGGTATCATATACACACATAAATATAATGCATACTTGCATAAATATGTATATGTATCTCATATATGTGCACATATATGTTGGTGTAGAATGTGTGTACATGTGCACATATTCTATTATACACAAACATCTAACTCTTATGTCTATGTTTTATATATTTGTTATCGTTGTTCAGTTGTTTCAGTCTTGTACAACCCTGCGTGACCCTATTTGGGGTTTTCTTGGCAGAGATACTGGAACAACTTGCCATGTCCCTCTCCACCTCATTTTATAAGGGGAAGCAACTGAGGCAAACAGGGTTTAGTGACCTGCACAGGGTCACACTGCTAGTAAGTGTGTGAGCTCAGATTTGAACTCATGAAAATGAGTCTTCCCGACTCCAGGTTACGCATTCTATCCATTGCAGCACCAAACTGCCCTAATGTTTTATATGTATATACATATATAGACGTATACTATATGCATGCATGCATATAGATACATACATATCTCATTCTTATATATGCCTCATATATACATACATAGATATAGAATATGATATAGAATAGAGATATGATATATATTATGATATATAGATATAATATGCAACAGAATATAATATATCATATATCACAAATAAAATATAGAAACATATATAGAAATATAATATGAAACATATATATGTATATACATATATGTATAAAAAGTAGATTGTGTATATGTGATTCTGGACCCTAAATCCATTACCTTTTTATAATATATACCATTTTTTATAATGGTCATCTGGAATCAAGGACGGTCATTGAATTAACCAGAATTTTCAAAGTTACTTTTTTTTTTGAAGGGAGGAAGGCAAGGCAATTGGGGTTAAGTGACTTGGCCAAAGTCACACAGCTAGTAAGTATAGTATCGTCATGTAATAGTTAGTGTTGTTAGGAAACCTGGGTCCCTATCTGAAGTTGAATTTGAACTCAGGTCCTCCTGACTCCAGGGCTGCTGTTCTATTTACTGCACCACCTAGCTGCCCCAGCAAAGTTACTTATTTTTATGACTTAGTTTCCTTATCATCAAATTGTGGATTGTAACGCTATCACTGTTTACCATATGGGGTCCTTGTGAAGCTCAGATAAGATAATGAATATATTTTTATTCATTTGTGGCCATAAATCATTAGATAAGTGACAGCTACCATGTGAATCACCCATCCTACAACTACCCTAGATTCAAATACCACCTCTGCCCCTTACTAACTGTGTGATCTTTTGATAAGTCACAGCCTCCTTGGCCATCAGTTTCCTCAATTGTTAAATAAGGAGGTTCAACTAGATGGCCTCTGAGATTTTCCCTAGCTCTAATTCTATGTTCATATGACCCTGGAGCCCATTCCTCCATGAAGTCAACCCTAAACATTCTACACCACACTGATTTTTCCACTCTCTGAACTTATTCTCCAGAGTAGAAAATTTAGCATTACATTTTGTACCTTATTATATTATTCTCTAATTATTTTATTTTCTTTATTCCTATCTTCCTCAAAGAGATTATGCTATATTTAGTGGCAGGAGCCATGTTTTCTACTTCTCTTTAACAAACCTTCTCTTTCTCTGGTGCCTGGCTCTGGGAAGGCATCCCATAAGTGCCCAATAGACTCGACTTATTTTGGGCGATAAGGTTGGTCACTTGAATGGACAACTAAGGCAATGGAGTCTCTACCTTGAGGCATCTTCAAAAAGGAATCAGAGAACATTTTTTGAGCTTGTTTACTTATTAACTAGACTGGAGGCAAGGAGATGGATCATATATATTGTAGCTTCAGGTCCCCTCCAGCTCTAAGTATCAATAATTATTCATAATACGCAGAGGGCATGCATGACAACCTGGTGTTCCTATTTCCTAATGCTATGACTGGACAGGATTCTGGTGCTCACCAAGCAACCCTGCTCATTCCACCATCAAAGTTCCCAACTAGCACAGTGAGATGGAGCTTCCTGCTTACAATTTTGTGGTTGAGGGAAGTTGTGTGTTTATTCTTCCCTTTGGTTTGAATAACACTTTCAGACTTCTAAGATTTATGACCCAATCCTTATGGTGTCAATTCCTGTCACCTGGGCAACAGTGTAAATATTAAAGAAGAGAATCATTATTAATGGAGCAGCCCTATAAGAGAAAAAAGTATTGGCTCCTCCAGCATACAGAAATCCTGTGTCCCCAGGCTCAGATGCCTACCTGACTTTATCCTATATCCCTATTCCACTCCTTCCCTCACCGAGGAGATCATGAATGCAATTAATTACCTCTCCGAGTGATAGGTCCCAAGTTCAGAACTTGATCTAGGTTGATGGCATCTCCGCTACGGTGTCTGGTCCCTGAGCAAGACTGTAGTGAAGAGAAAGTTTCGGAAGGAAATTCTTACTAGGTTAGATCCCATAACTGAATTGTGGCATAGCCCACAACCCTTGACCATAATCTCCCACTGTGAAGCTAAGGGCCCAGAAAAAAACCAGTTTCTAATTCCAGAGATGCAAGAGGCAGTTTTAAAATATCAAGAACACAAAGAAATGTGGAAAAACATATGAAGTGGTACAGATGGAAAATGTTAGGATTCAAAGAGCATATATACCCAGACTATAAAAATGATAGTAAAGAAATACAATGCTAAAGAAGAAAGGATTAGGACCAGATATATGAACAGTAAAGATGTCCCTCAGATGGAGGGATATTGCATGCAACAATGTAGATCACAATCAATTCTTGCCAGTCTATCCTGTGCTACTCATGTCTATGTCCTCCCCTAGATTCATGATAGCAGCACCACCCAACATACTGGGAACCTTCCTCATTTTCTTTGGAGGATAGCAATGAAGTCCAACAAATTATTGTTACTATCTTGTTGAGGTCTGGGCCGGTGAAGCACAGTTTCTGGTGAATCTTGGCTAGCTAGAAAAGCTTTGACTATGTTCCTGTTGATAGACCTTATATCTGCAATACAAAGGCCAGGATTTTCTCCAGCTTGACTGAAGGGTGGTGAATTTTTGGCCACAGTAATTCTCAAAGACAGTCTTTTGTTGTGGAAGCATTTCGATCTGCATCAGCAAACACAGATACATAATGTCCACAAATAAGAAACTCTTGGAGCAATAGTTGCTTTGGCTTCTAGAGGGGTCATCCCAGATTGGCCATTTCTGGTTCTAGGCTCTAGTCTGCTTCCTGCCACATGTAAGTCAGAGTCAAATGGCTGGCATTTTTGTGGCAGAGCCAGAAGAGCTTATTAAACTAAAATTAAATTTAAATTAAAGAGTTATTAAACTCAATGGATGCTTAAAACAGAGTGACACCTCTTCCTTTCTGGCTACAAATTGTGTCAGGACTATTTCTAGCTGCTTTCAGATACCCTTGCTGCACTATTTCATTAAAATTTATATAAGTGTTTTTTTTCTTTTAAGTCAGCTAGAAATAGGAGCTCACAGTTTTATGTGTGATTTTGTATTTCATCATGTTTGGTTTTTAGAGTATTTGCTCTTGTCAGTGGTTACAAAATTAATTGTAAAATAAAAGGCTGAGGCAAGGCTGCATACAAGGTCAGCCCCTGTCCAGGTTTCCACCAACTCCATTGTGCTTCTTAAGAATCCTGTGTTTCTGCCTTGACACACCAACCCTCTCCTCCTGCTCCCTGTGTTCTTAGACCAGGGGCTCTTAACCCGGCATCTGGGAACTTGATTTTTATTTTCATTTTTATTAAGATTTTGATAACAATATTTTAATACAATTGGTCTCTTTTGGAACCTTATGCATTTTATTTTACGCGCTTAATAATATTATTCTGAGAAGGAGTTCATAGGCTTCACTAGGGGTCCAAAAGCAGCAACAAAAAGATTTAAACCCCCTGACTTAAATTGAGAGAATAACAACAAAAAAATCCAGGACTCTCCTATCTAAAACCCAAATTCCTGAATCCTCATGAGTAAGGGTAGAGAGAGAAGAGTGCACTTTATTTGTCTTTTCTCCATTGCCTTATCTCTTTTAGGCCCAAGTATACATGAGGAAATGTGAATCTGCTGTTGGTTGAGGTGGGAAGGTTGGGTTAGGAAGAAGATGAGAAGAGGAAGGTCAACTTACAGGTTTGCACTTCTCATTCCTGGTGTCACAGAGAGACACTTCACAGTGCAGGTACACTAGATCATGGTTCCCAGCAAACTTGAACATCTGGACCGAAAATCGACCTTCGGAGGACATCCCATTCTCCACCACCTGAATAGTTGGGTCCTGAGTGCGTGGACAACTGTAAAAGATGTATTCACATGATTCTCCTCCCCAGGAGGTACTCAGTATTGAGAATTAAAATGGAATCTTAGTGGGCCACTAGAATATTGGGCATTTTAGAGGTCTAGAGTGGTCTCAGTCAGAAAAGGGGTTAGAGAAGGGGCAAGGGAAAGACATCCTTACCTTCCTACCAGAAAAGAAGTGTGCTGAGTGTCACTGACATCGTGGTGTCAATGTGTATCTAGGAATATTTCCTGGTTTTCCCTGGGACTCAGAGATCATCTAGGGGTAGGAAGGTCTTGCCTCCCTTCTATTTGTTTCTGGTCCCTCTCCCCACTCCACAATACTACTTGGATAGTCCATTCTTCCTCCTCATTTTCCCCTAATCCCTCCTCCCACCCAAGCCACAAACTTCCCTAAGAATAGTCAACTACCTGTCTCTTATGATGAAGTATTTCAAGGGGTCCGTGGCATTACTGCTGGGGGTGGCGAAGCAATTCCTCATCAACAGAACAAACTGGGATGAATCTCCCCTTTCTAATATAGTGCCCACGTAGAGTATGGCCTCAGTGGAAAGGACCACAGAAGAACCTTCAAAGGGCAGTGTGTAGGTCGGGCTAGTGAACAGAGCCATCCTCACTGTAAACATCCCTGTCCCACCAACGCCGATGTTCAGGGTACTGTAGCAGGAGAGATCACATGATGTCAGAGGCTGTGTCACAAGACTGAGGGTTAATGTGGTGGAGTAGGAAGGGTACTGGGGATGGAGCCAAAAGATCTGGGCTCAGGTTCTTGGTCCTGCTACTTCTTAGTGGTATCATCCTGGACACTAGGCCTCACTAGGCCTCACTAGGCCTCACCTCACTTTCCTCATCTGTAACATGAGAGAATTGGACCAGATGACGCCTAATGTCTCTTCCAGGTGTGAAGACCAAGCTTCTTAGTCAAGATTTGGCCTTGAATACCATCTCTAATGGTAACCACTATGTGACCTTGACCCACTCATTTCACCTTCTCGGGCCCAGTTTCTTCATCTTTAAAACGTGAAAGGATTGTACCAAGAGGAAATCTGAGGTCCCTTTCAGGGTTTAAGATCCTGGGATTTGGGTAAAATGTCCACAGTGGGCTCAGGTGTTCCTATCCCATAGGCTGCTGAATATCCTCAGAACCAGTAGGAAGGACAGACTTCTGCAGAGAAGAGCTACATTCTCTTCCCTAAGCTCCTAGGTGGCACAGTGGACAGAATGCTGGGCTTGAAGTCAGAAGGACCTGAACTCAAATCTCCCTCAAAACATAGGAGCTCTGTGACTCTGGGCAAGTCATTCATGCCTCAGTTTCTTCATCTGTAAAATTGAGATCATACTGGCACCTCCCTCACAGGATTGTATTAAGACCAGATGAGGGCTTTGCAAACCTTAAAGTCCTCTCTACAGAGGCAGGCTGTCATACCTGATAAAGGGTTGGGCTGCTGTTTGGAGGCTGACTTCCATGTCCAGAGGGTAGGCGCACTGAAAGTTGATGTTGACGTCCGTATCTCGGACGATGATTTCCTCAGACAAGTAGAGAGTGTTGCTATAGATGGCATGGGTTTGGTTTTTCTAGATGAAGGGGACAGAGAGAAAAGGCCACCAGACTATAGTTCCTGTGCAAGCTAGCCTTAGGGAAACTGTGAAGTTAGTGAAGTTCATCTTTGGTGTTTTCCTTCCACTCCTTTCAATGTTCCTGGACCCTTGACTTTTAGGATACCTGCCCCTGTATTATAAGATCATAGGATTGAGAGTTCAAAAAGTTTCAACCCCTCTCATTTTGCAGATGAGAAATTAAAGTCAAGAGCCATCAAGTGACTTGTCCAAGGTCTCTCAGCTAGTAAGTGAGAAGAGCCTAGATTTGAAATGAAAATATCTGACTCCAAATTCAGGGCTTTTTCTACCATGCCATGGTCTCCCTCGCTTCTCCCAGGGCTTCTGTCCCATCCCACCTGTCAGATTCAGGTATAAAATGATAACAGCCAAATTTGCAAACTTTCCCAGGGGTATTCCATCTCAAGATAGGACTCTGGAAGATGGAAAAGTCTTTAAGATAAAAAAGAATAAAGCATTAATGGTGTAATTTCAGGCCCCAGGCAGGTAAAGGCAAAGATATTTTGCTGCACTGAGCCTTCCCTTTTATCTCATGTCATAAACTGAAGCCCTCTCTGCCTTCTCTGCTCATATTACATGTACATGGGCAGCTGAGTGGATGGAGGGCATGGCCTGGAGTCAGGAAGACCTGAGTTCAAATCTTGCTTCAGATACTTGCTGTGTGACCCTGGGCAAGTCACTTAACCTCTGTCTACCTCAGTTTTCTCTTCTGTAACATGAGGATAATAATAGCACCTACCTCCCAGAGTTGTTGAAAGGATCAAATGAGATAATAATTATAAAATACTTAGCACAGTACCTGATTGTATAAATGCCATATAAATATTAGCTATTGTTATTATATTATATAAGGCCAAATCTGGGTTATTTGCAATAATTTTCTCTACAGTTGGATTTTTCAGAGTATTATAGAAATGATCTGATCTAGCCCACTGCCTCCAACAACTCCCCATGGAGTTATTTTAGAAGCTTAATATGGATTATTAATCTTCCCATCTCTAAGTTCAAACTCAACTCTGACTCTTACTGTGTAATTATATGCAAATCACCCTCATAAAGCCTCAGTGTCCTCATCTGTAAAATAGAGATAATAATATTTGCATTAGGGATGGCTAGGTGGCTCAGTCAATAGAGCACCAGCCCTGGAGTCAGGAAGACCTGAGTTCAAATCCGGTCTCAGACACTTAACACTTACTAGCCATGTGACCTTGGGCAAGTCACTTAACCTCAACTGCCCTGCCTTGCCCCCTCCCTCCAAAAAAGCAAAATAATAATAATAATAATAAATACTTGCATTACCTGCCTCTCAAGGATATTGTGAGACACATGCTTTGTAAACCTTAAAATCCTTTAAGAAATGTGAGTTTTGTGATTAATATGGAAATGTTTTGCATGACTGCACACGTATAATTTATATCAAATTGCTTGCCTTCTCAAGACAGAGGGAAGGGAGAGAGAGAATATGGAACTCAAAAATTTTTTAAACATTAAAATTTTTTTGTTTAGGAGTGGCTAGATGGCTCAGTGAATAGAACACAGCTCTGGAGTCAGTAGGACCTGAGTTCAAATCTTACCTCAGATACTTGACACACTTACTAGACGTGTACCATTGGGCAAGTCACTTTATCCCAATTGCCCTGCCTTCCCCTCTCCAAAAAAAAACAATTTTTTTATTGATCTGTAGTTGAAAAAAATAAAATTAAACGTAAGAAAAAAGAAATGTGAGCTGTCTATTATTGTTGTTGCTCTTATTAACCCTAATCTGTTCCCTTATATGACCCTTCATATAAGAAGCTTTTCAAATCATCTCTTTGTTGCTAGGCTGCCAGTTAACTCCTTAACAAGAACTTAGGTTTTCAAGGAAACAAAAATTTCCTTAAATCCCTCAGGGCTAATCTTGCCTATAGGCACAGCAGGTAGACATTCCAGTGCCATGGCTTTGAGGATAATAACGAAGGCTTCCTCTACCCCAGAACATTATTTCCCCAACACTGCTCTTACCATTCCTGGAATTTCACTATTACATATTAATTTCGCTGAGTTAAGACACTATTGTCATCTGCAGAGAGGTGACACATTAAGCCATCCCCAGTATGTACCAAATGTTCTCTAAAGTGTCTTCCCACTTTAGAATGCTAAGAGATTGTGTTTCAGTGCAAAAACTGGCTAAGTGAGAAGGGGGCAGAGAATGGGAAAGTTTGGATGGAGGAGAGAGGAAGGGAGGGATCCAATTAGGGGGCAATAAGAGAGGAAGGGAAGCGTGTTTGAGGAAGACAGTGTAGAATGAAATCACTAGGCAGATTAAAAGAAAGGAGGAGATGCTAACACTAAAGACGGGGGACTGAAGGAGAGTGAACATAGACTAAACAGTATTACTGGGGCAAGACCTGATTCCTGGACCCAGTTGTGTTGCAACAACATGACTGATTAGGCTTGATAAAAGTCCCAGGGAAAAATCCAGGTGTGTGAAGAGAGATATGTGGGGTTTTCTGGGATACAGAAGCCAAGACAAATCACATTGTGTAACCTGCCCCAAACACTGTCCCACCAATAGTTTTAAGTGGGTGTAGAATGAAACTTGAAAGAGAAAGTAAGTCACTAAAAGAAATCCTGAGACATTATATGAGAAGGGATAGGGGCTTTGCCAAGATGGTCGGGGAAGGAAGGTAAATAAGGTATAGATTTGAGGACAGATAGATAGATAAACAGACAGACAGATAGATATGTGTGTATATATGTATATATACATATGCATGTGTATATATATACATATGCATGTATATATTTACACATATACATGTATATATACACACATGTGTGTGTGCACAGACATGTGCATACGTGTGTAAATCTCAGGTCATAAACAGGACAGTTAGATAGCACAGTGGATAGAGTGTTGGACTGGAGTCAGCAAAACTCATCTTCATGGGTTCAAAACTGGCCTCAGACACTTACTAGATGTGTGATCCTGGGCAAGTCATTTTAACCCTGTTTGCCTCAGTGCCTTGTCTGTAAAATGAACTGG
This sequence comes from Pseudochirops cupreus, assembly GCA_028627135.1. Taxonomy (NCBI): domain Eukaryota; kingdom Metazoa; phylum Chordata; class Mammalia; order Diprotodontia; family Pseudocheiridae; genus Pseudochirops; species Pseudochirops cupreus. Next base: position 256,238,837 of record CM053583.1, on the reverse strand, counting down.
AGAAAGTGACTGCAAACCACTTCAGTATCTTTGCCAAGAAAACCCCAAATGGGGTCACAGAGAGTTGGACATGACTGAAAAAAAACTTACCAGGTCATTCAAATCAATCGCCTTTTCCCAAGTGATCTACCAACTGCCTTCCCCAGGTCACTGCCCAGCCACCTGTAGGCACCACAAGTGCTTTGTCTCTCCCCACTCCCAAATGACAGAACCTCAAGCCTTGCCCCCAGGAAGCTTCTATGCCACTTACCACTAGCGTGGTTCCACATGGCCCATTCCGAGCTGGAGTTACCACTGACACCCAGCTCTGGTTGTCCTTCTCTTCAAAGCCAGCACAGGCACTATCCTTCAAATATGTAAATATCTGCTTAAAACCCAAATTTTCCAGCAGGCACTTATTCAAAGACACCTTGATGTCACTGGCCTCACAATACAGATCAGGCTTCAGGTGGCCAATATCTGAAAGAGTCAATGAGGGATAGGACAACAGAGTTCTCAAACCTGAGCTGGATGGAAACTTGAGAGGTTAATTAGTCAGCTAATAAACATTTATTAAGCACCTACTCTGTTCCAGGCATGATGCCAGGCACCAAGGATACCAAGGAAGGTAAAAGATAGTCCCTGTTCTCAGGGAGCTCATAGTCTTAGAGGAGAGACAACGTACAAAGAAAAATATGTTCAGATAAGTCGTATGTGAGATAGATGGGAAATAATTCCCAGAGAGAAGACAAAATTAAAAGGAAGAAAAGCCTTTCAGTCAAAGGTAGGATTTTAGAGGAAACTTGAAGGTCACCTCTTCTAGCCCCAATCCGGAGCTTCACTCAGCACCTGGGACTTTCTCATCCTGGACCATCCCTCTTCATTACTGGTCCTCTTCTCTCATTCCAAAGTTCCTTCTGGGGGCCTCTCTTTTGAGGAGAAGCTCTGTTCACCAGGTTTCAGTCACCTCCCAGATTTGCTTGAGACTTTCTGGACTTTGCTACCACCCCCTGTGTGGGTACCTTCCCTCCCTCTCCACCTCTCTTTTTCAGTTCCCTTTCATACACTGCCTTTTCCTATCAGCATGTGAGCTTCTTGATGGCCAGGACTATCTTTCTGCTTGTATTGTAACCCTACGGCTTAGCATAGTGCCTAGAAAATGCTTGTTGTCCTGTCTTACCCTCCCTGAGACATGAGTCCCCTCCAGTCACAGGGAAATCATTCTCTCAGAAGGTAGTTAGCTGTATTATTGGACACCTCTAATTGTCTGACCTAAAATTTCTTTTGTAACTTCTATACATTGACCCTAGCTCTGATTTTTTGACCCAAAATAATAAATTTTAACTCCTTTCCACACAATAAAAGGTTTTAACTCAGATGTCCTGTGTTAGAAGCTGGGGATCTTTCCACTGGATGGAAATTTTGCAGGTTAGAATCCTTATAGCCTATAAATGGCTGACTCTAATACTGGCCTCTCTCTCAATCACCAGGATACCAGGCAAACTCTATCAATTAGCACCAGAAAACACTTCATTATAACTGCAAACTGTTCTGTGTGGACTCTGCTAGGTGCTTATGATGTTTCTATATAGCAAGTAGGCTGTGACAGAGTGGTAGTAGTATGGCAATCAATCGCTAACGTTCATTTATTAAGCACCTCCAAGCATTGTGCTAAGTTCTGAAGATACACAGAGAGACAAAAGACAGTTGTTGCCTTCAAGGAGTCTACAGTCTGATAGGGAAGCAAACAACCAAATGCATAAATGCAAAGCAAGCTATATATGAGATAAATAGGAAATGATTATCAGAGGGAAGACACTGGAATTAAGAGGGCTTGGGGAAGGCTTTTACTTAAAGGGAAGCATAGGTGAGTAAATATCTTTTAGACCACACCCATGGACAACTTCCTACTGAAAATCTTGAAGCCTAGAGTTCCTACTTTGTCTTAAGCTACAGACTCACAGAAATGCACAGGAATCTCAGTGGGTAGGGTATTTCACATGCCTGCTTGATTTACTGGCTTATCTTCTTCCTTGCATTTCAAAGAGGGCATATATATGCACCAATGGAGAGGAAGGTATCCTTGTAAAACTTTCTACTGAGTAGAAGGAACTCTGGACCAGGAAGGAGGCAACCTGGATTGTTATTTCAGCTCTGCCATTAAGTGGCTATGTTACCTTAGATAAGCCATCTAATTTCTCTGAATCACTATTTCTTCATTATTTCTCCCTCAATAGACTGCGAGATTGTTGAGAGCAGGCACTGTTTTTTTTTGTTTTGTTTTGTTTTGTTTTAATTTCTTTGCATCTTCACTGCTTGCTTAACACAGTACCTAGCACATAGAAGATGTTCAATAAATGCTTGTTGACTTTATTTATAAATGGAAGGGGCTATATGAGATGATCTCTGAGGTCCCCGACCTCCAAGGCCCCTATTAGAGTGAAATGTCTGTTTAGGGAGGCGGCATGGTACAGGGAAAGAACATTGAATCAAAAGTCAGAGATGTGGGCATCAAATCTGATACTCAGTACCTATGTATTGGGCCTCTGATACTCAATACCTAATACCTATGTATCCCTAGACAAGTAATTTAACCTTCTTGCTCATCTGTAAAATAAGAGGTTTGGCACAGATGTCCTCTGAGGTCCCTTCTTGCTTTGGATCTCTGATAATAGTCATGAGTCATACATTAATTATATTTAATACCAAGAGATTGGTCACAAATATTTCCTTTGAACACACATGTGCGCACACACACACATGTGCGCAGGCGCACACACACATACACACACACACACACACACACACACACACACACACACACACACACACACTTTTTATCTATTGTCCTTGCTTGGGCCAATGCAAGCCCTCCCCAGCCAAGGAACTTACCAGTAATACCTGAGACCTGTTTGCATTGGCAGGTCCAGTTTCCATTCACTGATTTGCAATCCTCATCCAAGCCACAGGCATTGCAGGTCCCTTCCACAGAGCTTGGGTCTGTAGGTTCACATGAACAGACAGATGGATAAAAAGCCTAGTAAACTCATGGTATTCATGGTGTTGGGGGGAGGGGAGGTGGGACAGGGCAAGGAGGACCGCTTCAAGGTCTATCCCTTTGACATTTCCGGGTCTGAAGAAAGATGATTCCAAAGATACCACCCCTTACCCAATCCTTCAGCCACTACCCTAAGCATATGCCAGGTTCCTCCTCACCTGTGCAATAGGCCAAGTTGCATTGTGGTGGAGAGGTCAGATTGTAGACGAAGAATCCACCCGTACAAGCCTTCACCTGCACCTTAGACTCCCAGAGGCAACAGTCACCACTCCAGTGGGCACAGGCAGTCCGGTTGACAATGCCATCATTGCTGGATGGGTGGGTTCCATTTAGCCACATTGGAGCAGCAGTGTTGCACCTACTAGTTGGGACACACGTCTCTGGCATACGCACACCTCCCCTACCCACAAAACGATACCAACCTTGTATCAGGCTGTCACAATAATAACCAGCCCTGTAAGTGGTACTTCTCCAATACTCATCTAGTAGGGTATATTTCTGGCATGGATCCACACAGATCTGGGCCCCATCAGATTTGGTGATGCAGTCTAAGCCAGGCCCACAGGAGCCAGGGGAGCAGCGACATTGATGGCCATCCCCAAAGTAGCCAGGAAGACAGACACAGGAGTAGTTGCCAGGAGAGTTCTTGCAGACGGCCAAAGAATGGCAGCTCAGGTTGGGGTTGCTGCATTCATCTATGTCTTCACAGCCATTCTCAGGGGTCAACTGGAAGCCATCAGGACAGCTGCAGTAGTAAGAGCCGACAGTGTTAACACAATTGCTGGCTGAGCAGTTGTGCCACCCCGCAAAGGCACATTCATCCACATCTGAGCAGGTGAGGCCATCCCCAACGAAGCCATCCAGGCAGGAGCAGATCGCAGAGCTATTGGTCTCTGTACAGAATGCATTGATGTCGCACTTGGAACAGCCGTCCGCTGAAAGAGAGAGAGGAACAGGTGACAGGGTAGGGACAGATGAAGGGATACAGGACCAAACCTTCAAGATAAAAGTAGTCCAAACCAGGTCAGTTAGAGACAGTATCATAGGGACAAAGAGCTGAAAAGTGATCTATAATTCATCTAGTACAAACCCCATTTTACATGAACAAATTGAGGCCCAGAGGCATGGAGTGCTGCCTCAGTGTTGCCCATAGTTAGTGGTATTGCTGAGATTTGAACCTGTTTCCAGACTCTAAATACAAGATTCTTTCCAACATAGATCATAGAATTCCAGACACTACAACATTCTATGACCTGCCAAGAACACTGTGCCCTATGTCAATGATCCTCTTTTCGAGAGAACATTACAGGAAAGAAGTGAAAGCAAATACACTTTGTCTAGGCACCAGCAGGGCAAAGGAAGCGTACATCATACACAGATGGAGGAAGCAGTAAATGAATAGCTTGTGTGCTGTGACTTGAAAGTGTTCTAGGAAGACCCCCAAGAAGAAAAAAAACCCTTTGCCCCAGTAGAGCAAGGGAGTAGACCTAGTGAATGGAGCAGGAAAACCTCAGGTGTAGGCCTGGTTCTGCCACGGACTAGATGGATGAGTTATTTCAATGAAATCTACCTCTTGCCTCTTCTGTCAAAATCAGAGTAGGGACTAGAGCAGTGGTTCTCAACCTTCCTAATGCCGCGACCCTTTGATACAGTTCCTCATGTTGTGGTGACCCCCAACCATAAAATTATTTTCGTTGCTACTTCATAACTGTAATTTTGCTACTGTTATGAATCTATCTGATATGCAGGATGTATTTAAAATGAACATAACCCACAGGCTGAGAACTGCTGGACTAGAGGATCTCAAGGCTTCTCTCAACAAAAATGCTTCTTTGATTGCAAGTTGTCTAGCTTAGAAGAAGAATGTGTGAATTCTGGCTGGCTTCTAGCACTCACTCATTTCCCCCCAGTGGAAATAAATAATAGCAATCATGGCAAACTTTCATATAGTACTTTATGGTTTGCAAAGCACTTTTTATATCATTTGAGCCTCACAACAATCCAGTGAGGTAAGTGCTATTATTACCTTCATTCTACAGATGAGGAAACTAAAGCTGAGAAAAGTTAAGCACTTTGCCCCAAGTCAAACAGCTAAGTAAGTATCTGAGGCAGAATTTGAACTCACCACCTTCCTGACTTCTCTCTCTACAGCACCACCTAGCTTCCTAGAGAAGTTCTACCTGGAGAAGATATGACCTCAGAAGCACAGTGCCTAGCACAAGGTAGGTGGTATTGGAAAGCTAGCTCCTATTATTATTTATTATTATAATTGTTATCATCTAGAACCAGAGTATTCAGAGACAGCACCTGGAGAGGTGTCTCGAAGAAGGACAAGATGGGCAAGGACAGACGGAGTGATCCAAGACCTTCACTTACTTTCTACATGCTTATTAGCAGTTACTGGGCTCCAGGGTTGAAAAGCCACCAGCAGCAGGATCAAACAGAAAAACTGTGCCATCCTTTACACCAGTTTTCTGCCACCGTTGTCCCACTTGGAGATAAGGGGCTAAAATAGTTGCACCTTTGAGATTTCTTCCAGGCCTGATTTCTGTGACCCTTCAACCTGCACAAGGGAAGGAACACAATTATTGTGATTCATTTTATCTCTACTACAACCTTCTAAGCTCACCCTCTGACCCCAAACTCTACACAATCAGTCAAAACAGATTCCCCCTATAAAATGAGGAAGCAGCAGGTCTTTGGAGAATGTAGGTCTAATTCTTTAAAACATCATGCTCATTGTTCCAGTCTTTATCATGGAAAAACACTGGGCTTTCCACAGGTCCAACTTTGTTTCCCTTCACTGGCAGAGTGAGCTCATTTCTCCCCTCATCCTATCCCCGTCCCCACATTCCCTAACATGTCGACGCAGATATTTGGAGCCAACAATTTAGAGGGAATGACAGGCAACAGACTAAGGCCCATAGAGGAACCCACAGACTTCAGGGAGAGGCTCTGGGTGAGTGGAGATAAGGGTCCTGACTGAAAGTCATCTTACCTAAGATCTGACTGAAGAGTGACTCAGTTCCCAAGAATTTCCCCTATATCTATCTATATATAACATTAAAAGGGCAGGAGGCCACACCTCCTCTGTTTGTTCCTTTGGGTTTGAGCTTGTTTTAACTGGGGGCATTTCACACATTGTTTTCCTTTTCTCACCAGGCTGACTTTTCTCATTTGCTGTGGTCTGCAGTAAATTAACATGTAGGGTGTTATGCCCTTGTCTGGAAATAAAAAGGTCTTGACTTTGTAACTTTGAGCAGCAAGTGATTGCTGTTAGAGATTAACCAAAGAGGCAGTGCCCAGGGTGCTGGCCATCCTCTTTCCATCACAACAAGGGCACAATGGGCACAGTACCCTAACCCTTTGTGCAGCCCCGAGGCATAAGCAGGTGAGCTTTGAACGTGCCCTGAATACCAACCACTCTGGCACCTGGCATTCTGTCTAAACTAAGCAAGTTCCAGAGCGGGAGGCTGTTTCTGCACTTCCACATGGTGGACCCAGACCCATCTAATGACCATTGGGAGCTAGGACGTGGTGACTCGCCCATGGTGTCTTGTAGCTGACACCTGGGGCTGGCTTTTCCCAGAATGCTCATTCTCCTCATCACATTGCCCCCTATTAGTTCCACACCATAGCATCTAAGGTGCCAGGAACACTCACAAATGGTCGTAGGTGCCAGTGGGCAAGAACAGTTCTCCCATTCACCCAGAGGCTCAGTCTTCCACAAGTAGCAGTGACCACTAATGTCTTCCTGTCATGGAGCAATCATAGCCAAGAAGCAGCCAGCTAACAGGAGTCAAAATAAAGGGCACCTTGTGATGAATTAGATTAACAAGGAGGCTTCAGTGCGATAACAATTCCAGGGCAGAGGCTGGGGCTCCCTGCCTCTAAGAACTATCCCAAAAACTTTGAAAAAGGTTACTTACTGTGTTGGATTTTACAGTGCTTAGAGAAAGATTTTCGTTCATTTTCAGCTCCAAGATCATAGAGAACATAGAGTTGGAAGGATCTTTAAGACCTTTAAGTTTGATCCCATTTTATAGACAAGGGAACCAAGGCAGAAAAGGGGTAAATTAACCCCTGCTTTAAAACTGTTCCAGGGACAGCTAGGTAGCACACCAACACAGTAGTCAGGAGGACCTGAGTTCAAATCCAGCCTCAGACACTTGACATTTACTAGCAGTGTGACCTTGGGCAAGTCACTTAACTCCAATTGCCCTGCCTTCGCCACTCCGAAAACAAAAACGAAAACTACTCCAGGGATCATTCAGTTAGTGTCTGAGGTAGGATGTTAACTTGGGCCTTTCTGACTAGAAGTCTGGGGCTCTATCCACTGCACCATACCAGTGGCGGTAATAAAAACTTTTTCCTGTGAAATCCACACAGCAAAGACAGATTCAGTAGCATAGGCTCAAGACAACAATCAAGCAGGGGAGCCAAAGTTGTCAGGAAAGCATTAGAGGCAAGATCACATAATCATGGATTTCAGGCTAGAAGGCATTCAGCTCCAACCTTCTCCTTTGTACAGAGGAGAAAGTGAGGCCTTCCAGAGGGGCTAAATGGCTTAAGTCACAAAGCACAGGAATGTCAGAGGTAGGATTTGAATCTGGATCAGATGAATTTGATTATAGAAGAATAATTTGCAACAAATATTTGACATAAACTTTTTTAATACAAATCTGATACCTCTAATCTCGAATGAATTAGAAAAATTACTCATTGTACAATCCTCTGCCTTTCAAAGGATAAGTCGTCAAAGGACATGGGCTTCAATAGAAAGAGTACTGCTCCAGATTAAGAAGGCCTGGGTTCAAATCTCACCTTTTACATTTATTACCTATGTGACCTTAGGCAAGTCACTTAACCTAGACTCCCAGTTTTCTCATCTGTAAAATGAGGATGTTGGACCTCATGATTCCTAAGGTCCCTTTCAGATATAAATCTAAGACCCTGGAACATTGTGTGCCATTCATTTCCCTAACCCTGGGTCTGCCTTAGGGCAGCTAGGGAGGACAATGGATAAATTGCTGTACCTGGACTCAGAAAGATATTAGTTAAGTCACTGAACTTTTTCCCGTCATTTCTGTAAAATGGGAATATTAGCACTTATTGGTGAGGATAAAATGAGTTATTTGTAAAGGGCTTAGCAAACCTTAAAGGGCTAAATAGATGTTGAGTTATATCATCATTATTATCTTATATATAACTTAACAAAGACTGTTTTAGAAAGACCTAGCCCAAACCAGATAGGAAAGTGGTACAAGCTGGTTATCACTGTATTTGGCCAATGTTGGTAGAAATACTCACCTGCCTTTGTGTGGTAAACATCTCCCTCAAAAAGGAGATACTTACTTTGGAGTTTAAGAGCAGAGTAACACAGAGGATAAAAAGTTTCAATATGATTGCCTTTGGGCAAAAAGAAAGAACCCTATGTCTTGTGATAAAAAGTGCCCATTTTCTTTACAAGCCGATTTAGGGTGGCATTGAGACTTCATCAGGCAATACCGGACGTATTCTTCAAAGAGGCCAAATGAAAAAAGATCCCATGTATGCTACAATATTAATAGCCCCACTTCTTGTAGCAGCAAAAAAAAAGTAATAATGAAATGGTTGCTGATCAGATAAATGAAAATCATTGGAAGAAATTTTGATATATGAATGTAAGATATCTTAAAGGAAAAAAGAAATTTTAACACCATGAAAAGACTGGTATGAATACAATTACTCTAATGATGCAAACAAAAAGAACATGGAAAGCCAAAATCAGGTTAACCATAATAACCAGTCTTTGTCCCTTTAAATGAGAAATGTGTAAATCACTTAGCACAATGCTTGGACCGTTAACTAATAGGCACTTCATGAATTCTTGTTCTCTTCCCTCTCTGCTCTCCTCTCAATAGCAAGGTGGGAGACCATAGGTACAGAAAGTTGTATGTACTATTAGATAAGGTTGTTTTGTAAATCAGTATTGAAAAAGTGTTTTTCTGTATTCTAGGGGAAGGTTCACTGGTGGATGGATGGACATGGTGTAACTATGGTGTAAAAACCAAAGACATCATTAACACTTTAGAGTTATTCTCACCAGAAATCATCAACTAAGTTATCACCAATTGTGAAACCATCTCAGCAGGCAAGCTCCTTTGAACTGCTTGGTTACCTTGGCCTTAGAGACTTGTGACCCTGGTGCTGTGACAGCTCTCTATTACAGTGCCTCTGTAAGGAAGATGGGCCTGAATTTAAAACCAGAAGTTGCTATAAACCAGAGAATGATTTCCAGCTTGGAATGACACTCTAAAGGAGACAAGGTCAAACAGGGATTGTTTATCCTAGGTCTTTATTTTCTCTTAGAATATTTTCATTCAGAATGGAGTAGTCCTATGCGTCCTATGGCTTGTAAATGATGCAAATCTTTTGGCCTGGACTTAAGAGGTCACAGTTCTTCCTTGATTTTTACCCA
>CM053583.1:256209784-256228840 GCA_028627135.1 Pseudochirops cupreus | reverse complement strand
TCGTAGCCGAGCTGACTTTAGTGGGAAGTATCTTTGTATGCGTTTTGGAGTTCTAGGATGGGTTTAGAGTCCTGTTTTATGGGTATTTTGGGGTGGCTATGTGAGAGCTGCGATATGCTGCTGCTGCTATGCCACCATCTTGGCTCTGCCCCCCTGTGCTTCAGTTTTGTAACCAATCATGCTGTTCCCTATGCTTCGGCTTTGTAACCAATCACATTGCTCTCACTCCCATGATGTCATCTGCCCTGTTCTAGTTCTCATTCTGTCCTTCCCAAACCCTATATAAGGGGAACTGTCCTTTTGCTCTGGGTCTTTGGCATAAATGGAGTAAACCATTAATTCATTTATTGACAGGCAGCAGGACCTTGCTAATGTTATCTTGTGTAGAGATTTACCTCAGTTTACCTTTTTGTTGAATTTCAAACACAGCTCTATTAATATGTTCAGTTCTTAAAGTCCTAAGAAAGCTTTCCCTGGGTGCTTTTAGCCATCCAAATGCCATCTTTCTCATCACCTTCGTTGCTAAAGTTCTGTCAAAAGTTAAATATAACCAGTGCCTCCACTTGTTATTAATTCTTTCTGCAATCTATTTCTTTGACATTTTTTTACACAATTGACTACATCTTCCTACTGTATTTCCTCTCATTTCTCAGTCTCTGACATTCCCCCACTCTATGTCCTTCTCTAGCCTTTATAACCTTTGGTCTCTTTCATTTACTCCTTGTCTTTGTACAAGTTTCTCACAACAATCTGTCCTTGGCCCCCTCTCTTTTTACTCTCTTCCTTGGCAATCTCCTTCATTCCTACGGCTTCAGTAAACCACTTCTATGCAAAAGACTTGAATCTATACCTCCAGTCCTTGGAGTTTTAGATCTATATCTCCAGCTACCTACATGACTCCAGCTACTGAGATGTCTGACAGGGATCCTCATGCTTCATATGTCAAAAACAGAGGTTATTTCTTCCCCTTCTCCCCAAACTAGCTTTTCTGTGAGTGGTACCAGCCATCACCCCTCTCCCACACCTGTAACTTTTGGTGTATCTTTTGCTCCTCTTTTTTCCTTCTCCTCTCATTTCCAGCTACCAGGTTTTGTTTGGTTGCATCTGCAACATGTCCAGCATCTGTCCTTCGGTCTTTATTACCATCCTAGTAGAGGTCTGGCATAGTACTTGACCAAACTATTTGTCTTCTCATGTTCCCTCTTTCCAACCACAAACACCCCACATGCCCTTATTTTTCTCATGTTGACATGAGCATGAATGTGACATAATGGATTGAGTGATGGAATTGGAGTAAAAAAAGGTAAAGGCAAGAGGCTGACAATCTGACCTTGGGAAAATCACTTAACCTCTCAGTGCCCCAAGTAATTCTCTAAGATCATAAGACACAAAATAGATACTGATTTGTTCTGATAGAGATGGCTTCCTCACTGGAAGATTTTTATACCAATGATACCACAGATAACACTGATGGAGAGATTAGAATAATAATATCAATATCAGGTACTTCACAGGGTTGCAGGGTGGCTAAAGTGAGCTGATATTTGCAAAGGTGCTTAGTGAATTTCTCTTACTATTCTACTGTTATTAAGCTTGCTTTTTCTTGCACATAGGATGATAATGGAATTCCCTTGCTCCAGAATCATCACTGGCTCCCTTTACCTACTAAGTATTCAAATTCCTTCGCCTAGCTTTCAAGGTTCTCCATCATATGCAACCAAGTTACATTCTCCAGTCCTATTCCATATTATCGTCTTTATATTTTCTATGCTCCAGAAACAATATACTATTCTTTGTTCTCAAGCCCTGTCCCCACCACATACCTTGCACTCTCTTATCTTCATGTTGTTCATGTTGTTTTCTATGTCTAGAATACCCTCTATTTCCCTCTTTGTCTTTTGAATTCTTACTCATTCTTTAAAGTTCAATTCAGGCACTCTCCTCCATAAAATATTTTCTGATTGCCTTGTCAAATTCTTCCTTGGAATTCACAGGGTATCTTGCATTAATAGCTCTCTAAAGCTCTTAAAGTATCATGAAATGTGTAGTTCAGAGTTGTCTATTTGTTCACTTATCCCCACTGGACTAAATGCTTCATGAGGTTAAGAACTGTGTCTTATCCAAACTCTAGAACTCAGCATTTAAAACAATGCATTGTTGTTGCTGAGTTGGACAGTCATGTCTGACTCTTCATGGCCTTGTGGACCATGCTGTAAATGGAGTTTCCTTGGTGAAGATAATGGAATGGTTTGCCATTCCCTTCTCTAGTGGATTAAATCAAGCAAAGGTTAAATGACTTGCCTAAGGTCACACAGCTAGTTAAGTGTCTAAGACCAGATATGAACTCAGGTCTTCCTGACTCCAGGCCCAATGCTCTATCCATTCGCATACCACAATGGCTACATGCTATTTACCACTTAAATTTCTCACTTTACTTAGGCTTTGTTTGGCTCTTAAATTTAAGGCCTTTTTTTCTTTATTTTTCACAGCCAGATTGCTTCTCTCATTAGAAAATCCTTGCCAGAACCCAGGGAATGGAGCATCTGCTGAATTCAGGTGAGACAGCAGAGAAACTTAACCTTGCTCATCTAGTGAGGTGTTGTCTCTGTTTCAACCCAACTGTTCATTACTCCTTTTTTTTTTCATTTGTTCCACAGCGAAGTTCAGAACTGATTTTGGTCCGATTTGACACAACATCAAAAGGTATCAGAGCTATACATGATTTCCAAATTGTTGTTTGGTTTGCTATATTGGGGGCATAGGCTTGTTTGGAAACACTGTCCTTTTGATCTTTGAGGTCACACAATCTAATCCAATGGTGCTCATCCTTCCTAATGCTGCAACCCTTTAATACTCATATGTGGGTGTATCTCCATGTGGGCGGACCTGCCTGGAGACAGATAGAGGAGTGGAGTCTTGGTTCCTAAGACCATCAGAAATACGTGTTTTCTGATGGTCTTAGGTGACCCCATTCGACCCCCAAAGGGGTCACAACCCACAGGTTGAAAACAGCTGATCTAATCCCTTACTTACACAAGTAAAGAAACCAATGCTCAGAGACATTGAGGTAGCACAGCAACAGAGTGCAGTGAATAGAGCAACAAGCCTGGAGGCAGGAAGACCTGAATTCAAATCTGACCTCAGATACTTCCTAACTGTGTGACTCTGGGCCTTAGTTTCCTCATCAGTAAAAATGGGGATAATAATAATAGAAACTACTTTCCAGGGTTATTATGAGGATCAAATAGGAAAATAATTGTATTTCACTTAACACAGTCCTTTGCATATAAGTAAGCACTTTATAAGTGTTTATTATTATTATTAGAATACAGGTTTTCTGACTCCAAATCCAGTGATTTTTCTTCCGTGTCACAATGAATCTTAAAACAAGATGAAAGCAAAAGAGTTTAGAACTAACATCGACTTTAAAGTGAAATGATCTGGATTCAAATTCTGCCTTTGATGCTTGCTATCTGGGGATCTTGAACAAATTACTGATCTCTGTGGGCCTCAGTCTTCTAGCCTCCAAATGATGGGGTTTGGACTAGTCGGCCTCAGAGGTCTCTTCTTGCTCTCTGATCTATGATTCTCTGATTCTTCTGTAATTTTTAGTGGATTTGAATGAAATCTGATCTATGAACCAAGATATATAATTGCTCTACATGAGGGATAGAGAGCTACTGGTAGCAATGAGTCTGTATCACTGGTTTGAAGACCCTGCAGATACTTGGCTGAATGTGAAAGTAGAGCTCCTGGACTATGCCACCTTACCTCCCTCCCTTCCACTCTAACCAATAGGAAGGTTCTTAGCACTAGAGTCAGGGATGTTGCACTCAGCTTCTACGATGGGATCCCCCATTCCTCTTACCTCGAAGAAGCCAATGACAGTCAGTTTCCTGGAGCTGATAAAGGCCTTTGTCTGCTCTCGGCTAGTGAGCAACATGGTACTGAGTCTAATTTGATTCCGCAACCATGCAACGAGGGCTGTTGCTTCAATGACCCCTGAAATAAGAAACAGTCAGAGTGATCCATCAGGCATATTGTGTCTGTGGGTAACAGCCCTCCTTGGCAAGGTTGTAACAGCAGAGAAATGTGTCTTTCGCACTCTGCCAGGTATCTACACATTTTACATCATTCCCAACTCTTACCTCTTCAGACCTTTGTTTCTACTTTTGTGCCTCTCTGGACTTGTCTTCCTCCAATAATGATAATATTGTTATTACGCATTCATATAGAACTTAAAGTTTGCAAAGCACCTTACAAATATCTCGTTTGATTCTTATAATAACCCTGGGAGAGAGGTGCTATTATTGTATTGCAGAGGAGAAAATTAAGGCAAAATAGGTTAAGTGACTTACCCAGGGTCATATAGCTAGTAAGTATATGAGGATTCAAACTCAAGACCTCCTGACTTCAAATATTATACTCAACCCATTCATTCTTGAGGAAGCTAGGTGGCGTGGTAGATAGAGAACTGGGCCTGTGATCAGAAAGACCTCTGTCCAAATCTGCCCACAGACAGATTACTAGCTTTGTGACTCTGATCAAGTCTCTTAAATTCTGTTTGACTCAGTTTCCTCAACTGTGAAGTGGGGACAATAACAGCAACTACCTCACAGAGTTGTTGTGAGGATTGGCACATGATACACACTATGTAAATGTCTATTACCATCCTTTACACTCTCTTTCCAGATTCTTCTCTTTCCACCAGATCTTCTCTGTATCTGAGTAATAGTCGGCACTTTTGAAAAGTTTTAACAGTGACCTTAAATTAATATGGCTCTATGAGAATTCTTTTTATCAATCCCAGTTGTGATGGCTAGAGACAGTCTTAGTATTCCTGGGCACAGATGGGAATCAAAGCATCAGTTATTCAAAAGGGTAGGAGACCATCCATATAACAGGCCTAACAAATTTCAGGGATGCCAGATAAGTGAAGAGAGATTCTAGGGTTGGCTGGCCACTGCCAATTGCCAAGTTTTCCCAAAAAAAGTAATTAGTGATCCAAATCACCCTTCAGAAGCCCCTGGGCCATCCATTTCCTTCTCCCCTTGAAGTTGTCTGTGAGAACTGGATCATAAACTCCTCAAGGTCAGAGAAGTTGTCTTCTAATTCTATTATAGCCATGCAAAAGCCTGATAGGGGTTAAGTATAGAATAAGTGCTTAATAAATGTGTGTCAAATTAATTTATTAGAAAGGAATTAGTCCTTTGTGGTCCATCCCTTTACATTTCATTTTTAAGAATGTTTTTTTAAAGTTTTTTTTAAAAGAGATACATTGGTTCACCTTATAGTCAAATTAAATAATCACCAATTTATTATGTGCTTACTATGTTGCAGGGCCATATACTAGATACTGAGGATAAAATGACAAAAAAGGAAACAGTTTCTGCCCATTGACAAGTTCACAACCTCTTGGAGAGATAAAAAAACATGGATAGATAGATAGATAGATATAGACATAGATATAGATATAGACATAGACAGACACAGACACAGACACAGACATAGACACAGACATTAGATATAGATATAGACATAGACATAGATATGTATATATACTGATAATCATTTCAGATCATTTGAACCCCATTAAGGGCCAGAGCCTGAACTAATCAACCAGATATGATTTGCTTTACTCTAAAAATGCCCTTACTTGGGTCAGCAACTATAGGATGAGGCTGACCAGGAGCATTCTTCCTGTAATCACTAAAAGACAGGAGGCCTAGAACCAGACATTGTCTTGAATAGTAGGACCTCTCTTACCTTGGTATCTTATGGACATATGCTATGCAGGGGAAGCAGATATGCTGGGACTGTAATTTCAATCGACACTTTGTCAATTGTTTTGTCTTATTGTATTTAGAACTTATTCAACTAAGAAACTTTCTTTTTCATGGTATGGTTAAACACATATGGAGACCATAAATATGAGGGACATAAACATCTAGAATTGGGGTTGTTCTAGAACATATTAGAAGGTTTGTCATTCTTTTATCAGTCAATCAGAATTTATGTTCTGACTGGGTGCATGTATGTATTCTGCTAGCTTTAGGGGAATAAACAATATGATTTATATATCACCTAGCCTGTTTGCCTCTTTTAACCAAACTTTCAGGTGAATAATACATATACAGGGTCGGCTAGGTGGCACAGTGAATAGAGCACCAGCCCTGAGTCAAGAGGACCTGAGTTCAAATCTGGACTTGGACACTTAACACTTACTAGCCATGTGACCTTGGAGAAGTCACTTAAACCCAGTTGCCCTACCTTCCCCCATCCAAAAAAAAAAACTCCCAATACATACACTTACATACAAATACAAGATAATTTGGGAAGGAAGCAAACACTGATAACTAGGGAAGTTAGACAAACCTTCATGGAAGAAGATAGTACAAACCACATGGAAGAAGAAGGTTCCATGTGAATAGAAAGATAGCCCTTCTGCACGGTAGTCAAATAAATACCAGCACTAGAAAATCAGTTGCTTTAATTGCATTTCAGCAGCATCGGCCCCATGTCACGTGGGAAGCCTCCTGTCCTGTGAAAGGAAAGGACAAGTGGTAGAGGTACTCCCCTATAAAGGCTGAGCCTTGAATGAATGGAAAGATAAGGAGACAGTATATTCTAAGCAAGGGGACAACCTATGCAAAGACATGGAAGTAGGAAATAGAAGGTCAAGTTCAGGGAATAGCTAGGAGATCACTTTGAGAGGACCACAGATTCCTTAAGAGGAATAATATGAAATACATCTGGAAGGATAGGTGGAAGTCAGATTTTGAATGTCTAAACACCTGGTATAGGAGTTTGTGTCTTATCATAAGCAATAGAGAACCACCAAAACTTTTTGAACAAAAGACTCGTCAAATTTGTGTCTTACAAAGATTAACTTTATATCTCCATGGAGGATGGATTGGAGATGGGAGAGACTAGAAGCTCTGAGATCAATTAGGAAGCTGTTATAATCATTTAGACAAGATATAGTGAGGATCTGGACTAGATTGATGGCTAGGTAGATAGAGAAAAGGGAACAGATGAGAGATATGGGGAGGGAGAGAGGATCAGAGGGACTTGGTAAGTGATTGGCCACTAGGCACAGGGGTGAATCAAAGATGATTTCATGTTTACACACCTGAGTGATTGGGAGATGGGAAGATAGTAGGGGAATCAGTAGAAAGAAGAAATTTTGTTAGAGGGGTTTGATGGAGGCCTTAGGGAAAAAATGAAATGTCATTTTGGACATATCGACCTTGAGATGACAACCAGAGATCTGGGTATAGATGTCTAGCAAAGAGTTGATGATATGAGACCATAGTTCAGGCAAGAGACTAGAGATGGATATATAAACACGGAAATCTTCTATATAGAGATGACAAATCTGTGGAAATTGATGAGCTCATTAGTGAGGCTGGTGACTTTGCACAGCTCTGCCTCACTTAAATCCAATTCACTTACTTGCAAGTCAAGACACGACCTTCCTGATATCATCAATCCTCTTTGAGAAAGAAGAGTCAACAACAACAGCAGCCAACCAGAGTGAGAATATGGAGAAAGCACAGAAGAGGACCCTGGACATAGCCTTGGGAAATACACTTAAACAAGTAGACAGAAAATATCTGAGGAGTCAACAAAAGAGACTGAGAGGGAATGGCTAGATGAGAGGGAGGAGAACCAGAAAAGCAGAGAATATCCAGGAGGACAAGGTGGTCAACTGTATCAAAAGCTACAGAGCAGTCAAGTGAAATAAGAACTGAGAAAATGCCAGTAACTTGAGAGATGGCTGGTAGCTTGGAGAGCAGTTTCAGTATGAAGGGAGGGGAGGCCAGTTTCTAAGGGAATTGGTTGGGGTGGAGAGAAAGACTCAAATCTAGGTAATGGATGGAAGGAGAATGCTAATCAATGATTGTAGTAAGAATCTAAGAATGAGATATAACCATTTAGACTGAACCTCGAAGGAGGAGACTCTGCTAAATGATAGAGACAAAGGTCAGGAAGGAAGTGGCAGTGAGGACAACGAAGTCAGCTTTTTCTGCCTCCTGGCACAATATAGATGAGGCCAAATTTATTTATGTAGAACGGGGATTCCACAGGATATAGATGAACTGGAGGGCAGAGGTCTTGGAGGAGTATGGAGAACAGGAAGACTATGTAGAGGTCCAACTAAAATGGAAGGAAATGAGAATTAAAGGGACAAGTATTAGGGAAAGAGAATTTTCCCCTCAGCAGAGAGTGGATCTAAATCACAAGAATAAGGGTCATGGGAGTGGGTAGGTGGCACAGTGAATAGAATGCCAGCCCTGGAGTCAAGAGGATCTGAGTTTAAATCTGCACTCAGACACTTAACACTTACTAGCCTTGTGACCTTGGGCAAGTCAGTTAATTCCAATTACTCTGCCTTCCCCCCTCCAAAAAAAGGCACCAAAAAAAAAAAAAGAATAAAGGTCATACAAAAAATTTAGGAAAAAACTAGCTAATTGGAACTCCCACCCTCCTAGGTCCTGTGATGATAAAGAGTGCCAGACAGGCGACAGTTGCATAAACTTTGATTTCCATGACTTATCTGCTGTGGAGGGTAATGCAGGGGAAGGGGAGAGTTCTAAGTGTTTGTGATTTATGAAAACCAGAATAAATTTATGGATAATAAAGCAATAATAGGTAATCAATAGAAACTAGATATGTGTGAGGCACATTTCTTACGTGCCTGCCTTACATCCAACAGGTCTTCAGTAAAAAATTGGAAAATAAACGGATCTTTACTTTCTGCCAAGCATGATATGTCCCACATTGCCCCCAGGAAGCAGCATAGTCTTGAGGACAGAAAGTTTGGCTTGGAAGCAAGAAAATTTGGGTTCAAACTCCTCCTCTGGAACAAATTATGTGACCTTGGAAAAATCACTTAATCTCCCACCTCAGTTTCCCTGGCTTTAAAATAGGAATAATAATAATTATATAATATAATTATCAATTACAATATAATACATTATAATTAATAATAATGATGACAATAATTAATAATAAAATTATTATTAATAGTGCCTAACTTCACAGAGTTGTTCAGTAAGGCTCAAAGGAGATAATATAGGTGAAACATTTAGTTCACATTTAAGCACTATGTAAATGCCAATCGTCTTGTTTAATTTTTCACTGTCATCAATAACCTACAATGCAGTCAACATCTATGAATTTGCCTTGCCTTATTTCCAGCTTATACCAAGGTAGCCAGTCCCACCAACACTTCATTTGATCTGACTCTCAGAAACTAGGTGTTCCAAATGATTTTTGTCAATTCTCCCTAAGAATCTTTTCTTAGGTAGGTTCATTGATACTTCTAAATTTCACAGATCTGAGGTGCCCCCATGCCTGGCAATATGTCCTGTTCCTACCAGGTCACCACAGTCATCCTGGTCACCCACACACAGTTGGAACAACAAAATGACAGCAGCAGGCACTGTGAATCAGCCCATTTCCTGGCAAATGGCTTAATGGAGTCAATGTCTTTCAAAAGTCAGATGATGCCATAATGCCTAAGCCAGAAACGCATTGTGAATGATTTACAGAGATCTCGTGTAGAGCTGTTTCTTTCTCTCATTTATTCATAGATGCCTCTGCAAAGAAGTTTCACTATAAGAATGAACACTGTTTTGGCAGGTCTTTTAAATTAATTGTACAAAACTTCATCTGCCTATTATATTTAAATAATACTTCCCTTTTAAACTATTCCTAGCCTTTTCATAGAATCCTGTGAAGAATGTCAGGTAGACATCATGATATCCATTTGGTTAGAGCAGACAATATCATTCCCATTTGGTAACTGACAAAACAGAAGGTCAGAGAAATGAAGTACTTTACTCAAGGTCATACTGCTACTTAATGACACAGCTGAACCTAGAACCCAGGTCCCCAGCTTTTTCCAAGCATCTTCCTTGGTTCTGGTTCTATTCCAGAGAGGCCCCCAAATGAAACAGAGTTTGGAAATCTTTAATATACCTCTAACATTGCATAGCCTACAGATAAATTCCAAGTCACTCCACCTCACAAAGGGGTCTCAAAGATGAAATATTCCCAGACTCTATGCCTCCACAGATCCTGTCCAGGTCCATCTAGCTTCCCAAAGTTGCAATAACTTTACTATGTTGCTTAGACATGCCAGAAAGAAAGCAGGCCCATGGTTCAGGTCCATTCCTCCAGCCAGAAGGACCAAAGGCTGCCCAAACTAGTTGAAATGTTCCTCCGCTTTTCTGTCGCCCCCATCTAGCACCCCAATCATTGGAATGAGTTTTTAGGAACAAAGAAATACAGCTGCCCACTCTGGGCAATTTTTAAAAATTCCCTGTTAAGATTCCTCCTCACCAACAGCTCTATTTAAATCCAGCAGTAAACATATTAGAAGAGATTTCCTAGCTTTTAATTGTAAATCAGACATCCTCCAGAAGAAACAAGTTGATGACAAGTTCCCTCAAAAAGTGACCTACTAGTGGTTATCTTCCTTCCTATCTAAGTTTCCAGCTCCTGCCCTTCACTCTCCAGTAGCCCCACAACTCTGCTGTTCATGCAGATCGTTGTGTCTGCTCTGCCTCTTACATAACCTATACAGATGTTAAATTTTTAACTGGTAGCTGTTCTGACAATTTTGGTACGTGAAACCATTGCCCTCTGCTGGCCACTCAGAGAACTTCAGTGAACCAAAGTCAATCCTAGACACACACTACCTGCCCCATTTCTAGCACCCCAGCTTTGGCTTTGAGATGGGAGTTCCCTTCCAATTGGGTGTATGCAGGGACAGGGGCTGTAGAACACACCTGACAGTCTGATTCCTAAGACAAAGAGCATAGTTTAGGACCATAAATCCTTCCCCCACTATCCTTCAGTCTCAAATGATCTTTTTCTATTCCCCAAGATGCTGTGGCAATTTCTGTGTCTCCCATACATTGAACACTAAGTGTATGCTGCCTTATAATGTTATAAAAGGAGGGAGGATGGAGATGAAGGCTGATCTAGTCTCTCCAATCAGCCAGCAAACACCTCCATGGCAGGGACACCTCTGCAATCTGAGAGACCTGGTATATGGTAGGTGACTTCACTGGAGAATTTCCAAAAAGACATGAAATAGTCAGAAAACAATGCTTATTGAGAACAGATCCAGCATACAATGGGTACAGAGGGAAGGGTTTGGAGAATTATTTTCAGAAAATCCAGAGACTTCTCCACCCAACCTTTGTTTTCTGAATGTCTCCTTCACTCTGAAATGTCATTGGAGAAACAAGTAGGGATGGGGGGGGGGGGGGGGAAGGGGAAGAATCTAGACTGAAGCCAAGGCAAGCTCAGAAGATGCCAGAGGGGTGACCCAGAAAGCAAGATCAGGCTGCCCACTAGATCCATACTTCCTGTCAATCTGAAAGTTTGGTTAAAGAAGGCAAACAAGATAGGAAAGATGTAAATCCATATTGTTCATTTCCTTAAAGCTAGCTGAAGCTAGCTCAACCTGTATGTATAAGGAGCCAAAATGTAAGTTCTAACTGTCTGATACAAGAATGACAAAGTTTTTTATGTTCTAGGACAATCCCAGGATGTCTGTGTCCCTCAGATTTATGGTCTCCATGTTTAACTATACCATGAGTAAGGAAGTTTCTGAGTTGAATAAGTTGTCAATACAGATTGACAAGACAGTTGACAAAGTAGTGTCAGTTGGAAACTAAGGTATCAGATACCTGAGCCTCCCCTACATAGCACATGCCTCTAGGAAAGATAAGAGAAGTCCCACTATTCAGCCTTATCTGGTCTTTGAAGTTGCTGACACAGGAAAGGGCAGTTTTAGAGCAAAGCAAAGCAGTCTGATTGGTTAGTTCAGGCTTTGGCCCTTATTGGGGTTCACATGTTGTCATTCTCCATACCAACCCTACAGTCTGGAGGGAAGATGCCATTTCTCTTTCCCAGATGTAAGAGGCAGAAGAAAAAAATGATACACAAAGTCAAAGGGCCTGAGTTCCAATCCTGCCTCTAATACTACCTTGTGTGATCTTTGGCAAGCCACACCATTAAACCTAAGTCTCAGTTTCCTCTTTTGTAAAGTGAAAGGGAGAGAGTAAACTGAATGACCACTGAAATACCTTCTGACTCTAATGATTCTATAAGAGTATCTGACATCAAAGAAACAGAAGCAGCTTAAACTCTGGCCTAGGAACTGGACCCTGGGGCATTTGCCCCCCATATTCCTGGGAGAGAGTCCTACCCTGAATAACTAGCTCTGTGACAACAATAGCAAGCCTTTCACAATCCTTTATCTCTTAATCCTCCCAACAACACCCTAAAGTTCAGAAGAGGCCCATGGGGCACATGCTCTCGTCACCACTTCATAGAACAGGAAACTCAGACTCAGAGAATGTATGAGATTTGCTAAAGAGCATGCAGTTCATTTGTGCCAGTGCCAAGACTGGAAACTAAAGGTATCCCACCATATCATCCTGTCTCTCCTGCTTCTGGTCTATACTTGTGCTACTACTCTCTATGGCCACAGATTAGATCACAAATTAGGGTCTATTATTAATGATCCGTCAACGATTGGGATCATAGATTAATTAATGATCCATAGGTCATTAGTGGCATAGTTTGAAAGGACCTGTGAGGTCAATTTCAGTCACTTTTTCAGTCATTTTTACAAATGAGGAAAAGGAGGCCCTGAGGGGGCACTTCGCCAAGGTCACATAGCTAATAAACTGCAGAGGCAGAGGCAGGATTCCAAAAGAGCCCCAGGTGACCCTGAATCCAGGCCTCTTACCACTGCCTCATGCTGCCTCCCAGGTGTCAATTTGGGAGTCAGAATCTCCACTAATGAAATTCCCCCTTGATTTTCATCCCCTTCAAAAACTATCAGTTCCTGGGCAGGATCTCTTCGTCATGTGGAGGCCCGTGTTCCCAGTGACAAATCCCTGACAACTTCTCCCAACCCCTCACTGACCCCTGCCCATGTTTCCTACAGACCGTGAAATCTGATCTCCAAAATCCCAGGCTCAGTATTAGAAAATTAAGATCATCACCATAACTGATGGAGACCTACAGCACCCACCTAGGAAGGAGGGGGTGTCACAAAAACCCCCGACCCAACATACTCAAATCTCCCCTCCCCCACTCCCCTTGGGAGAGTTGGTTCTCATTAGAAGCTTGAGAAGGAAAAAGTTTATTTTTCATAGAATAACATTTATTAACTGTAAGGGGCTTTCTCTATATTATTTCATCTGATCCCTGTGCCAATTCTGTGAGGTGGGTACAGCAGATATCATTAATCCCATTTTACAGGGAGGCAAACTGATATTCAGAGCTTTGATTCAAAGTCAGGTGTATCCTTAGTCCAAGTCCAGCACTCTTTCTGCCGTCTCAAAGAAAGATCAGGTTAGAAGGGACAGGATGGTAGAAATCGTCTAGTCCAACCTCTCATTCAACAGAAGAAAAAATGGGCTGGGAGAAGAAAGGGTAAAATGACATCAAAGTAATCCAGCTAGCCACTCTCATGCCAAAGCTGGCCCAGGTGTTCTCAGCTGGAGACCCAGCCTGGTATTCTTCCCACTGGGTTGTGTTCAGATTCAGCTGAGTGATGCCCCAGAATTTCTGGGAGTTTCTTTGTTCTCTTCATTCCTCTTCTCTGACTCAGTGTCCCCATTAGTTAACCAGGAAGTCCTGGGACCACAATGAACTCTGAGCATCATCAAACTGCAAAACAAAACAGGCTAAAAGGAACTTGGGATATGGGGTGGGAAAGGAACAGGCTCCAGGGAAAAATTCATCCTTTCTCTTCCCTTCTACTCCCTGCCCTCCCTTCCTCTCCTCTGCCTCCAGCACTGCAAGGGGTGGGGACATTCTTGGTCTGCTGAGGCAATAAAGAAAGCTTTAATGTGACAAAAGATTGGACCCAAAGCATAGCTTGGAGGCCTGCCCAGTTAGGCTAATGACCTAAGGGGTTGAGTGAACTCTCTTTCCTTCAGTCCAGCTATTGTTTTCCCCAAACCAGTTCTCACAGAGAACAGGCCTCCTTCCAGAGTGAGGATCTGCAAGGAAGGGACTGGGGTCAGTTACCTCTGCAATCAATGGGCTGCTGTCTTCGACCTTCAACAAAAAGCTTCACTGTGGGAACATCTTTGATAGAAAACTCTTGCTCCAACAACTTCTCAGAGGTGATGTTCACTTTGCCAAACAGGACTCCAGTATTTTCTTTTCCAATTATATCCACTGCTTTGCCCATTTCCTTTATCAGATTTTGGGACTGTCTTGATAGAGGATTGTCTAGAAGAGAAAAAAAAAATGATAATGAAGGAAGGGCATAAATTTAGAGATGGGAGAGATAAAAAGATGAAGAAATAATCTTCTTTGGTGTCCCTAAACAAATTGCTTAGGGTTGGTGTAGGACAGTTAGGTGGTGCATGGATAGAGTCTGGGCATAGAGTCAGGAAGACTCATCTTCTGGAGTTCAAATCTGGTCTGAGACACTTATTAGCTGTGTGACCCTGGGCAAGTCACTGAACCCTGTTTGCCTCAGTTCCTCATCTGTAAAATGAGCCTAGAAAAAGAAATGACCAAGCACTCCAGTATCTTTGCCAAGAAAACCCTGGTCTTTATGGGTGGATGGATTAGGTGATTGCCTATCAATCAACATTTATTAAGCTCCTATTATGTGTCAGTCATTGGCTAAGTGGTAAGCATACAAAAAGGAGGCAAAAGATATGATAAATAGGATATAATAAGCTGAAGGAAGGTGGTAGAATAAAGAAGAGTTGGGAAAGACTCCCTGTAAAAAATGCAGCTTAATTTGGGACTCAAAGGAAGCCAGGGATGTCAGTAAGCAAAGTTGAAAAGGGAGAACATTCTAGGCTTGAAGGACAGCCAGAGAAAATGTCAGAAGTTGAGAGGTGAGGTGTCTTGTTCAGGAAACAACAAGGAGGCCAGTGTCACTGAAGTGAAGGGAACATGGTAGGAAGTGATGTGTAAGAAGATTGGAAAGGTATGAGTGGGGTACACTCTCTGCACCCATTCTCAGAATGAGAAAGGAGAGAAACTATCTGGAAACCAGAGATAGACTTTTACAAGACTGGACAGACCTGAGTCCTGGGTTTACACAACCCAAACCTACCCTCCTTCCCTTGTTGTCATCAGCATTAGGCCCCTTTTGGGAGTTTTAGACCTCCACCCTTGTTTGTGATCTTTTCCCCTCCCTTGCTTTCAAGTTTACCAAATAAAGACATGGATAATACCTCGGCTTCCTGTCCCACCTCCCAGCCAATAGGAGATAGTGGTAGCTTCTTTGTTATCTACCACTGGGTCAGATTTCGAGCCAAGACTGATAGCCCACCTCCCAGCCAATGGGAGAAGGGACAGCCAGGGGGAGGGGGCTTGACTGCATTAGGGTATAAATTCTTGTTCTGTCTTTTGTAATATGCCTCCTCTGCTTGATCCTCACCACGGAGAGGACCACCCTCTTCCTGCAGGGGAAGAGAATAAAACTCCCTCTTCCTTCCTCAAGATGCCTCTGACTTTTGATTTTTCTTGAGTAGGGTATTTTTGGAGTCCCACAGATTGGAGGGGGCTAGACTGTGATGGGCTTTAAATGCTGAACAAAGGCCTTTGCATTTGACACTAGAGATAAGAAGGAGCCACTGGAGTTTATTAATGAGGAGGGGTCACAGGATAAAACCTACACTTCAGGAAAATCCCCTTGGTCGATGATCAAGTCCCAAACTCTCAGCTATGTTCAACTCTTGATAAAACTGTCCAGTTTGTGGTTATTCTTCCTTTTTTCCATGATCTTTCAAAGATTACTGACATCCACTCCACAATCACACCCATCAGTTCTTTCAGTACCAAAGTTCTTAGGGGATAGGTGCCTTTAATTCAACATCAGGACTGGGTTCTCTGAGATAAAGATATCTTTGGCTACCCCCAAGGGAGTGACAAGCAACTCCCTCCCAAGTGTATATTTGAGTGAAATCTGCAGGAGACTTGAAGGTGGATGTTTGTGCAAAGGGAGGAGGGGGTGTGTGGCCAGGAAGCCATTGTTTTAATCCCAGCACCTTCACCTAGTCTCTCTGGGAAACACTGGGATTGGAAGCCTGGAAAGGAAAAAAAAGGAGTTGGTTTGTTTTGTTTTGTTTTTTATCTGATAGCATGGTCATTCAGTATATATATATTATTAGCTATGCTGGTTTATTTCCCTCTTCTACTCAAATGTCCACAAAATAGGCGCTTCAGGGTTGGGGACAAAAAAGAGGAAAGGAGAATGGTATCGATTCTCTTCAAAACCAGAACACTTTATCTTTATCAATTTGCTTTTCATCTGGGAACAAAGAGAAAAAAATGTACAAATTGCCTCAGTTACTAGGTACAAATCACAAGTCAAACAGAAAGCCAGTTTCTATAAGGTCTTTTTGTTCTTTGGCAGAAATAACAGTCAAATGGTGGACAGAACAATATCCAGGTACTGGCTCTCCAATCAGGACGGCTACTTGCACAACAGCATCAGAAAGTGAATAATCATTTTCATTACATTGCCAATCAATGCATAAAAAAATGAAACATTCCCCTTGCTCTGTGATCAATTTCAGTTCCCTACCTGCTTTATCATCATCATTGCTTTCGATATTTCCCATCCATCATGTTCAGCCAACCACTACTTCCTTACTAGCTGCTCCATTTTGCAATCACCTCTCAAGGTCCTTTTCAAGACCAATCTCTCTGGATTTGGATGGGTAAAGGTTGGTCAAAAAAAAATCATCCAGATGGGTGAGGGAAAAGAGGCCATGTACACAAAAATACACCAAATAAATGGGGTGGGGGGGAAGGCGTTGGCTACTTTTATATAGACTGTTTGGTGAAGAGTAGAAATGGAAGAAGGATTCCCTGTGGATGGTGAAGTCACCTAGCTACTTCTATTTTCAGAAGACATGGTGCTGATTGTATCAAGCCCCAGAGCAATGCAAAAACTTCCCAGATGAGATATCAAAAGTATTTGGTCTGACCATCCACATTGGAAAAATTAAGTGGATGAAGAATGCCTGTTGTCCAAATCATGTCGTATAGTTATATAGACAATATATAGAACTAGTCTGTCAATTGAGAAATTTTGAACAAACCCAGCAGGAAAGGAAAAAGAAAATGACCTGTATTGTTTTGGGGACCATACACAGTGTTTCAAATCATGCCTCTCTTCTCTGTGAAACAATTTAATCTTTTTATTATCAATATTCCTCCGATGATTCTATATGGATAGAATACCACAGTCATTGAAGAAATGAAATTTGTAAGTCACCCACAGAGCAATAGAGAAGCCCATGGTGGCTGTGAGTAGGTGGCAATACATTGCAAAGAGATGTATGGTGGGATAAGGAGATAGGCTACTCATGCAACAAGAGGGAGGGATAACCAAAGGATAATCCACATGCTCTATTGGTATCCATAAACTATCAAGAGATCTAAAGGAAGGTCTCCAAGTAAGTTGGTTGGGGAGAATTCTGTGGAGGATTTATGGAAGGACATAAATAAGCATTGAGGCAACTAGATAGTGTGGTGAATTGAGTGCTGAGCCTGGAGTCAGGAAGACTCATCCTTGTGAGTTCCAATCTGGACTCAGTTGTGTGACCCTGGGCAAGTCACTTAACCCTATTTGCCTCAGTTTCCTCATCTATTAAATGAGCTAGAAAAAGAAATGACAAACTACTCCAGTATCTTTGCCAGAAAAACCCCAAATGAGGTCACAAAAAGTTGGACACAAATGAAAACCTACTGAACAACAACCACATAGATGAGAGTGTAGATAGACTAAGATTTGTGCTTCTGAGAGAAACACTCATATTATTGAGATCTCAGATCCATAAAAGCAGTCAAGTACAAGGCACTGCCCTAGACACTAGGGATACAAAAATTGTTGAAGGAACACAATCAACATCATTAAAAAGCTTATATTTGACTGCAGGGAGTATGATGTAAGTATAATATGAGATAAAGTACAATGGGGGGAAGGAAAGAGCCAGAGAAAGCATTCTTGGAAAGTGCTAAAATAGAAAGAACACTTTTAACTGAAGGGGGCATCAGAGAAGGGGGTGCATAGGAGTTGGGTCTTGAAGGAAGGTAAGGAATCTGCAGGATCAGGATGATGAATGAGTATAGTCCAGATATGAGACCTGTGTGAATCCATAGAGGAGGGAAACAATAGGTAGAGCTCAGGAACAAAAAGGAGTCTGTAGGGTTACGGACATGAAGGGAAGCAATGTGTAATAAGTCTGGAAAAGTAGTTTGGAGTCAAATTGTGGAGGACTTTACTGCTACCTGGGGAATCTGCATTTATATTTTAGAGGTAATCAATTAACAAGCAATCATTAGGCACCTACTGTATACCAGGCACTGCACTATTTGTTGTTGCCATTGTTCAGTCGTTTCAGTCACGTTCAACTCTTCATGATCCCATTTGGGATCTTCTTTTTTTTTTCATCCATTTTTTAAAAATTTAAATATTTATTTATCTACTTACTTACTTTTAGTTTACAACATTCAGTTCCACAATCCCTTGAGTTCCAAATTTTCTCCCCTCCCTTCCCATGGCAGCATGCAATTTGATACAGGTTCTACAAATACCTTTGCATTAAACATTAGTCAAGTGGTAAAGAATTATCATAACCAATGGAATGAATAATGAGAAAGAAGGAATGAAACAAAACAAAACACAAAAGAGAGAGAGCAAGTAGTTTGCTTCAATCTGCATTCAGGCTCTATAGTTCTTTTCTCTGGATGTGGATAGCTCTTTCCATCATGAGTTTTTTGGAGTTGTCTTCTTTTTTTTAATTTTTTTTTATTGATTTGTTTGTTTACTTTTAGTTTACAAGATTCAGTTCCACCATCCCTTGAGTTTCAAATTTTCTCCCCTCCTTCTCCCCCCCCCCCCCGACCCATGGCAGCATGCAATCAAGTATAGGATCTGCAAATACTTTCACACTGGGCATTAGTCTGGTTGTAAAGAAGGGTTGTAACCAATGGAGTGAATAATGGGAAAGAAGAAACAAAACCAAACATGGAAAAGAA
>CM053583.1:256192843-256209284 GCA_028627135.1 Pseudochirops cupreus | reverse complement strand
GGGGGGGGGGGAGGGAGGGGAGAAAATTTGAAACTCAAGGGATTGTAGAATTGAATCTTGTAAGCTAAAAGTAAATAAAATAAATTTAAAAAATATAAAGTGAATGAGATATGGGAAAGAAGATTTTCAGTGTATTACTAGGAACCTCTAATTTAATTTTTTGTTATTGCCATTTATCCAAGATCTGACGTTTTTTAGACTGATATTTTTCCCTGAGGTAAGATACTATGTAATCATGTATTTAAATAATGGAGTGTCCTCTCCCTATTACACCCCTCAGAAATGAAAAGGCAACAGTCATTTCCATTCAAAAAAATTTTTAAAACATTTTAATTATTTTCTGGTTTTTTGGTAACTGTGAAACCTCCCATTCATTTAACTTAATAAGGCTATATTATATAGACAAAGAAAAATTATTGTCCTTCAGTTTTATATAATTCAGTAAAAAGAATTGTTTTTCACTCCATTTCCATTGCTTTTTTCATCTCTAAGGTACCCCTAAAGCAATAAAAACTGATAAGGCCCCTGCCTACACTGGCAAATCATTTCAATCTTTCTCTGAAACCTATTTACAAAAATTAAAAGGAGATTTGGATTTGGACCTATATATCACAAGGGCAATTATTTATTGCCCTATACACCCTAAAAAAATTTTAAGCATCATTAAAAATGGGTATAGACCACCAGAATAACAATCTGAAAAAGTACATATTCCCAAATAAAGTAATGGAAAAGACCTGCCCCTTAATTATGTAGAGGCAAGGTTTTGCTTATATCTCTAGATGCTGTCCTGGTGTGCTCCACAAATCATCTCACGGATGCAGAAAAGAAAAGAGTTGTCCTCACAAGAAAAACCCAAGAGGAAATGACTTGGCATCCCACTTCTTCACAGGATGTCTTCTAAGAGAACATGACAGACTTGAGAAGAGCCTGCAGTTCAAGAAATATTTTATTTTCTAATAAGAACTGATTTTTGGACTTTTAAAATCAAAGGACTAATTGCCTCTCTCTTAGTGTCAGCAACTGTGTCTTCTATTCTTCTGTTAAGTGGAATACAAACTGCTTCATTTGTGAATGAACTGGCAAAGAATGTTACCTTGGCTATGAATACCCAAGATTCTATAGACAAAACATACTATCAATTTGTCATAAAATCAATCTGTTGGTACAGCTACAAACACTTAAGACCAGATTCTTTTTCCAATGTAATTATGGATATACTTGTCTATATATGAACTGTTCATTGCATTGATTTTACTTTTGCTCAATGTATATCTACTATCTTTATTTAGCCCTTTTTTCAAATAATTTCACTTATGCTTGGTATCAGACATCAAAGGTATATGCATTACATCAAATTTCTGATGTCTTACGAAAGGGGGAATAAGGTCTGTCAGGTTTTTTGTTTCTAAATTCACTGTCCTAATATTGTTAATGGTTTCAACTGCTGTGTTTGTAATCCAAACTGCACAATGAGTTTGTGAATTATAAAATGTTTCTGTAAACCTTTAAGACGCAACATGATATAGATAAGGATCTTCTATATAAGATCAATTCATTACAACAATTCATATTATGCTTAGGTATGAATTAAAAGGATTAAAAAACTCAGTTGTTACTTAGATGTGATTATAAATACACATATATTTGTATTACTCCTAGCTTATATAATTCCTCTCATCCCAATACCACATAGGACAGGATCAGAGCCCACTTATTAGGAGCATGGCATGACTCTAATGGAACCATGGAAATTAAAGTGGTCCATCAGATCATAGAAGATATTGAACACAGTGAAATTCCTGGAATTGACCCAGAAGGTCTTGCAAAAACAACTGTTAATACACTGAAGAAAATCCATTTGAGAATATAGCAGCCCTCACTATGCATCTACTCAGTGACTCAAAATATCAAAAATTTAGGTACGGAAGTACATGCCTTTAAACTCCTTCTTAAAAAGGGAGGAATTGAGCCGAGCCCCAGAAGCTGAAGTCAGGACTCAGATAAAGATTTTAATGTGCCTCCCCAGGTGTCTGCAGCCTGAAAAAGCTAGCGCCCTGGGAAATACACTTTAAAAGGTTCTTGTCTGAGAGCCTGACTCCAACCAGGCCTTTTGCCCCTCAACTTCAGATACTTAAAAAAGACAAGCCTTTCCTGTTTCAGTCCCAAGGCATAGCAGATTCAAGACAATGATTTACAAAACCTAGATGATTGGAAGTCTGCTCTGATTTGCTTTGTTAATGCCTTTAAAAATGTCAATTGACTTCCCAAAGACCTGATGGACTTCTCCAGACTCTTAGAGCCTAGAAATCAGAAATTTTGATTCTATCTGAGTTTACTTCCAGGCGGTAGTAGACTTATTGTAACAATAAAACTATGATAATATCCCAGGATGTGAAAAACTATTGATGTGAATACTTGAATCTTTGTCCTTTGGATCTTTAAAAATCTTGCTCAAATCATTATTAAATGGAGTTCTTCCCTGAACTACCCACATGGCCTGGGAGCCAGAAGCATTGACATGATAACTGAACCCATGGAAATTGATGTGATAAGGGAGAGAGAGACAGAGACAGAGAGGCAGACAGAGACAGAGAGAGAAGAGAGGAGAGAGACAGAGAGGGAAGAGAGACAGAGCGAGAGAGAGAGAGAAGAAAATAAGAGGGCCCAAGACAGAGCCTTGATGTATAACCACAGTTAGGGTCTATCACATGGGTGATACAGCAAAGGAGACTGAGAAGGAATGGCCAGATGTACAAGGGGAGAACCAAGAGAAAGTAGTGCTATGAAAACCTAGATGGGAGCAAATATCCCAAAGAAGATAATAATCAATAACGTTCAATGCTGCAGAAAGATCAAGAAGAATGGAGACATTTTTTTAAAACCATTGTATTTGACAATTGTATATATAGATGATTGATTAGGGGACCCCTGATCAGCTGAGTTCTCTGCAGTGCATTGTAAATAATTATAGAATGCAAAAGACAGAATACCTTGAACTTGAGCTGGTCTAAGTAGAACTAACCCATGTGTATGAATTGAGGTAGAAGGGTAGCTCAGAGATGCCTCTGGACAATGGGAGCTTATCTGTGATATTTTTGGACTGTCCTATGTATTTGTGAGGACTCACCACAGAACACTGGTATTTTAATTTTGTTTTCAGACTATGAATGGATAGTTTTTCAATGTGTTCCTTCAAATCAGACACATTTCTTAAACTTTTCCATGATTGAGTGTTGAAGTACTGATGTCTTTTACCATGTTGGTTTGGAAAGAGGATAACTCACATGAGCAGCATGGATGTTGAGGCCCCAGAATACCAGTGCCCACCAATGTTCCTAAGCATGAGCTAGAGGCTCATCTATATTATTGGTTTGGTTTGGTTTGGTTTTTCTTTTGAGCTGACCTAAACTGTTTGGTCATTGTGGATTTCAGTTTATCTGAACTCCTTATGAACTGCAAGTCCACGGGTAAGGTTCACCTCATGGTCTAGAAGAGCTCCAAGTAATCAATATCATGTGCTTACTCCCTTTTGGAGTAGTCCAACACCTCTTTGGGGGCAGTTGTGAGTCTGTTTAATTTCTTTAAAAGCTAGCCTTTCTTTTTCCTTCCTTCCTTCCTTTCTTCCTTCCTTCCTTCCTTCCTTCCTTCCCTTTTAAGACAGAGAAAATGGACATGCTAAATGAGTGGGAATAGGGAAAATGATGCTACTGAGAGGACAGGATGAAACTGAATTTGGGGATTGAGTTGTTTTCTAGAGCAAGGTTGTTATTGATTTTTGAGAGTTGTGAGTGACTGAATCCTAAGACAATTGTGGTGACTGCAGAGATGGTTGCCTCAATGTTTTACATAACTTTAAAACATTGTACAGCACTACACAGCAATTTTTTTAACAACATCAAAGTTTTAGAATCATAAGGATAAATTAATTCAAAAATCATAAAGGACTTCTGAGAAAACAGGAAAGTTCTGATATCAAACTGATAATAAGAACATCTGTTATATAGAACATTCATCCAGATCACAACACGCTGAAGTTAGCCTTTAAGCTTTCCTAAGGGCTTCTTGGGAAAAATTTCTTACAGAAAATGTGCATTGCTGAGATACATTCAGAAGCCATGAGTCATCTAGGACAAACACAAGTCTTCACACATTAATTTTTCCATTATTTTAAATAAAGTCCCTAAAATATTTTGACACTTTATACCTATGAAAAGATTCATAACTCATTAAGTTCATAATTCATAGATTTAGAGCTGGGAGTCAGCATCCATCTAGTATAATTCTCTCATTTTACAGATAAGGAAACCAAGGCGTAGAGAGGTCAAGTGATTTGCCAAAAGTCACAGCAGGATCAATAGTCATAGGTGAAATTTGAACCTAGATCTGTCTCCAATATATTACTCTTTCAACTTGCTTTCTCCTAGTGAAGAGTGGATTTGGACCTACATCTGGAATGTCCTATGTGTTGCAAAGAAGAGTTGGAAAAGTTTTAGTTGTGACAATGTAAATTCTAAAAGGAATTTTTTTATCAAGGACAATTTGCTTTCTCACCTGAAGGGTGGGAGGAGCAGGTGTCCCACATTGTGTCTTCCTCCCTACTAAATAATCTACATGGGTATCTATTCTTTTCGCTGACTCTTTGTGTATTTGGGAAGATATATCATTAAAGAGATGCTTGCAGCTGCTTTAAAGTATTTTTAAGAATGGATTGCACGGTATAAGGGACACGCCCACACCAGATTGGAAGCAGTATAACATTTATTCTGCACACAATGACAATATAAAGCAGTATTAAGAAAATATAAAGATAAAGCTTAACAGAGTAATAGAAATATTTATATACATCACCAAACTGGTGAAGCACCTACATATGGTTTCACATGCTGGAGAGTTCCTTGGTTTCAGCCACAGAGCCCTGGCTAGAAAAATCCCAGGTGGGACTCCAAAGAGTAGAGCAATTTCTGCAGGTTATATCCAGTTTCACAGTTCAGAACCAGGGCCACACATGACAGCTCCTGATTGGCTTGACATCACAGCTGTATGCAATTTAGCACTTGATTGGCAGAGTAAGATCCATTCATGACTCAGGACAGGATAAATTGCAGCTGTGGACTGGGCCAGAGTTGAAAAGAACAAGACATTTGTGACTGAAATAACAAAACATCTGTGTTCTAAAGGACACAGGATTGATTCTATATATTCCTAGAAGAGTGGCCAACCCTTCCAGGAAGAGGAATTGTCCAGGTATAAGTTGACTCCCTGTTCTGAGGAGAAAGGACAACATATATAGTAACATAGGCCTACAAATGTGCAGGGAAGGTCCTTAATATTTCATTAACCCTTCAGAAGAATATGCCCCAGGCATAAGGGAGAAAAGTTTTGATATTACTTATCATGCTTTACTATTTCTGTAAACAGTTTTGCTTTGAGCTGATTGTGTCAAGTGGATGATTATTGAAGGTACTTGATTCTGTTTTACATCATTTCAAAATATCACACATGTATGGGAGCTGGAGTTGGGGATGAAAACCTGTGAGCTATGATTTTAGAACTACAAATCAGCAGAGTGTCATGAAGCTGGGGTATTCGTTCCTTAGGGAATTCAACCTCCTAATATGGTTTGGGAGAGGAAAGTGGGAGGGAATGCTACATAAGAGATCACTGGTAACATTGGAAAGAGAGGTTTCAGTTGAATAATGATGTTGGAAGTCAGATTCCAAAGGGTTAAGTGGGAAATGAGTGGAGGAGAAATGAAAGCAAGGAGTTTAGACAACTTTTTCCTAGGATTTTTCCTATTAAGGGTAGTCACTGAAAGTTTGTGAGCAAGTAACTAAGGCAGAAAGAGGTTAAGTGACCTGTCCAGGGTCACATGGCCAGTAAGTGTCTGAGACCAGATTTGAACTCAGGTCTTACTGATTCCAGGTACAAAGCTCTATTCACTGCACAAATGAGAGTTGAAGAACTAGGATGGCATACTTGTGAGTGGAGAAGAGATAGATATAAGGCATGTAGGGGCAAAATTGACAGAATTTAACAACTGATTGGATGTAAAAAATGAGCAAAAGGGAAAAGTCAAAGAAAGCACCAAAGGTTTTCAAGACAGAGTGACCACTAATAGAATAAAGGATTTAAGAAGTGAGGAGAGTTTAAGGGATTGATGTAATGCCATGCACTAGCAGATTCCCAAAAGAATGCTACTGTGAACAGCTTTTAAGGTTTGGATTACGCAGTATAGTGAGCACTCCATTTATTCTATTACAAATCGAGGCAAACAGTCACAACAAATCACAATATAATATTCAGGAGACAAAGTTCACATCCTCTGTTCACACAGGAGACAGAGTTCATACTCTCTGCCTCTTTCACAGAAGTACTTGGCCCTTATTCACTAAGGGCCAAGTACCTGCTAAATTAATTACCATTATAGGTGACAAGGCAGATATATTGTGGACATTGATTATGAGCTTCCAAAAGAACATCAAGCAATTGAAGAAGTGGGACTAAAGTTAAGAGGAGAGATTAGGGAGACTTGTATGTATATCAGTAGGTAGGTATAGGCATATATGTATATGTGTGTATATAAATACATGTATGTATCTGCATAAAAGTTAGAAGTGATGATCCTTGTGAACAGATGGGATGAGATCACCAGGGAGACGGTATAGAAGATGAGGAGCTAGCAAAGGGTCTTGGGAGACACCAGAATTTAGGTAATAGAGAATGTATAGATCAACAATCAAGGGGGACTGAGGAAGAGTAATTATATCTAACTACGAAAGGGAGAAGAATGCGATGGAAGCCAAGGAAGAAGAAAAGGAGATGGACAAGATGAACGTGGAATACTTCAGAAAGATCAAGGATTATAAATCAAGAAAAGCTATCAGATTCATTTGCTTAAAGGCAACTGGTGACTTTTGAGTATTATTTCATTAAAATGGTGGGATCAGAAGTCATATTGCAAGACATTAAAGAAGTGGGAGTAGTAAGTGCAGATTATTCACTTTTTAGAGTTTTTAGTAGGAAGGGAAAGTATTGGATAGACCAAGCAGTTGAGCGAATTGTTTTAAAATAGGGGAAACTCAAATATTTTTGTAAAAGAAGGGGAGAGGGGCTAGAACAGAAGTTCCCAAAGTGGGTGATACCACCCCCTGGACGGCACTGGAATGATCCAAGGGGGTAGAAGTAGCCTCAGGTGCAATTGGGGGACATTGAATAAAAATAAGGGTGCAGTGGAAGCCTAAGGAAATAAGTGAATATGAGAAAATTTTGAAAAACCATTCATACGTATTTCATCTGTTGTATAACAGAGTTACAGTTGTAGTGATTACATTATTTTCCAGATAAACAAACCAAATTCAAGTGATAGCTGA
Source organism: Pseudochirops cupreus (assembly GCA_028627135.1). Classification (NCBI taxonomy): domain Eukaryota; kingdom Metazoa; phylum Chordata; class Mammalia; order Diprotodontia; family Pseudocheiridae; genus Pseudochirops; species Pseudochirops cupreus. Next base: position 256,201,911 of record CM053583.1, on the reverse strand, counting down.
TCAGTGGTCAAATCGGTGGGCAGGTCTTAACTAGCAACAGCTCACAGGCAAGAAATAATGCATCCTCAGAATTTCAATAATGGAAAAAAATAACAAAAAATTACAATAAATTATTAAATTTAAGATGCATCATTTTAAGAAAATAGTTTATATTTTTGAAACAATGCCAATTTAAAAAAAAAGAAGCATTAAATGGTTAAAGAAAGTAGATTTCCAGGGGGCCCCTGAGTAATTTTTTTTAAAGGGGGTGGTAGGCCAAATAAGTTTGGGAACCTCTAGGCTAGAAAATAGTGTTTTGCATTTATCTATATACCAAGCACAAGAAATACTAGTTATAAGTATTTAAAATAAAATTAACTAGCAAAACTCTGGCAATCGTACCCTAGCCTAACATCAAGGGAAGATACATGGCTCATGTAATTGGGGCAATTAAGGAATTAAGAGACAACCATTAAGTTTCCTTAATGGGTACTCTAGTGCAGCTTCAATTCTACATGCATGTGAGAAAGGGAGTCATTTTCATTGGAGAAATCTCTAAGATTTGCGTTTCTCTGGGACTCTTACACTTGAATGTGTGGACTGGTGTCAGCTGGAACAAATTTGGTAAAGGAAGAGAGGAGAAGTCATATAGTAAAAGGGAAAAAAAGTGCTTGGGCTCAGTACTCAGATAGGCCAGAAGTATTTCTGAGTGTGATCAGAGCTGATAAAAGATGAGAATGATATAGAAGTTGTTTTTGTTTGTTTGTTTTTTAAGGAGGGGTTGCCAGAGCCATGGGAATGAGCAGATACACAGAGAAGATCAGAGACAACTGATGATGCTAGAGCTAAACCAAGATTTCTCAGCTGATCCTGAAGTGCACCCTTCTCCCAGGCAGTTATCAGATCTCCTTGCTGACCACTGAGACCATGTGCTGAGTAGACACAGGGGTGGGAGAGAGGCAATTGACAGGTTCTTCACCTTCTCCCCCCATGCACAGAGATAGCATTCCCAGTTCCTTTTAAAATTTTCCCAGGAGATTTCTATCCTATTCTCCCACCTAGGGAGGTGCAAGAAATTGTCCTTCTGTGTGCATATTGCAAAGAAAGGCATGACTCTTTTTTTGTTTCTAACATTTCTTTTACATTTTAATTTAAAACTCTCATTATTGGATTGAGCAGTCTTTCTATGATGTGGCACTAGGGAATTGTACTAGATGGGAGAATTTAAGAATTGAGTTTCAGAATTGATAACCCCAATCAGTCACATTGAACCAGTGCCATGGGGGACTCATGTTACACCTATGTGAAATACAAGACAAGGTTTGGGCATTTTAAAAATTATTCATTCATTCATTTTTTTGTTTAGGATCAGAGTTTTGGTTACAACTTGAGCAATGAGAGACCAGAGCGCTGTCACCAACGTTGATGTCCTTCAGTGCAAAAAAGGAGTTTTCTATCTGAAATGCTGAGCATCTAGGCTCTTCCTCCACCTGTCTGACCTCTCTGACCTCCAGCTGTCCCAGGCCCAGTACCTTGTCAGCATCTGTTCTCAGTCCTGGGAAGTCACATATCCGGGCCCAGCCAACTCTGTGGTTTTTGTCCATGACACTCTGTCCATTACAAACATAACTTCCACGAGACAGGTCCAACTTAGAGCTAACAGTTGTTTAAGGTTTTTGAAAAGGTGGAAGGGAAAAGAGAAGTAAACATGCCAAGGAGTGTTCCAGGCAGAAAAATTCAGTACTGTTGAATCTCTCTAATAGCCTGTGGGGCAAAAGTACTGGTCTACCACCACAGGCCACTGTACACATGCCCAGCTGACCTCTGAGCTAGGATTTTCTTTGTGAGAACATTGGACAGCCTTGGCTGGGAAGGTCTATGGAGATACTGTGTCCCCTATGGTTTATCACACATACATCTTCTTCTCACTCTTCAGACCAGTCAAGCCAATCTGTTTATCAATCCCTAATCACAACATTTTTCACTTATGTCTATGCCTTGGCCCAGGATTTCTTCCTCATCTCTGCCTCTTATAATCTGAAGGTCATTTATAACAAAGCTCAGCTAAGGCCGCCTCTTTCATAAGGTCTTTCCTGATTCCTCCAGATCATAGTGTCCTGCTCTAAATACATGTGAATTGAAGCCTAGCTTAAAAAATCTTTGCTCACAAGGCATTTTCTTCATAATAGAAGGCTCCAAGACCTAAGGCATGTTGCTTTATAACCCCTATGGAACATGAATGTCCTTGGAAAAGTTTGGCTGGCTCCTCCTCAATCACTTATGACTCAAGTAGAATCTGTAAGTGGGAAGGAATTTGAGTCAGAGGACCTACATTTAGCTCCTCCTTGTGCTACTTATTATCTGTTTGACTTTAACCTTTCTTAGGCTTATTTTCCACATCTGTAAAATGAGGAGGTTGGAGTAGATGACCTCTGAGGCCCCCTTCAGTTCTAAAGCCATGACCCAACCTTTAATCCTACAACCTGAGTAGTTGGTAGCCTTCCTCTACATCTCTTCCCACCATATGCGTCTTTTCCTCTTCTGTTATTGGCTGACTGAAAGCTCATTTTAATGTTAGTCGGAGCAAAACATAATAAAAATTAATCTGTAGAGGAAAGGCATCAAACATGAACTCCCAGGACACAGAGAAATTATTTCAGACTCATCGTTATTTTGGAGTACCTAAACTACTTCCCCACTAGGAGGCACAGTGGATAGAGTGAGGGGCCTAAAGTCAGGAAGACTCATCTTTCTGAGTTCAAATCTGACCTCAGACACTTAAGGAGCTGTTTGACTCTGGACAAGTCACTTAACCCTCTTTGCCTCAGTTCCCTTATCTGTAAAATGAACTAGGGATGGAAACAGCAAACCACTCCAGTATCTCTGCCAAGGAAGCACCAAATGGGGCCACAAAGAGTCTGACATGACTTAAAATGACTGAACAACAACAACAGCAACCACTTTATTCATTATTTTGTGGAAGGTTAAGTAGGAATTCTATTGCTTTGGATCAAGTGAATTACAAGGCTTATGGAAAAGAACATAGGTAAAATGTGATACTTAAAAGTATTACATTACATGACCAACCATAATCAACCAGACACAAAACATAACCAAATCAGATCAAGTTTCTGAATTTAAAAACAGGTACTATTCCAGGTTAGGTTTAGAATCCAAAAGGGAGTGATAGAATTTGAGTTTTATAACTAGAAATCATCTCATCTGAATCCCCTTATTTTAAAGGTGAGGAAGTTAAGGCCCAGAGAGGGGAAATAAATTGCCCAATGTCATCGACCCAGCTTGTTTGTATTTACTGAAGAGGGTAAAATAATTCCAGAATGTGGTGGTAAGCTCAAACCACCAGAAACTCAAATGAGTGGCTACTGAGTAGCAAGCTGTACCTTCAATACAGATGACATAGCTATCATTCACTCACTGTTCTCTGAAGATCTGCCCAGTGTGCTGCTACAGCCAGAAAGACTGTCCCAATGCCAAGAAAAAGCTGCCTTTTAGGACACGGTGTCCCTGCCCTTGGAACACTATGTATAGTTCAAAGTGTAACAAGTTGGAGAACGTCCACAGAATGACGCTGAAAATGACCAATGGGTCCCTGAACAGCTTCCATCTGAGGACAAACTCAAAACAGGAAGAGATAGGATCCAAGTTTTCTCATTTTGTGAAGTATATTAAGAAAACAATCAGGTCTCAGATCAGCCAAGGCAGAACAGCAGAGAATGGATTGAGTGTGGAGTAGAATGCAAAGCAGGAAAAGAAGAAGAAAGAGCAAGGGTAAGAAAGTGTTTGCTCTATTTGGCTTTTTAAATAGCTGTAGGATTTTCTGGCTCAGAACTCTGTAGGTGTGGCTTCCTAGGCACAGCAGTGGGATCAGAGCTGTTTGGTCACAACCAGCTCAGCAGAGTACTCTGGGACATCAACAACTGAGCTGAGACCCTGTAATGCTCTGTGGAACTCCCGACTAAGCCCTTTAACTGTTGTTGGAGCCGTTGTTGTCCTTCAAAATTCTAGGATTTGGGATAACTTACTTTTTTTCCTGGCCCCGATCTCATCTCCATGAAACACAGTTGGGTGGAACAAAATATTTCATTGCTCTAAAGAGAAAAGTCAGGAGACCATCCTCAAGCTGGTCACCAAAAATCAGAAATCGACTCCCTCTACTCCCATAGTAACTGCTGTGAATCATTGTCTAGGTGATTTTAAAATAAGTCACTTATGATTGCATCAGTGTGGGGGCTCTGGAGTGAAAAAACAATCCCTCTACCAACACAAATCAGCAACTGCCTTGCAACATGTAGTCTTAGAGTTACCTGGGAACCCTGAGAGATTCACTGATATGCCTACAGTCACACAGTCAACACGTGTCAGAGGCAGGTTTTGAATCTGAGTCTTTCTGACTCCAAAAGTAATTAACTGCTAACCTACCCTGCCTCTCTATGTAGGTGATACAGTTAGATAAAGAGTGCTAGAAGTCATTAGATTAAAATACTAGAAGCCTATGTAGCAGGGGAAGGTCTATGTGAATGTTTTACCCATGACCTAATCCAACTCAATTCATCTCTGTCTTTGTCATTCTCCATTTTCAGCTTTCTGCTTTACTGAGTAGGGGAGAGGCTGTCTGTAATAGAGTTGGCAGGCCCCAGAAAATCTCATCTGAGGCCAACATTGGGTCAGCTTACAAGCTAGGAAAGAAGTTGAACTGACCAAGCAGAATCATCATCACATCAGGTACTTCTAGGGCAACCATGAACTTGGTCATTAAATTCCACAGCCCTAGAAGAAGGAATATCTCTTTGAAATTTAAAATCAGTCATTTTAGGCCGAATAAAATGAAGTGCCCTAAAACTTGGTTTAAACAGAATACTTGGCCCAGGAAGAGACTAGCTGATACTTGTTGTGGTTTGTTGAAGGTCACAGATGGTCTAGGGATGGCAGGAATGGTTGATAAGTCCTCTCTCCTGTTATCTCTATGACCATAATGTCTGGATGGGCTCTCCAAATTACATTCTGCCCTGTTCCCTTATAACATGCGCTTCAGTCATGTTCTCATTCTGACATGTGTATTATGTATGAGTACAGCACAAGTACAGCACAGGTACAGCACTGGTACAGTACTGGAACAGCACAGACTACCATGTCTGCACATAGGATGTTAGAGAGTACAAAAGAGTTTGCTTTATGTTGAATAAATGGAGACTTTCACCATCACCTCATCACTGTGTTGGAGATATCAGGTGGCCTGAGCAGGACTCAGCCATACTCCGTGAGCCAGCAGCAACAACTGGCACCCAGTGGGGGGCCTGAAGACCACCCTGCAAATCAAGGTACCAAGACTGTGGGTCCCAGTCAGCCTTCCTTGTGAGGAGGTTCCGAACGACAGGCCCAAAGCATCAGAAGAGGTAAGTAGAAAAACCATGGGGCAAGATTTAGGAAAGTTGTCTGAGGAAGAGAAGTACATGAGAGTGATTTACGAACTCATTAAACAAGGGTGCTCGGTAACCCTGAAACAAACAAGGGAAATTCTATAGCCCAGGATGGGGAAGCAATATCTTCATTCCCCACCACCTCTTCCTCCTTAGTTAAGGCATTCAAGGACAGCAAGGGGTACTGTTGAACTTTCTTGGAATGCAGCTTTCTCTTTGTCTCCCCCTCCTTCCTCCATCAGGTGGATGAGGGAGAGAGAAAGAGAAAGAGAGAAAAATATTTTACTCTTTAGATTAATAGTGTGGAAAATCTTCCTTCTCTTTACATTCTAAAAACCCTGGCCAGGTTTTGGGGTGTGGAGAGAGCTAGAGAGATAAGGAAAGGGAGTGGGAATCTTTCCTGTCAGATCGGAGACAGGCTGAGTGCCTAACCAGCATTTAACCATGCCTCATCCAAAGTGAAAAGTTTTTGCATATCAGAATATAACCAAAGGGTAACTGAATCAATTCTGGTAGTATTTTAAGTGAAATGGGTTACTCTTCATTGAGGTTTAAGATAGGTCAGAATTTATTATATTAGTTGACACTGAAGAAACTCTTGTTAAGTAAATGAGAAACCTTAAAATTTAAAGTGTGATTTTCAAGCTATGTATTAATGTATGTTAATTTCAAGGTTGATGTTGATATACATGTAAAGTTCCAAAAAGTGATAATGTTATATCAAAGGATAGAAGGAGAAAGACACTGGGATAAATTGCTATGAAGGCTAATTTAGACTAGGGAAGTTTAATATCTGGAAATCCTGTAATAACTGGAAATTAAGTTAGCTATAATACTTCAAAAACTTATTTGTGTTACTTAAGGACATTTACACTAGTTGAGTTTTAATGAATCCAGATTCTGGAAGTTTCAAGATTGGTTATTTAGGAGTTTTTCCCTGCCCCATTAGTGAAGAGGGTATCACAGGACTGTATTTTAAATGGACCTGAAGTTCTTCTGTTAACTCCTCTCATCCCAGATCAGATTAGGCAGCATATAACCACTACCATGGGAGAGAGTGAAGGAGTCTGAGACTGAGGATCTTTCAGAGCATCTGAGTAGATTTCACTAAAAACCCATTGATAAGCAGAGAGGTAAAGAAAAATCTCTAATTTAAAGCATCTGAAACATATTGAGTATTGGTTTCTAAAAAAAAAAAGAAAAAAGAAAGGTGGGAGCAAAAGTGAAATATCTGGAAGAGAAAGAGGTGTTTGGAAGGGAGCATTCTCCCATCCCACTTCAAGGTACTGGGAATGTAAAAAGAGCATTAGGGTTGGGATGGTACATAAATCTTGTAGTTTGGACATTTTTTTCTAAGCCTCTCAGAAAAGGAGGGGCAGAGGGCAGAGAGGAGAAAAAATAATATGTGGCTCTTGGGATGTAAATTATTAGGCATTTAACTCATTCTAGTTTTTAAGGTGCAAGAAGGTTGCACAAAATTGGGGTGTGATTATTTGGAATGTAAAGGAATGTCAGTAGTCTCAGTAATGGGTTTGAAAGATTTGGAAAGAGAAATGAAGGTTTGAGTGAAAATATGAAAGTTAGGAAAATTTGGGGAATGGACAGGGGTGAGAAGGGAAGTGCCTTCACCTCCATCCTGGGGTGCTCTTGTGCTAATATCAGATGGTTTAAGCATGTGGCAAGGGTTCATGGAAGTTTTTGTTTTACGTGGAAAGACTGAAATTGGGTGGTTATTGAATTTGAATTTAAAGATGGTCATAGATTAGGGTAAAATATATAAATTACTATGATTTGTAATTATTATTAGAACCAAAGAAAGCAGTTAGACTATTGGCCCAGAATATTTTAAACTGACCTGATGATAGTAGGTGATTTCAAACACCTTGTAAACTTTCCCAGGAAAAATGGGAATATGAATGAGTAACTGGAATATTAAGGAAAGAAATAAATTAATGGATATATTTCCTTTCTGAGGGCCAAGGGTATTAGAACTTAGAAATATATAGTTACATGATCAAAAGGTACATATTGTTATTTGGCATTAAGAAAGTGATTCGCTGTATCCCCCCTCTCCTGAAAGTTTTACTTACCTTAGTTTACTGTTCAGTAAGGGGATGGTGGTAGAATCCACATCCTAGGGATTTTATGGGACTAATATAACTGTAAAGGTGCTTGGTACAAGTCTTGGTATAAAACAAAAATGCTGTTTGAGTGTAAACTGTGTAAGCTAAAAATTAATTGTTTCATGTGTGTTAACCTTGTGTGGAATTTTCTTTAGGTATGCATTTTATGCCAATATTTATGGGATGAATGATTTTCTGTGCAAAGCAATTTGGAAATGACTAAATTAAGGTCACCAGATTGGTAATTTAGATACATGATAATTGTTTATGATATTGTTACTGGTAAACAGTTGTATTATCGATGTTGTAACAGAAGCAGTTTCTTTTATAAAGTCTAAATGCTGTTAAATTAAGAATTGCAGTGTCAGAGGAACAAGAAAATGACTAGGGCATTCTGACCATGTGTTATACTATTTGGAAGCATTGTAATTTAAGAAATCATAAACTTTCAGTATTTGTCTTTGTTTAAAAGGAAGTTTCAGTTAAGATTGTTTTGCTATCATTTACTGATTGATTGATTGCTTTTTGGAGGAGGGAAAGCAGGGCAGTTAGGATTAAGTGACTTGCCCAAGGTCACATGGCTAGTAAGTGTTAAGTGTCTGAGGCCGGATTTGAACTCAGGTCCTCCTGACTCCAAGGCCGATGCTCTACTCACTGTGCCACCTAGCCGCCCCCTTTGGTATCGTTTACGAAATATGTTTGTGAAAAGTGATTATTGGACTCTTCTCAGCAACACACAGCTATAAGACAACTCTACAAGTCTCAGATACCTACATTCAGAGAAAGATCTAGAAAGAACAGAGTTTAAATGGAGACTAAAGCAATCTACATGCTATCACTCTTTTCCATGTTTGGCTTACTGTCTTTTTTCTCATTGTTCACTCCATTGGTTACAACCCTTCTATACAACCAGACTAATGTCCAATGTGAAAGTATTTGCAGATTCTATACTTGACTGCATGCCCCCATGGCGGGTGTGGGGGAGGACAGGGAGGGGAGAAAACTTGAAACTCAAGGGATTGTGGAACTTAATCTTGTAAACTAAAAGTAAATAAACGAATCAATTTAATAAAAAAAAAAAAGAAAAGTGATTATTGGTAATTAGTGAAGAAAAGACCTATGAAACCTCCTTGTGTAAGTTTTGTCAATTATGTGGGAAAGATTGTTATGACCAGAGAATTTAGAAATTGTGCAGTAGTTAATAATATCAGGATAAATTTTTGAAAAAGAGGATCATGGGACAATTTCTTTTTTTTTAATTTTATTTTAGTTTGCATCACTCATTTCCACAAGATTTTGAGTTACATATTTTCTCCCCCTCTTTCCCCCACCCACCACCCCAAAACAGCCATCCCAGTGTGTCCCCCCTCCCCCAGTCTATTCTCTCCTATGTCACTTTTCGGTAGGGCAGGATGGATCTCCCAACCACAGTGCCTGTGTATCTCAAGTTCCAGTGGGATGTAGTCAATAATAATAATAATAATTGCATATAGATAGATAGATAGATAGATAGATAGATAGATAGATA
>CM053583.1:256173536-256192343 GCA_028627135.1 Pseudochirops cupreus | reverse complement strand
AAAAAAAAAAAAACAAAGGGAGGGTATTAAGGTTGAACAGAAATCTGATCTACTCTTAGAAGTCTAAGTGATTTTTCAGGGGAAACATGGCTGTGCTGTAGGTTTATATTACAAAGCACACAGAGCCCAAATCCTCCAAGGTTTGTATAAAAAATAGGTTTAAATTACCTAAGAAAAGAGTAATTTGCATGAATATATGTATTTATTCTTTTTTTTTTAGAGTGGCACCTGAAGAACACAACTGTGTGAGGACTAAGAGTCAAGACCCAGCAATCATCTACTTCACCAGTGGCACCACGGGTTTACCCAAGATGCTGGAACATACCCAAGTCAGCTATGGATTGGGCTTTGTTTCCTGTGCAAGGTGTAGTGGCCAACATATTAGCAGCTGAATATCAGAGTAGCAATAATCCCAGTGATAGCTTAGTTGAAATCACTAGTTTTGTGGTAGGTCAACAATTCTGTGATAGAATGGGGGGGAAAACCATGGGCTTGGAAGTGGGATGACCTGAGTTTGTATCCCATCTCTGTTACTTCCTACCTATATAACCTTGGGCTGTTCACTTAATCTCTCCTGGGTATCAATTTCCTTATCTTTAAAAATAAGAAAGTTAGACAAGATAGTTTCTGAGGTCCTTTCCAGCGCTAGATTTGTGAAAATATTTTTAAAAAGTTTGAAAAAGGCAATAGAACTCGAAGGAACACTCTTGAAAGGGTGAAAAGAAAAAATGATGTGAATCATTTGTAAGTAGATGTTGACATCAATGTGGTCCCAAAGTCCATAGTATCTTGCAAATAATTTTCATTATACTGACCCTTCAATTCCACAGGGGGGTCTACTTTATCTTTTCTAGTCCCAGTGCCCTGTACTTAAGATGTCTTGGAACTCTATAGGGCTGTATTTTTTTCTTACTTAGTATGGTCTCTTTGTTCACACATTCTTCTACTTTTTGGACCAGTTATGTCAGTTCTTAGTAGTTTGTTCACACTGACATTAATGGCAAGACATCCTGAACAGTCTTCCTGAGTGGCTCATAGACCCTGGCTTTCTGCAGCAGCTTCTTCATCTTTAACATAAAATCTGAGGCGTCTCTCCCTCTCTTGTTGGGAGACAGTTTTAGGAACTTCACACAGTTATCTTTGACATTCTCCCCAATACCAAACTAGCTATACAACATTCATATGGAGTTAAATACTATAGCCTTGGACCATTGCATTATGAATGTATGTACAATGACATAAGTAGATCCACTATGCTATTCTAATAATCAGCCAAAATTAATAGTGACATCATCTGTCTTTCTGCTTCAGGCCCATGCCACACTTGAATCTCACCTGTGGCATGTAATTAACAACTAGGACTCAGAATTTTCAAAATTCAAAATGTTCCTCATTTGATAGCTAGAGATGCTCCCCTGAAATGGACCATAGTTTTCTATATTGAATAATAGAGCTCGTGAAGGAAAACAAAAACCAGAAAAAGGACAAGAAGGACCTTTCATATGTTATCACGGTTGATCTTCACAGCCACAAAGTGAGGTAGATACTCAGTATGGAAGTGAGTTGAAATGACTTGCCCAGGGTCACAAAGCTAGTAAGTATCTAAACTGGTATTTGAACCCCAATCTTCCTGACTCTATCCACTGTACCACCTACCTGGCCTACAGGTCAGCTAACAGCTTGCAATTCCCATCCCTAGCTATTTCTACTCCATCCAGTATCACTAGGGATGATGCTATCATTGAATCATGCTACTGAAAATGTTGCCCTAGCTGCTCTTCGAACTGATACTCTGCTTGCCAGCCAGCTTTTTTGTCTTCAGTTTATTCATCTCTCACCAGGAAGGCCTCAAACTTTCTCATTAATTCTTGATCATTGTCATCATTAGAGTGTTTACTGAATAATTCCCAAACAGCTGGCTTTTTGAGAATATTAGAATGCATTGCTATTTCAGGAAATATATCGGTCAATACTTTATTTTCCCAACAGCATGCTTTCATCACCATATATGTAATATCTTTATCAGCACAACTGGGGATATTTCTATGACCAATAGTCTGTAGTCTGAGTCTATTCTTGTCAGGGGGAAAGGGGAAGCAATGTCTGAGTACCTGAAAAGATACTGAAACTAACCTTCCATCACAATGTCATCAGAAGATCAAAGATTTATAATAGAAAGAACCTAAGGGACCATCAAGCCCAACTTCCTCATTTTAAAAATGAGGAAACTATGACATCTTAGAGGTGTTAAGTGATTCACCCAACTTCACACAGATACTAAGCATCTGAGTCAGGATTTGAACCCAGTCCAGTGTCTTACACCATTTAAGCAACACTTTAGTGATATTTATACACAATAATGGAACACTTATAACCAATCAATTGGTCTGTCTTCTAAAAGTCACATCAGAAAAATATAGCTATCCAATCATAGTCTAATGAGGAGGGGATGAAGGGAGAAGTGGAAAATCCTCAACTGGAGCCTTGCAGTACTAGATTATTGCCCCCCAAACCCAGAAGTCCTAGATAAGCTCCTAAAAATTGAGCCCAGTTCCACTCCCTCAGTCAGGGCCCCCTAAAAACTATCTGGTTTTATGCATATTACCTCAGAAGATTTGCTTAGCAAGATTGAGAGGCAGAATGAAGCTAGCCAATATTTGTTCTCCATTTTTGCCAAATGCACAATCACTGCTCTAATTACACAGTAACTTTGGCCAAATCAGTTTCTCTGTGTAGAGTTCAATTTTCTCCCTTTGGGGGGGGGGGAGGGAGAATAAATTAAATAATATTTGAAACCCTTTTCTAGTTAAAACATGCCATTGCTGCAGAGCCTATTAACTTTTAAATAAAGTTTCAATTATTTTCCTCCTCAAGACAGTATTAAGCATGGAATGTGTGAGGTCTGATGGGTCATGATATATAACTGATGATATGACATTTCTGGCACTCCAAGGGCCATTCACTTGTAGGATTCCTACACAAGCATTTGCTGAACACTCACTGTGCTCCCCATCCTTCTCTAGCCTCTGACTCTCCTTTTGTGAGATGGAAGGAAAGAAATAATCATTTAATAAGTGCCTGCTATATAGCTAGGTACTGTTCTAAGCACTTTTTAAATATTACCTCATTTTACGTTCACAGCACCTCTAGGAAGTGGGTGCTATTATTATCCCCATGTTACAGTTGTAGAAACTAAGACAGAAGTGAATTGCCTTGCTCAGGGACACACAACCAGTAAATGACGGTCTCTACAGCTGTACTGCTATAAAGCAAACACTTTCATCTTCTGTGTTGTCAGGAACTGGATAGATTTATCAGATTCTGACGTCTTCTGGAACACATCTGACACAGGCTGGGTCAAAGCTGCCTGGACCTACTTCTCTACTTGGCTAACAGGAGCCTGCCTTTTCATCCACCAGTTGCCAAAAGCCGACACCAATGTGATCCTGAACGTAAGGACAGAAATTACATTATTTATTGGATGTATTGAAATTGAATGGGAAAAAGGAGAGAAAGTAACCAGACTTACTGAGCTGCAGGAGACACAGAAAAAGGCATTAGCAAAATTAAACTGATCCTTTGATTTCCACAGAGAAGTCATACAACACTGAATATCCAGGGAGACAGGAACACCTGGGTTTGAATTCTGTCTCACATGCTTGTTCATCTATAAGACAGTGATAATAATATCCATAGTAGCTGCCTCACAGAATTATTGTGAGGCTCAATATTGTACATAGATCATTTTACAGACATTAAAAGGCCATGTCAAAGTGAATGATGATAATTTCTAGTCAACCCACATTTTAACTCCTTTTCTAATAATGGTGATGTTTCAAGGGTTGTTGACTTGATCTGTGTGAGAACAGCCCTCACCAATACAAAATCCATTCCCTCCCATACCTTGAGCATCTAAACACTCAAATAATGTTTCATTCATCTTCAATTCATGCATCTTTGACCTACTTTTGAAGCCTTTACAACTGGCTAGTTCCTTCTGGAGTTCGTTAAAATGAAGGGTCCCCCAGCACTAAAGTGAGACATCAGAGTAGGAATTCAGTGAAAGGAATAATTATAATGGGTCACATAATTATAATGTTTCACTATTATAAAGCATTTGATACATATAATCGCATTCGATGCTCACACCAACTTGTGAAACGGAAAATACAACTATCTCCATTTTTGGAGCAGGGTAAAGGCAAGGGAAGAAGCATTTATATAATACCTACTACACACCAGGCAATTTGCACTAAGCACCTTTAACAAATACCATCTTATTTGATCCTCACAACAATCCTGGGAGGTAAGCATTATTATCACCCCCATTTTGCATTTGTGGAAGCTGAGGCAAATGGAGTTTAAGTGACTTGCTCTGGGTCACACAGCCAGTGTCTGAGGTCACATTTGAATCCAGGTCTTTCCTTGCTGGAGCTCTACATATTCTACCACCTAACTGCCTCAGATTGTACAGATGAGGAAATTGAGTTATATAAACCACCAAAGAATCAAAGCGGAGGCTAAAATTCTAGTTTTCATTCTCTGATGCTAGTGTGCTGGGTTTTTTTTTCCCTTTGTGTGAAATTGGCTTTTCAGGCAGCCTTCCTAAAGCAAGGGAGTTTTTAGTCAGGTCTTGAAAAATAACGAGTATGTATTTACAGAGAAGAAGGGGCCCTGGGCAACATCCAGGATCAGGGGTGAGGAACCTGGGGCCTCAACCCTAAATTCTGTGAAGTTCAGATTCAATCAGAAGGCAACACTTGAGGACCTAGAAGGCCACATGTGACCTCAAGGCCACAGGTTCCCAACCTTTGGCGGATGATATTAACCTTATTCAATTCAGTGTAAAGTCCCAAATGCCATTAAGGTGGGGCTTTTAGAGACAAAGGAAAATGTTGATAATTCAATTCAGCTATTCAAACATTTAAGTGCCTACTAGGTACCAGGCACTCTGCTGGGCACTGGAGATACACAAAGAGGGAAGGTGAGAGTCATGGCCCTCATTATATTTTGCATTTTCCTTTAGTAGAAACTCCTTGAGGGTAGAGACTGGTTCTTAGTTTTATTCATTGTACTATATTCCAGAACCAACAACAGTACTGGAGCACAATAGATACTTAACAAAGTTTGTTGAATTGAATTACTAGATGGGCAGAAAGCAGGCCATCCACAGGAAAAATGGAATCAAGGTATAAGAATGTATATCTGGTGCTCTCTTTGGCAGCACGTATACTAAAATTGGAACGATACAGAGATTAGCATGGCCCCTGGGGCAGCTAGGTAGCGCAGTGAATAGAGCACTGGCCCTGGAGTCAGGAGGATCTGAGTTCAAATCCAGCCTCAGACACTTAACACTTCTAGCAGTGTGACCTTGAGCAAGTCACTTAACTCAAATTGTCCTGCCTTCCCCCCACCCAATAAAAAGAACATATATCTATTTTCCTTGGTGAACTCCATTCCCTGTCATTCCATAATCCAAAATGAGTCATGCAAGTAAATTCACTTCAACAAGTATTTATTATGCACCTACTACATACAAAGTAATGTTGATCTAAGAGTCATATAGAAAAATAGGGTCCTGGGTCTAAAACTTACTAGAAAGTACCTTAGAGACTTTTTTTTGCTTTTTTTGGGGGGGAGGGCAATTGGGGTTAAGTGATTTGCCCAAAGTCACACAGCTAGTAAGTGTGTCAAGTGTCTGAGGCCTCATTTGAACTCAGGTCCTCCTGACTCTAGGGCCGGTGCTCTATTCACTGTGCCACCTAGCTGCCCCATACCTTAGAGACTTTAGTCTTACTAATAAATACTTTAGAGATCTAGCCTAACCTGATCGTTGTTTTTATTTTTAATTTTAATTTTTTTTGCTTTTTAGAGGGCAATTGGAGTTAAGTGACTTGCCCAAGGTCACACAGCTAGTAAATGTTAAGTGTCTGGGGCCAGATTTGAACTCAGATGCTCCTGACTCCAGGGCCAATGCTCTATTGACTGCACCACCTAGCTGCCCTACCAGCTCATTTTAAACATAAGAAAACTGAAGCCTAGAGGCTGAAATTGCCTTGTCAAGGTTACACAGAAAGATAGAGACAAATGGAACTAGAACACAGGTAGCATGTGCTCCGGACCAGAGTTCTTTCATTAGACCTCCCCACCAAAGGAGTATCTAACAAGGAAGTATCAGGTTCAATATTTATCTACAATAATCAGAACCCCAACTGACAGCTCTCAACTATTCAGGATTAAAGTATCCTGTCTGTGGATTCTTAGGACTGCTCCACCTTCTCCTTCCTGCTCTTACACCTTCCACCCTCTTCAGTATATGTCTTCAAAAAGGGTGGGATAGAAACAAAAGCCAACTGCACTGCTCCTTGATCAGCAACCCAGAGGAGGCTTTTACAGAATAGCTGGTGCCTGCACAGGCTGAATATAGAGAAGGGACCTATCTGATAGAGAGAACCACGCCAATCCTGCCTTTGGAGCCAAGATTTAGTGACCTTTCAACATTTCCTTCCCATTCAGACACTCTGCCAAATGCCAATCACCACCTTCTGTTGTGTTCCAACCATGTTCCAGATGCTTGTACAACATGACTTGACCAGGTAACTCTTTTCCATTCCATATTTATTTGTAAATAATAGGCGTGCACACACACACACACACACACACACACACACACACACACACACACACACACACACACACACATACTGGACCAGTTTCCTCAGAGAACTGACCTGCATTGTATCCATCTTTGAGTGGCTCAGAGATTTGAAAAGGTTCCTGTGGGCTGAGGTTTCTTAGTATGGTTCCATTGGCTTTGATGGTGCTAATGAGGCCAAAGTTGTGGGTTCAGTTAATGCTCAGATGAACTATATGGTTTTGCTCAGAAAAATGTGCTTCTCAGTCATAGTCAGTGAGTGCCAAAGCATCAGCCTTAGCCTGTGTAGTATTATTTGGGTATATGCAGGATGAGCCCCCTCAAATCATTGCTTCCCCTTGTGACCACATAGAACGTCCTTCCTATTTGGTTTCTGTAGTTAGCCTGCAGGGCATGGAGCTTTTTTGTGTCTTTTTATGAAATTCCTAACCTCAACCTCTCATGGGATGCCTCTTACCTTTCCTTATTTACCATTTGTAACAAGTGTAACTTCTATGAATGCTCCTCAAACATATCCTAGATTCTGAATTGGCTCTTTGTGAAGTACCTTCCATAAGGGTTGCCTGCTCTGAGGGCCAACGCCACTGTTGAATCCTTGATGATCCTTGAAGAATTTTCTTCTTCCAGTAATAATTTGCTCATGTAATGCCTAGGAAAAGAATAATTGAAATGGTTGCTCTGACCCATACCCCCACTAAATAAAATTATACACAAGTGACCTTCACTTCAGAGCCATGCAAAATATTGTGCATAAATTAAATATTAATTTTTAGATTCACTGGGGGAGCATGCTATTTAAAGGATCCCTGTGGTAAAGTCTTCTGTGAAGCAAATCATCTATCTTTCATTCATTTTATGTATATCATATATTCATATATTTGTTTTGACTTAAGGCAGACTTGCAATACACTAGAGATGGAAGGGTCCTTCCCTAAAGGTAGAGGGTCCCTGCTCCCAATATATGCATGGAGAAGTTGGATAACCACTCACTGGAGCTCATAGAGAAGATCATAGAAATATCTATAAAGGATCATAGATCAAGAGCGAGAAAGGACTTTGAGAATATTCAGTCCAACCCCCTCACTCTATAGGTAAGGAAATTGTGACTTGTCCAAGTTTCAGATTGGAAGACAGTAGAAAACACTGCTGGTCAGATACATGTTGAACTTCCTGGCCTCAGAATTCCCTTCCAACTTTGTGATTCTATGAACCCTATTTTTAAAATGTTGTGGTGTTGTTGTGTTGTTTCAGTCGTGTCTTTGTGACCCCATTTGGGGTTTTCTTGGAAAAGATACTGAAGTGGTTTGTCATTTCTTTCTCCAGCTCATTTTATATTTGAGGAACTGAGTCAAAGAGAGTTAAGTGACTTGGCCAGGGTCACACAGTTGTTACGTTTCTGAGGCTGGATTTGAGCTTACATCCTCCTCACTCCAGGGCCATTGCTCTATCCACTGCACCCCCTAGCTGCCCCATATTTTAAAAGTAGCATTTTTTTGCAGGGGGGAAGGCAGGGCAATTGAGGTTAAGTGACTTGCCCAAGGTCACATGGCTAATAAGTGTCTGAGTCTGGATTTGAACTCAGGTCCTCCTGACTCCAGGGCCAGTGCTGTACTCACAGTGCCACCTAGCTGCCCCCAGTAGCATTTTTAAAAATTATTATCTACTAGGGTTTTTTTTTATTATGCATGAAACTTTCTTTCCATAAGTAACAATTGTCTTAACCTACTCTTTAGGCAGCAAGCTCATAGGTTATAAAGTTGGAGACTCAAGAGCCCTTAAAGGTCAGCAGATGAGACCCAGAGGGGTTACATCTTGTGAAGTGTGGGCAAGGTCCCTGTGTCCATCATCAAGATAGCATGCATCCCATGCTAAGTCCCTGACTAGAGCCATCTTCTCTTCTTCCTCAACAAAGGTACAAGTTTAAGAGCGTAAGGCACTGTGTAACAGGAGGAGAGACTCTCAATCCTGATGTGAGAAAAAAATGGAAGAGTCAGACAGGTCTGGAGTTGCATGAAGGCTATGGCCAGACTGAAACTGTAAGTTACTGCTGGATCCTTGAACCTTGAATGAAGATTGTCCCACTGGCTCCCTCAGATTCTGAATGAGCATTTCTGTATCCTAGAATTCTCCCCAGCCCTTCCTATCCTGAGCACAGACGGGTCTGATCAGTTCTTGTCTTGTACTATGATCTCTTGAACTCCTAATACTTTTTCCATCTCTTCAATGCTCCAAAATTTCACCATTAAGATTCCATTATTCTATCTTCATAATAGCTTGCATTCAGATAGCACTAACCTTATTTCTATAACTAACATATTTCTATCATCAATGCCACTACTCACCCAGTGTCCTGGACTGGAAACTTTAGCACCATCTTTAGCCTCATTATTCTTCATTTCCTAAATCAGTATATGACCAAATCTTGTTTCTTCCCTTGAAATTCACTCTTTCATTTTCCTACCCATTACCACCCACCTACTCAAGGTCCTCATCACCACCTCATGCCCAGATTATTGTCCCATTCTTCCTTCTACTAGTGTTACAGTGTCTGGTTCTATTGCCTCCATCCCTCATTTCTACAGTCGATCCTGAATACCACTATCAGACTAATCTTCCCAAATCCCTGTTTTCATTATGTTAGTTCTATATTGCTCTCCCAAATTAAATCTAAATTCTTTTATCTTGCTTTCAAGGATCCCCATAACTTGGTCATATTTTACCAACACAAATTAATCTCCTATTATTCCCAACATGACAGAAGTTTCCCCACTGCCACTTGACTAAATTCCTATTTCCTAAATCTCTGTTTTGTCATGCCATTTTTCATTTGAAATGCCTTTGCTCCCCCTCCCTGGCAGTCCAAATCCTACCTATCCATCGAGGGCCAGCTCAAATGTCATTTTCTCCATCAAGTCTTCTCCAACTATTCTAGTCCACACTTACCTTTCCCTTCCCTGAACTCCCAGTAACTGGCATATTGTAGATACATAACAAATGCTTCTTGCCTTAATGAATGTTACTAGATCAAGTAGTGACTTCTTGACTCACTACTTGGTAATTTAGCATCAGCTCAGTCTCTACTTATTTTATGCTAATGCATCAACAAGTATTTATTGGTGCCAACTCTGTGTCCAAAACTATTCTAGGCATTGGGTAAGATACTAAAGAAACATGAACTCATGACTTGAAGGTACTTCAATCAGTGTTTTTCTTATATATTTTCTTTTTTCCCTGATAACAGAACTTTGGAGGGACCATAGAATACTCACTAAATACAAAAATATATTTAATTCCTATGCAATATACATGTCATGACCAAATTTTCCCTCCAACTAGTGTTTATAGTGGGAGAAGACAATTAGGAATCCAAGATTGTGCTTCTATCTAGATTTTTATTTGTGACGGTGCATAAACGCCTCTGTGTGGATTTGGATAACTGGCACACGAAAATGTGTTTTCTGAGCCTAGATTCTTGGCATGGAATATATGACTTATGGAAATATAACCCTATTTTTCTGTGTCAATAGTCCTTATCAAGTATCTCCTTGACAACAATGTCAGTATGTCTGAAATTCTACCATTAGAAATCCATTTGTTGGGGTTAGGCATTACCTTCTCCTATTTTAGAATGTAAATACACTTGAAAGAGTAACACATTACATTTCTAGCATGTTTCCCTAGCATGCTTGAATTTATCAAATGACTTAATTTTCCAGATATGAAGGACCTAGGGCTTCAAAAAGACATTGAACAAGGGAAAGAGTGAAGACGGTTACTACAAGAGTAAAGAGGAGCTCAAAAAGTGAGGTGGTATACTTCAAAAAGAGAGGAGGAGATACACTTTACTCAACAAGATTAACAAAGCACATCCAAATTTATCAGTGGTACCAACAATCTCCAATAACAGCAGAACACACCATATGTGGCAAGTGCTCTTACCTGGCATTAATTTCTCTCCAGGCTTTGATCTGTGCCAATCAAAAAGGCATGAAAATCAAGTCAGGTTCCATGGGGAAAGCTGTTCCACCTTATGATGTCCAGGTAAGAAATTTCTGTTCCAACTAGATAGAGGTTAGTTTGAGAGAGAATTAGATGTACGTGTCTAAGACTGCAGTACAAAAAGCACCCCAGACCTGAGTGTCAAAATATCTATGCTTGATCACATTTAATAATTCTATGACCATATCATTTAATGTCTGAGACTCAGTGTAAAATGGAGATAATAAGTTATTGAAATCTCAGGCTACATAAAGAGGCATGTTGAGAACTAGTGAAAAGATCATCTCATTGTGGTCATTATAGGAAGGAAATTGATGCAGAATTGATTGGAGTAGTTAGGATAGTGAAGAGTCTTATAATCATGGTCATGTGAATTTCTTGAATGATATGTTTGATATAGAGAGGAGAAGACTTAGAGGGAGACATCATAGCTGTCTTCAAGTATTTGAAAGACTGTCACTTGGAAGAAATATTTGACTGTTTGGGCCCATGGGGCAAAACACAGAATGATGAGTGGAAGGTTTCTTGTTAAGAATTAGAGCTATCCAAATGCAAAATGGAAGTTTCCTAGGAGAGATACTGGACTACCTGTCACTGGAATTCTTCAAGCAAAAACTAGATGTCCATTTGTTAAGTATCTTGTACATGGAATTCTTGTTTGGGTCTTCACAGGGCAACGAGGTGGCACAGTGTATAGAGCCTGGAGTCAAGAAGACTCACCTTCCTGAGTTCAAATTGGGCCTCAGACACTTACTAGCTGTGTGACCTAGTCAAGTCATTTAACCTTCTTTGCCTTGGTTTCCTCATTTGTGAAATGAGCTAGAAAAAGAGATGACAAACCACTCTAGTATCTTTGCCAAGAAAACTCCAAATAGGGTTCTGAAGAGTCAGACGTGACTGAAACAACTGAACAAACAACAAGATGGCTTCTCAGGTCCCTGCCAATTCTGAGATTCTGTTATTGTTTCTTCTTACCCCACAGCATTACTGCAGGGAAAGGACTTTGTAAATCATCAAATACAATAGAGATGTAAGTTGTTATTATTGCTGTTGTTAAAAGCAGGTTGTATTCTGAGTACGCCTGCGCTGGGGCTGCAGGAGCATTTGATCCAAGCCCACTCGGTGTATTTGTGTCTCTTTCTTCACCCCAGATTGTAGATGATGATGGCAACATCCTTCCTCCAGGAAAAGAGGGCAACATTGGCATTAGGATCAAACCAAAGCAGCCCTTGTTTTTCTTCACAGGCTACTTGGTAAGTAAACCTGTTTGTAAATAAACAGCATGAGGAACAATCAAAAAGTTGTGTTTACATCTTTTGTTTCTAACTTCATATAAATAAATCACTTCCCTATCTCCTTTTTTAAAGAATCACCCATCATAACAAAGGAGAAAAAGGAAGGGGGTAGTTCAGCAAAACTTACACATCAGCACATGCATATCTCACACCTTTCCTCTATAAAAGGAAGGAATTACATTTTCTTCTCTTTTTTTTCAAGGCCAAATTTGAACATTATAATTACAGTGTTCAGTTTCTTTTTTGGTGTGGTTCTTTGCATTTTTGTTGTGCTTTCCTGGTCCTGAATACTTCCCTTTGCATCAGTTCATATAACACTTTCTATGCTTCTCTATATTCTCCATATTCATCATTTCTTACTGCACAATATTTCATTGCATTCATATCATAATTTGCTTAGTTATTTCCCAATCAATGGGCATGTACTTTGTTTCCAATTCTTTGCTACTATAAAAAAGCACTGTGACATAGGCCTTTCTTTCTTCTTATGACTTTCTCAGGGTATACATACCTAGCAACAGGATCTATAGATTTAAGGGTATGGACATTTTAGCCATTTCCTGACATAATTCCAAATTGCTTTCTAAAATTATTGGACCAGTTCACAGTAGTGTGCTAGTTTCCCCACAATCCTTCCAACATTGACTATTCCTATTTTTTATTATTCTTCACCAAGTTTCCTGCATTTGAAATGAAACCAGAGTTATTTTGATGTACATTTCCCTTACTATTAATTTTGAGTGATTTTTCATAAGGTTGTTCACATGTTGAATTTTTTTAGAACTTCTGTTAGTATAGGATTACTTTTTTTTAAATTATGTGTATGTGCTCAAGAAAAGGTTTACTGGTCAAAGGAGCTGGGATTTCTCTGTTTGACCCCAGACTTCCTTTGGGAGATTTTAGATTTACAGCTTGAAGGGACCTAGCTCCTTCCCTATAGGGTTCACTAATTCATATAGGATCACCTAACCAACTCCCTCATTTTGCAAATAAGGAAACCGAATGCCAGAGAAGTTATGTGACTTGCCCAAAGTTATACAGATAGTAAGTGACAGAGGTAAGATTTGAACTCCAGGTTCTCTGATTCCAAAGTCAACTTCTGATTTCCACTGTACCAGACTTCATCCCTTCAAGACACAACCATATATGCTAGAGAGAGAAGGCTGGACTAAGTGATCTTTCAAAGCTTGTTCTATTTTATGATTCTTGGGCTTCAGGGAAAAACTATTCCCTACTAAGAACCTCTTTTTGTGGGACTAGATATTCACATGGCAGCAATTTCAATTCTGGGTCTTGGTTACTCTTTATTATCAAAACAAGCAGATCACCAGCATAGAAGGGCAACTATCCTGCTCAAACTTACTTGAACAGTAACCTGGCCAGTAGTAATCAGACCAGCACAAAAGTATGCCAACAGTTTAGAGTCATGCCAAGGATGTCCTTTCTTGAATTTTCATATTGCATGATCAGGACAATGCTGAGAAAACAGAATCTTGCAAACGAGGGGACTTTTACATCACTGGGGACCATGCCCATATGGATGAAGATGGTTATGTCTGGTTTAAGGGAAGAGCTGATGATGTGATCAATTCTGCAAGGTAAAGATGTTAGCTTGTTCTTTTCTTTTCCTAGGTCTCTGTATTTTAGGTGTAGTGGTGGGTTGTGGGTTGAACATCAGGACAGTGTCAGTAGAAAAGGTCCATTTTTTCTCTTCCAGTTACCGAATTGGACCCTTTGAAGTAGAAAGTGCCCTGTCAGAACATCCTGCTGTTGTTGAGTCAGCTGTGGTCAGCAGTCCAGATCCTATCAGGGGAGAGGTAATATAGTAGGTTCCAGATTGAGTCTCCATCAGGGGCCCTATATATATACATATATGATTCTACTCAGTGTAAGATTGAGTAGAAAAAGTTCATAACTGACTAGGGGAACCGAGGAAAGCTTCATGGAGGAGTTGACATGAATTGAGTTATGTATAATTAGTCAACAAGCATTTAATAAAGATTCCCATGTGCCAAGCACTGTGCTAAACACTGGAGATAAAAAGAAAATTAAAAACATAGTCCTTTCTTTCTAAGAATTTACACTCTAAAAGAATACAAGTGTGGCTTTTTAGGCATGGATAATAGCAGGAATTAAAGGGACTGAAACCTGTAAGTGAATGCCAACATAGCTTTTCACTCCTTGGTGTGAATTAGTTCATCTTATGAGGAAGGGCTTTGGGAGAAGACTGTGAAGAAAGCAAGAACTCTGAAAAAGAGGGAAGAAATGTATCAACAGAAGATTGAGCATTAGGAAAGGAGCAATTTTGGTTGCCCAATAACCCCCAGAAAGCTTTACCTTCCCTAAGCAGCACCCCATAATCTCCTTCAGCTAATTATCTCATTTGAAACTAATCTATCCTTGAGGTGTTTTGGCTCATGCTATGATTCAGTGTATTTCCCTCCCAGAGGTAGAGGCATCTTAACAGGGATGGTAACTCTAACAGAGGATTCTTAAGCATTAGTTGCCAAAAAAGTATAGAAATATGGAAACAAGTGGGTCCTCCAAGTCTTACTCATAAGCAGCCACTCTCTCCATCAATATAGGCTCATACAGGTAGAATAGAATTGGTTTTATTCATCATGGTGAATGGGATGGGATGAGTCAGAGGGATGGGATGGACCTTTCTATGTGGGCTGATGAATATTTGGACATTTCTAAAAGGTTGCTTTAAGAGGCAAAGATCAAGGGTTTCATTTTCTTGGTAAAACAGGTGATGACCTTATGGATTTCCCCATACAGGTGGTAAAAGCTTTTGTAGTTTTAAATCCAGATTTTATCAACCAAGACCCAGGGGAACTGACTCGGGATCTGCAAGAGCATGTCAAAAAGCTGACGGCACCATACAAGTACCCCAGGAAGGTGAGTGTCCTGGAGAACTAGGAGCCACCATCTTCTGGAGGAAGGGACAGGGGAGTTAAAGACAAGGCTTACCTACACTCATAACCAATGAAAAACTGAGAGAATGTTTAAGAGAAAGGGAAAGAGAAGAAGGGACAGGATAAAGGAAAACAGAAAACTCCATCTCTGACCAAACCCAAGCAAAACAAATATTGATAATGTGGCAATAAAAATAATGTGGCAGTAAGAGAATAACTGCAACAAGAGAAACTGAGGCAGAGCTCTGAGTCAATGGCACTTTATTAACGGGTCCATGGTCCCCTCTAATGAAGTGGGCTTCAGATCTTCCTCATGATCTGAATTGTTCTCTCCTTCCAGGGCCCTATTTTTATAGGGTTAGATATGTAAACATTCAAGAACAGCTATAGCACATACAGAATAATTTCATTGGTTGACAAATGACACAAAATAAAATGAGCAAAACAATATATCAGCAGAGTCATGAGTTGAGCAAAGCAAGGAATATCTCCACTGACGAGGTGGTCATAAGATGGACACCTGCTCATATTGGACAAGAGAGAATGATCCAGAGGTACAAAAATAATTTTAGGGGACTTTCCATGTAGTTGAGTTACCTCCACCACACTAGACTTGGAAAAACAACTGGCCTCCAGCCAGCTTCCCACCTAGGAAGTGATCTTACCACCTGCAGCTCACCGCTCTGGGGCCAAATATCGAGAACTTACAATTATATCGAACTGATTGATGCTGATTAAAATAGAGCAGAGGTCTTCAATGAATCAATTTCTTCAATAAGTGAAGAGGAACTAGGTCTTCCCAAAGAAGTAGAGAGTAGTACTTGCTCTCAAAACCAACGATTTATATTGGGAGACGAGATATAAACATTAAAATGTAAATATCGATGTGAATTCAAGGCATAGAACACTAATAGAAGCAGATGAGAACTGTCACAAGGCAGATTCATAGCCACATGAAATACAGAAAGAGGTTTTTGTTGAGTCATTTCAGTCATGTAAGGCTCTTCATAACTCCACTTGGGGTTTTCTTGGCAAAGATACTGTAGTGGTTTGCCATTTCATTCCTTCCTTTTACAGATGAGGAACTGAGACAAACAGGGCTAAGTGACTTTGCCCAGGGTCACACAACTAGTGAGTGTCTGAATTTCAACACTCAGAGATGAGTCTTTATGACTCCAGGCCTGGCATTCTACCCACTGTACCATCTAGCTGCCCAGAAATATAGTCAATGCCAATTTATGCTGGCTCCACTTGGTCTCTGAGCCTCCCTTGAACAATGGGAATCTTCAGGAGATGAAAATCTGCTTTCTAAAGTCCATGAGGATTGTAATGATAGGCTTGTTAGCTGGCAGTGTACAGAGGGTCAGAAAGTCAGGAAGTCTTGGGTTCAAATTCCTCCTCTGACATTAACACTGTGTTACCAAAGGCTGGCCATCTCTACCATGTTCCACAGCATAATAACAAAAGCCACCCAGGTAAATCGTTTTATTTGTTTTGACAAAGCACTTTCATCACCTCCTTTAAACCTCATAATCACCCTGGGAGATAGTTAGAACAGGAATAATGATCTCTATTTTACAAGTGACAAAATATTAACTGCCATTTCTCTAGCAGCTTAACGTTAGCAAAAGAGGCACAGGTTTTCTCGTTTGATTCTCACAACAACTCTGTGAGGTTAAATATTTCTAGCCCCGTTTTATAGATGAGAAAACTGACACTGAGAGGAGTACCTTCAGAGGTTCATAGATTTTGACCTGGAAGGGGTCTTACAAGCCGTTTTGTCTAACCCCTAATGTTACAGACGAGGACCTTTTCATGAAAGGTTAAGAAACTTGGCAAAAGTCAAACAGCTAATGAATAAAAGAGCTAGGATTTTAACCAAAGTTCCGGAACTCCAAATCCACTATTTCCATTTTACCAAGATTTTTCCATGATCACACACAAGTCGAGGCTTGATTTGAACTCAAGTCTTCTTGTATTTGGTAAAGCACACTCTCCCTTTTGAAATACTACTTCTCTTATAAAGCTAAGTCCTAGGGAGTCATAATCAGGTCTGGACAAAGTCTCCTGACTCCCGGGCCCCAAGCACTTTCTACCACACTCTAATGTCTCTTTCTATGTCATAATGGTGGAATCAATGGTTTGGGATTAACAGGTAAAGAAGGCTAGAGGCTATGTGAATTTAAGCTTATGCTCCTCCAATCTATAAAAAGATTGATACAAACATTTCTTCATATAAAACATAGAGAATAAAAGTAGAACTGAGCTTACGAGTTCTAGACCAGTGAGTTCAACTCTAGTTTCTGATTAAATTCTATCATAAATCACTAAAGAAATGTATGGTGAGTATCTAGAAGAGAAACAGTGACTTTAAGGAGCCAACAAGGTTCATCAAAAAAAGAATATGCCAGATTAACCTTCTATATGGAGGTGGTCAGTGGGGTAAGAGAGAGGAAGGGGACAAACATTCACTAAGTGCCTACTATGTTTCAGGCACCATATTAAGGCAGTTACAAATATCTCAACTGATCCTCATCACATCCCATGGAGATCAGTGCATTTAAGATCCTTATTTTATAGTTGTGAACACTCAGGCAGGCAGAGGTTAGGTGACTTGCCCTAAACTAGTAAGTATCCGAGGCCAGATTTGAATTCAGGACTTCCTGAATCCAGGCCCAGTTGTCTATCACTTGTTCAAGAGATTTTGGCAAAACATTTAATGAAGTATCTCATACTATTATTATGGGGAAAAATGGAGAGAAATGGACTAAGTGATAATGAAAGATTCAAAGCTGATTGAACTGATCAGATGGTTCAAACAGTAACCATTAAGAATATCAGTTTAGCAGGAGATCTCCAGTGGAGTCTGGGCTTGTCCCTGCACTATGTAACATTTTTGTCAGTGACTTGGATAAAGGCATAGATGGTATATTCATTAAATTTGTAGGTGGCGTAAATCTGGGAGGGATAGCTAACACAGTGAATGACAAGAGCTCAAAAAGATCTTGACATGCTTGAAGGTTGGGCTGAATATTAAAAAGCGGAAATTCAATAATGATAAGTGTGAATTCTTACTCCTGCATTAAAATAAAATCCATTTCACAAATATAGAATGGGAGAGGCATGGTTAGTTTCTTTTAAAAAGGTCTGGGGAGCTTAGAGGACTTCCATGTGTGGCAAACACAAAAAAAAACTAACTATATATATGACTCCATTGAGAGGTACAGCTTCCAGGTAGAAGCTAAGGGAAGCTAAGTGGAGCGGGACAGAGGGGTGCTGCAGTGAATAGAACTGAGACTGGAATCAGGAAGACTTGAAGTATAGAATTCCATCAATGTTTTGGTTGCCTCATCACATTATTGAATCATATTGAGCTTGCAGTCTCCTAAAACTAGATCTCCAAAACAAATCTGTTTAACTATATACATATGTGTGTATGTATATAAATACATGTATTTATATATATGTATATATGTGTATATACTTATGAGGTTGATTTTTTTGAACCCAAAGCATATGAATTTACAGTAATCACTTTTGAATTCCATTTTATTAGACTCTGTCCAATGCTGGACTAGGAAGACCTGAGTTCAAATTCGGTCTCAGCCACTTACTAGCTTTGTGACCCTGGGCAAGTCACATTACCTCTGCCTGCCTCAGGTTCTACAATTGCAAAATGGGGAAAATAATAGTACCTAACTTCCTGGGTTGTTAAGAGAGTCAAATGAGTTAGCATATGTTGGTTTCTGTCCTTCATTCTTGAAAAGGACCACAATGACATGACTATGCCAAAGTTAAGTTTCAATGTGTCCAACTGTGGCTGATCAAACCAATATGAGCAAGGGCATTGCAAACTTTAAAGGGTAGCAGTAGTAGTCATAGTAGTAGAAGTAGAAGTAGTAGTAGTAGTAGTAGTAGTAGTAGTAGTAGTAGTAGTAGT
>CM053583.1:256157335-256173036 GCA_028627135.1 Pseudochirops cupreus | reverse complement strand
GATCTATTCCAGTATGTTCAATCCAAGGAGACGTAGTCCAAATCAGTTTGGCGAACATCTCACAATCCTTATGGCTGACTTTCACCCCCTTCTTTCTAACCACCTCATAAATCTGTTTAGTATGTATCTCAATGTCACTGGGTTTTATCACGGGCAAGCTAACACTAGCTCCCATGCCTATTTCCCCTTGGGCTTTTCACGCTGTTGTGAAGCTATGGGGGTCCTCCGAACTTCGTCCCTGTTTGGGCACCAGCTGATGAGTTCCCCTTTCCCTTCTAGGGGTTTTATACTCACCCTCCTTACCCCTCTGGTACTTCAGCCGTTGCTGGCTTCAAGGCTTGCTTGAAGAACGCCCCCCCCACAGAGCACCCAGGACCAGAATCGAGGTTACCAAGCTGTTCTTTATTACGTGATTCTCTATTACCCAGCTGCTCCCCCTGCCGCTGCTCCATCCCTTATATCCTTATCCCACTGTCTCCTGCCCTCAGGGAGGTCCGTAGCCTTGGTGAGCCACTCATGTCCAGCCCCAAAGATGAGGAGGCCTCTCGCGTAATCCTGCTCCTCATAGTACTGACGTGGCTAACTGCTTGCCAGACAAGGAACATGCGTGGGCCTCTACCCGGTCCCCAGGCTGTCATGGCGTGCTCCCATTGGCTGACGGTCTCAATACCCTTACAGGTTTACAATAAAAAAATAACTTCCTGCACAACTGACTATAATCCCATGGCAGAGATGCAGTGGAAAGAAAGAATGGATCTTTAATGGAATGAAGGACTTTCAAGTATTCTTGATGAAAATACCAGAGCTGGGTAGAATTTTTGAAATGCAAGCAGAGGGGACAAGAGAAACCTTGAAAATGAAATATATTCGAGCAATTGCAAGAGACTAGATGATAATCAAGTAGTTATGTTCTAATTGACAGACAAGAGATAAGTGTCCCTGTAAACTCCTGTAGTTGTCAAGGATACAGAGGGAGTAAAGGAATATAAAACAAAGCCTGGAGTAGTTTTGTTCTATCTTGTTAGTTTCAAGAGAAGAAAGAAAAGTATGTGAAAATGGACACTATATGGAAGAAATGAGAAAGAAGGGGGAGTGAACTTACTATTTTTCTTATAATTGGGGTGTGAGGTATGTATTTAACCAACATCTATTAAGTGCTTACTGTGTTCTAGGCACTGTACTAAACACTGAGTATGAAAATACTAGCAAAAAGAAACATAATCTCTGCCCTCAAAGAACTTACATTTTAATAGGAGAATACATGTATGAAAAAGATCTGGAAGCTTGTAGGGAAGTATAGTTGATAAGAACTACCTGGGCAAGTCATCATGGCAAAGTCTTTGGAACTAAGAGGGGAATGAAAGCATAGCTGGCCTGTGTTTGTCCCCCAAAAGAACTCGCCAATGAGAGAAGAAGGCAGAGATGATGCAAGGATATTAGAGGGTGAGAAGACCCTATGTTACAAGAGATGATAGAGCAGGTAAGTCCTTAGCCTCAGAAGCACAGCCAGAAGTGAAATAAAGCATAGCCTTCTTAGACCTGTCCCCAAAATGGAGATCTTGAAAGGAAGTCTCCAATAAGAGAACTGACTGGCATGGCAAAGGAATATTATGAGCAAACAAGAGCATACAAACAAAGAGGAAGGGTTGGGAGGAATGGGCACCTCTTGAACCTTGAACTCTTGAAGGCTGAACTGGGAAAAGGTGGGAGGAATATGCACACTTTCACTCATACACTAAATTTATTGTGGAAATATATTAAATCCAACGTGGGAAGAGGGAAAAATAATAGGAGGATTTAATGAAGACAATAGAACTGAGAAGGGGAAAAGCACAAGAAAAACACATTTCAAGATAGATTGTAAGGGGAAATTAAGAGAAAAGAAGGTGTAAGTTTGGTGATCACAGTCATAGATAGTGAAGGGAGGAGGAGCAGAAGCATAGGATCAGATCAACTCATTTATAAAATACTAGGAATGTTCAAATTCTTCTTTGTAAAGAGGAGTAGGTAGCAAAGAGAGGAAAAATCATGAAGCTTTGATGGAGGAAAAAACACAATAAACAAGCATGACCATGAATGTGAATGAGATGAGACCAATCATAAATAGTGAGGATATCAGAATAGGTTAGAAAGCATAATCCAACAAAATGTTGTTTCCAAGAAACAAACAAATCATAAAGATTCACACAGTTAAAATGAGATTTTTTAAAGGAGGATTTATTGTACCTCAAGTTAATTTTTTTAAAAAGCAAAAATGAATGTTTACAAAAATATGAAATACCTAGACCAAGAACAAGAAATAGAAGTTAAATCACCTAATTTCAGAAAAAGATATTGAAATTCATATGTGAATTCCCAATTAAAAAAATAATCTTAGACCTAATCAAATTTACAAATGAATCCCATCAAATGTTCAAAGAATAATTAATTCTAATATTAAAGTTAATATATTATTTACAAAAAATAATGTAAAAGAAGGGATGCTATCAAACTTTTTATATAAGACAATCATTGTCCTGACATCTGAACCAGGCAGAGATAAATCAGATAATGAAAACCACAGTTAATAGCTCTCATAATATTATGCTAACATATTGAAAAAATATTACTAAAGGGGTTGTGGCAACTATTATCTTATGACCAATTTGAATTTATGCCAGGAATACAAGGTTGGTTCAATATTAGGAAAGCTATAAGTATAGTAGACCATATTAATAACAAAAACAATAAAATGATTTGGGTTGATCAAGAGATGCAAAACAAGCTTTTGACATAATACAATACCCACTTATGGTTCAGTAAGTAAGGCAAAAGCTCATATATCAGAACCCCATGTTACAGAAGCATAGTCCAAGTTTACGGGGGAAAATGGGTTGAAATGGGGATGATAACTAGAGCGGAGGCCAATGTGAAGAGACAGCCAGGAAATATGACAAATGTAAATTTCTATACTCAAACCAAGTACATAAGTAGAGCATGGGTGGCAATGTGGCTAGAAAGAAATTCATATAAAAAAGTCCTAATAGCAATGTCATGAAAAAGAAACCTGGCTTTTCAGTAAAAGGACCTCTCTATCAGTTTTCTCATCTGTAAAATGAGAGGTTGGACTAGATAATCTCTGAGATTCCTTAAAAATATAAGTACCATTGTCTTAGATTACATTCTCAGTAATAATGTCACATGTTAACAAAGCACTTTTGGTGTTTAACAAGTGTTTCTTCAGAGTAACCCATTATCCAGAATTAGGTAGACGATGGCCACTCTGTACTCTGAACTGGTCAGACATCAAATGTATTATATCCACTTCTGTGAGCCACATTTTAGAGAAGACTTTTACAAAGTGCAGTCAATTCAGAGGAGGGTGACTGAGATGGAGAGGGAATTGAATATTGTGTCCCAAAAGGAACCATTGAAGGAACTGAAGATGTTTAGCCTAGAGAGGCGAAGACTTAGGGAGCACACAATCACTGTTACCCACTCTTTCAAAGGACATAAAAGAGGGAATAGACTTGTTCTGCTTGGCCCTAGAGGGCAGAACTAGGAACATCTGGTAGAAGTTACAGCTGAGTAGTTTTAGGCCCAATATAATGAACAGTTTTTGACAACTAGAGCTATCTAAAAATGGAAGGGGTCACTTTATAAGGGAGTGAGTTTCTTCATGGTCTGGATCACTAATGTTGCAGAAGAGATTTCTGCTTTGTGTAGGAGCTAGCTGACTTTTGATATTCCTTCTAATTATAAGGTTCTATAATTAAAGGAACTTAGGGAAGCTTAAGGCTCTGTACAGACCCTGCTTTCTTCCCCTACATTGTGATCCCTGCTCCCCTAAGCTCTCTTGGGGCAGCTCAAGGTTATCCAGCCTCTGCCCCCAAAGGATGCCACACCACTTCCCAGCTATCTGCACACCATATTGTCTCTACTATGACTAGCATCACCATCTCTCCACCCCTCCAAACCTTTCTTCTTCCTCCCCCGGAACCTTGGACTCAGCTTCTAAGAATGACGTGTTGTGACAGGTGAGCTTTTGTTTCATGGCAGCAGCCTCCACGACACTTTCTAGTCACTATCTCCATACTGTGATGCCTCCTATCCCTCTTTCCAACACTCCTTTATATGTCACCTTCCATTGTTAGAATGTAATCTCCTTAAAGGTAAGGTCTGTCTTTCTTAATTGTTAATAAGTGTTCTATCCTTCTACTATCAGAGCTATATCTCTGTCCATCCATCCATCTGTCCGTCCATCTGTTCATCTGTCCATCCATCCATCTGTCTCTTTGTCTCTCTCTGTCTCTTTATTCTATCTACATATTTAGTAAATTTCATCTTGTTAGAACCATCCCACCATTTCAGTTCCTTGAGATAATTTTGGATCCCAGTTTTGTCATTCCATATGTAATAGAGGACTGGCTAATGGACCTAGCTGGCTCCTATGAACATGCACAGAGTACTGCTGATGCAATTTCCTGTGTGGAAGAGGCTGGGGAGTCTTCTTTTAGGAGAGTTTTGATGATGTAATATGGAAGTTCCTTGGAGAGATGCTGGAGCATGTATAGATATTCTGTAACTGTTCCATTCTACTTCCCATGTGGTGAGGAAGAGTCTTTTTCATGGGCTAACTGAGCAGAACCATGGCCTCTTCACTTTTGTTTTTGATAATTTTCTTTGACTGATTTCTTCCTGGATAATACTGTATTCTTGGCTAATGTGAGAGAAAATGTAAGGGGAGAGACCTTGGGCTTTCTCCCTTTATGAGGCCAATATGAGACTTGGCTCTTTGCCTGCCTTTGTACTCTCTTTTCGTTTTTTTTAGGTGAAGGAATTTGTGAGTCTCAAAATGTAAGGAGAATGAGCTACCAAATGTCTAGGACTCTGGAAAACTTGAAGTCTAAGAGCCCAGGAATTTAGTCTGTCTAGGATTTTGCAGTCAACCCAGCATTAATGCCTTGAAAAGAGAGAAGCAGCTTTTGGGAACTGGCACCACAATAACCGAGATAAGGATTCATGCAGTCGTGATGCTACACTGGACACAAACTTAGTGGGACTAATATTATGTAGACAGTATGCCAAATCTGAGTCCACTCTCCCCAGAGACCAAAATGGAATGGAGCATAATGTGCCCCCGAGGGATTAGAGGGAAATGGTAATTTTGTTCTTACTACATCTTCAGAGTAAATATGTCTTTGTAAAAGCTAATTGATATGGTTAAATGGGACTGGGATGCTAGTTACTAGTACCCGATAATGGAGGAAACACACCAAAAATAGGGGTAGAACTGAAAGTAGTAGTGAAGAGACACACAAACCCTCATGGGGTACCCCTAGAATGCTAAGAAGGAGATGGAGCCAGCCTGGCTGTGGGATATTGATCTCAGAGAATAGTCTCTATACATATATTAATTTTCACCCATCTTTTTATTATTAACAAATATAATGCAATTTAGGCCTTTCTATAAAGTCTTTCAAAAAATAAATGGAGTTTTGAGCTATACCACTACCAGAATTATATTCATCAACATTCTCAGGGACTAGATGAACAACTAATTCTGAACTCATGTACTTCTGCTATTGAGCCAACGTCTCTCCCTCTTAGACACAAGAATAAAAGCCTTGTTAAGTTCTACATGTATGTCTAAGTCATTTCTCTTTTCCATTCTTTTCCTGGCTCTGCTCCTGACTTTTTGGACTTCAAAATCACACCCACAATTGCTGTCTAATCTTTGAACTTTTCCTCAGTGCCTGGGACCTTTTACTCTGGAATATCTAATCATCCCTGCAACCTTCTCACCTTGGAATATCCCTCTGTTAAACTGGCCCTGTATTTCCACTGATGAGAGGACCATTTATGGAGGAGTTCCAGGCTGGTCAACTTTCATTGTCCTCCTGACTGTGTTCCTGACTACAGGGATTTCAATGCCATGTTCCTCAAAGGTACTTTCTTCCTCTTCCTCCCCCATCACTTCCTATTTATGTGTTGTCTTTCCCCATTAGAATATAAGCTCCTCAAGGGAGGTGCTATCTTTTTTTATTGTATTCATGTCCTCAGCATCTATCACAATGACTGATACATAGTAAGCCCCTAATATATACTTGTTGCCTTATTGGCTTCCTGAACTAATAATATTCTAATCCTTTCAGAATAGGAAATACTTAAGAAATTCATGCTAGTTTGTAATGATTTTAATTCCCTTCCTTTTATTGCCTTCATTTGTAAGCACTAAACATCTCTTTAATAAGATGTTCAAGAAGATTATCAATAATTGACATTAAGCTCACTAGTCATTCACTACAACCCAGTCTCACCTAGATATCTCTAGAAGAACCATCAAGGAAAAAAGCAAAAGATAATGTATGCTGAAGCTGGAGCAAGATAAGAAGATGCCCCATGAATAACTTTGTCCTTGGAAAATGTGGCCAACCTTTTTATTCATCTTGATAGGGAAAACACCATTATAAGATGTTATGCAAATATGTTTCCAAAAGGATCCCCATATAGATCATAAGATATTGCCTGATAAGATAGCAGTGTATACTTGCAATGGAGAATGGAAAGGATCTGTTCCAAAAGGCTTCTCAAATAAGTTGTCCATTGACTTGGAAATGGTCAGAGTGCTTTGCTTGGGAGCTAAATATGAATATGAAATAGTAAGTAATGAAGAGATCATGTTCCTGGCCTTTGTTCACCTCACTTCTTCGAGGTGCTCTCCAATTAAGGGGATTTGTTTATTGAGTGGAATTGTTTCCATGAGGAATGGAGACAGAATCTGACCTCTTTAGTTCCAGAAATGACAGCCAGGGCAGGCAGTGTTTGGAAGACTATAGAAAGGAGGAAAAGATAGGAGATGAAGAGAAAAAGGAATAGATAGGAGATGAAGAAAAAAAAGGCAGAATAAAGAGAGCTGGGGAAGAAGAAGAAGAAGAAGAAGAAGAAGAAGAAGAAGAAGAAGAAGAAGAAGAAGAAGAAGAGAAGCTAGATTTTCAGTTTCATTTAAATTCAACAACCATTTATTAGATGCCTACTAAGTTCAAGGAACCACTGTGCTAGGTGCTGAGAGTACAAAAACCTTAATGAAACATTCTCTGGGGCTCCTCAAGGAGCTTACATTCTGCTGGCAGGAATATATCATATACAACAGGAGTGTCAAACTCCAATAGAAATGAATCACTGCCAGCAGTTGCATATTGATGTAGAAAACCACAAATTAGCATTATCAACAGATTATATTACATTTTAAAATATTTTGTTAAATATTTTCCAATTATACTTTATTCTGGTTGGGGGCACTTACCATCAGTTGTTGCCCGAATAGACACCTCTAATGACAAATAAGCAAATATAAAGTAATATGAGAAAAGAGAGAGTGCTAATGACTAGCAAGATCAGGAAAGATCAGACAGTGTGACATAAGTTAAGTTTGGTGGAAAAATGAAGTTTCTAAGAGGCAAAAATGGAAGATGTTTTTTCCAGACATAAAGGTTGGCCTTTGTCAGTGCCCAGGGGAGGGAACTCGCATGTGGTATCCATGAATTAAATCCAGTTGGGGTAACACACATTAAGTGGAATGATATAAAATAAGGATGGAAAAGTAAAAGCCAGATTTTGGAGAGTTTTAAAAAAAATTTTCCCTCCAGTTTATTTATTTATTTTTAGTTTTCAACATTCATTTCCACAAGATTTTGAGTTACAAATTTTTCTCCCCATCTTTCCCCTACCCCCACCCCAAAATAATAAGCCTACTGAATACCCCTTTCACTAATCTGTTCTCTCTTATATCCTCCCTCATCCCTCCCCCCAACTTTCTAGTAGGGCAAGATATATATACCCCAGTGCCTGTATATCTTATTTCCCAGTTGCATGTAAAAAAACAATTTTTTTAAACATTTGTTTTTTTGAAACTTTGAGTTCCAGAGGCTTTCCCTTCTTCCCTCCTTACCCACCCCCACTGGGAAGACAAGCAATTCAACATAGGTTGTACATGTGTAGTCATGCAAAACATTTCTATAGTAGAGATATTGTGAAAGACTAACTATATTTCCCTCCATCCTACCCCCCTCCCTTATTCTATTTTCTATTTTGACCCTGTCCCTTTAAAAAAAGTATTTCCTTCTAAATACCCTCTCCCTCAATCTGCCCTCCATTCTATCATCCCCCCTCTTATTCCCTTCCCCCCCTCTTTTCCTGTAGGGTATGTGAACATGTATGTTATTCCCTCCTTAAGCCAAATTCAAAGAGAGTAAGGTTGACCCATTCCCTTTCACCTTCCTGCTCTTACCCTTCATTATAATAGTTTTCTCTTGCCTCTTTTATAGGAGATAATTTACCCTATTCTATCCCCCCTTTCTCCTTCTCCCAATATACTCCTCTCTCATCTCTTAATTTTATTTTTTAGGTATTATCCCTTCATATTCAACTGATCCTGTGCCCTCTGTCTATGTATACATGTACACACATATGCACATACTCACATATATATTTATACACACATACACCCTCCTATACATACATACACATATATGTTTGTATACGCATATATACACACACACACACATATATAGTCCCTTCAAATATCCTCATATTGAGAAAAATCTCATGAGTTACAATGATAATTTTTCCAGGTAGGAATGTAAATAGTTCAACTTTAATAAGTTCCTTATGGTTTCTTTTTCCTGTTTACCTTCTCATGCTTCTCTTGCTTCTCGTATTTGAAAGTCAAACTTTCTGTTCAGCTCTGTTTTTTTCATCTAGAATGCTTGAAAATCCCCTATTTCATTGAATGACCATATTTTCCCCTGAAGCATTATACTCAGTTTTGCTGGGTAGGTGATCCTTGGTTTTAATCCTAGCTCCTCTGACCTCCAGAATATCATATTCCAAGCCCTTTGATCCATTAATATAGAAGCTTCTAGATCTTGTGTTATCCTGATTGTGATTCCACAATACTCAAATTGTTTCTTTCTGACTGCTTGTAATATTTTCTCCTTGACCTGGGAACTCTGGAATTTAGCTAATATATTCCTAGGAGTTTTCTGTTTGGGATCTTTTTCAAGAGGCAAACAACGAATTCTTTCAATTTCTATTTTGCCTTCTGGTTCTGGAATATGAGGGCAATTGTCCTTGAGAATTTCCTGAAAGATGGTGTCTAGGTTCTTTTTTTAATCATGGCTTCCAGGTTGTCCAGTAATTTTTAAATTATCTCCCCTGGATCTATTTTCCATGTCAATGGTTTTTCCAATGAGATATTTCACATTGCCTTCTATTTTTTCATTTGTTTGGATCTGTTTTATAGTACTTTGATTTCTCATAAAGTCATTAGCTTCCATTTGCTCCAATCTAATTTTGAAGGAATTATTCTCTTCAGTGAGTTTTTGAAATTTCTTTTCCATCTGGCAAATTCAGCTTTTTAAGGCATTCTTCTCCTCATTGGCTTTTTGGACCTCTTTTGCCATTTGAGTTACTCTATTTTTTAAGGTGTTATTTTCTTCAGTCAGGTTGTTGACTTGCTTTTCATGATTTTTTTGGCATCATTCTCATTTCTCTTCCCAAGTTTTCCTCCCCTTCTCTTACTTGATTTTCAAAATCCTTCTGGAGCTCCTCCATGGCCTGTAACCAGATCCTATTTTTCTTGGAAGCTTTTGGTGCAGGAGTTCTCACTTTGTTGTCTTCCTCCCGTTTCATGCTTTGATCTTTTTTGTCCCCATAAAAGGATTCTGTGGTCTGTTTGTGCTTCCTCTGCTTGCTCATCTTGCCAGCCAATTACTTACCTTTTGAGCTCTTTGCCACAGTAGAACTCTGCTTCCAGATTACAGAGAGCTATGTCCCAAAACACTGGGCTTTTCACAGCTGCCAGAGCTATTAAAAGGGTGCCCTATCTGCAGCTCTCACAAGCTTGGCACACTGGCCACATACCCCAGGACTACCACCCAAGATAGCAATCCAGATCCAGGCAGATTAAAGCAAGAGTGATTGCCCTCTGAATGGTTTCTTGGTCCCCCTACAATCTGCAGGCCAGGAGTTCTGGAAGCAGCCATGGGGCCACAGCTGTACCCTCCATGCCTCTGCCATTTCTCGCCCTAGGGGCAGGGGCCAGACCATGCTCTTCCATCCCTCTGTTCCAATATAGTTTCCCACTGACCCTTTATTTTATTTTTGGCATTTATGGGTTGAGAAGTCTGGAAGCTTCCACAGCTGCCAGTGATTCACTCTCCTGAAGTCTGCCCTGGCTGGTTTGAGCCACCCTGGGGCCAGAACCACACGGCTCATGGGGGACTGCACTTGGCTCCCAGCAGGCTGTGATAGACCTTTTCTGTCAGCCTGCCAGGCTGCCTTCAGTGGGAGACTTGTTTTTCTCTGTCACTTTGTGAGTTCTGTAGCTTTAAAATTTGTTTAATTTTTTTTACAGCTATTGGAAGTGATTAGTGCCAGAGCCTGTGCCAAGTTTGTGCTTTTACTCTGCCATCTTAGCTCTGCCCTGATTTTGGAGAGTTTTAAAATGAAAGGTGCAGGAGTTTGTATTTTATCCCTGACAGTAGGTAGAATCTAGAGGTTTTAAAAGGGGAATGCCATGATTTAAACCTATTCTTTGATATACTTCTGGCAGTTGTGTGTGGATAGATTGGAGGTGTGGGCATGGTGAACAGGGAGCCAATAGCAAGCCCAAATTAGGATTATTGTCATTAGAGTAGACAAATGAGGATGGGCACCAGAGATGTAGAGAGATTATTAATTGACAAGACTTGGCAAATGGTTAGACATGGGAATTGAGGGAGACAGAATGGGAAGGAGACAAGATGTTTCTGAAGTTATGCAGATAGATGATTGTGAAGATCTTAGATGCCCTCAAGAGAAAGAGAGGTTCAAAGGAAGGGCAGACAGAAAGTGATGAGTTAATAAGATCATAGATATAGAGCTGGAAGGGACTGGAACTGGCATCTAATCCAACACCTCACTTTTCAGATGATGAATCTTAAGGCCAAGGAAATTAAATGAGTTGCCCAAGGTCACATAGACAGTAAGTAATGGAGGCAGGATTCAATCCCAGGTCCTCTGTCTCTGGAGTCAATGTTCTTTCTGTTTTACTGGACTGCCTCAGTATTGGATGTGTTGTATTTGAGATGCCAATGGTCCATGCAATGTTCTGAGAGACATGAGGCAATGAAAGACTGGACTTCAGGGGAAAGGCTAGGCTTAAATAAAAGGGTTTAGGATTCATCAGAATAGGAAAAAAATAATTGAACCCATGAGAGCTGATTTAATCACCTAGAAAGAAAGTAGAGAGTGAGAAGAAGCCTCAGGGCAGAGCCTCTAGAGACACTCACAATTAGTTGTCAAGAAATGGATGATGAATCAGCAAAGAAGATTGAAAGGTAGTCAGAGAATCAGGAAAGAATGATCCTGAAAGCCAAGAATCAGGATGATCAAGAGTAACTGGTGCTGATACTGTGCTTTATGGTTTCCAAGGTGCCCAATAAAAGCCTCATTTGAACCTTGTGATAATCCCATGAGGTTAGTACAAATATTGTCCCCATTTTACAGATAAGGAAATGGAAGCTTAAAGAATGAAAGTGATTTGCCCAAGGTGAGACAGTTTGTGAATATTAGAGGCAGGCTTTGAACTCAGATCCAGTGCCAGGTCCATCATTCTATTTGCTATGAATGTCAAAAGCAGCAGCAAGACCAATATGGTTAAAGACTGAGAAAGTGTCATTATATTTGGCAGCTAAGAAGTAAATGTAAACTTAAAGGAAGCAGTTTCAGTCAAAAAATGGGATCATAAACCAGGTTGCCAGGGGTTGAGAAGTGAAAGGATGAGGAAGGAGAGGCAGTGAGAGTAGACAAGAGTTCCCAGAACTCTAGCATTGAAGAAGAAGAGAGGGTTAGGGAGATGGCTTTTTTTTTAACCTTCTGATTATGTATAGTTCTTTTTAATATTTTTATTATTTTAAACATTTTTTCTTTTTAAATTTTGAGTTCCACATCCTCTCCCTCCCACAGTCTCCCTCATACGCTAAAGCAAGCATCATGACATCAATTATACATGTGAAATAATATAAAACATATCTCTATATTAGACATATTTTTAAAAGCAAGAAAAATAAAAAATGTGAGAAAATTGTACTTTAATTTGCATTCAGAATTCATTAGTTCTCTCTCTTGAGGTGAGTAGCATTCATTTTTTCATTGTGGGTTCTTTGGAATTGTCTTGGATTCCAGTTTAATGGAGGATGGAGGTACTTTCTCTCATGGTGACAGCTATACCTGAACCATGCCTCAGAGTCCTCCACATTGGTCCCATCTGGTCATACAGTTGCTTTGAGTTTCCCACCTCCATTGTCTTGGCACTCCTCTACTGGGACCCAGCTGACCTCCCCACTAACCTCAACTGGGCTAACTTGGACTCTTGAAGGGGGCTTCCCCCTCTCTTGTGACTATTCTCACATTTGGAATACCATCTTGGTTATCAACACATGCACTGTCCCCATGCCCAGCCAATCCCCCTCACTCTTATCAACTGAATGTGCCCCAAGTTACTGAGTTCTAGTTGCATTTTTGACTTGAGCTCATGGATCCTGTTTCCCTCTCTGTAAAATGGGAGTAATCATCTTTGCACTACATATATCAGAGGGTTATTGTGACTAAAGCAATTTATAAAACTGAGAGTACCACATAAATGTAAACTATTAGCGTTATGAGCTGTTTTGGACATTAGACAATGCATACCCAGGTTATTCAAAGAGCCTATTCCTGAGACGATTCCTTGAAGCATGATCATGGGCAGCCTTCTCACTCCAAAGGACTCAGACATTCTTAAAGTTGAGGGAAGATCAACCCAAATCCTCTGTAAGGAGTGCTGAAAGACCAATAAGAAATTTCTCCATTTCCATCTTAATTCCCCCATTCTTTCTTTCTTAATTTGCTCCTTTGAATCTTCCCGCTGACTGTCTTTGGCAGCTCTTGGACAAATTCCACCTAATTAGAAATAAAAACATTTCCCATAAGTAAATAGAAGAAAAATTTTAGCTTCCTTTTGTTCAACGGACTCAATATTGAGCTTGGGAGGGAAAGGGGCATGTAGCTGGAAGCAAGGTATTGGGGAACAATGTGACTGATCCCATTTCAATATTGCAAGTTCATTAGAATTCAATAGAGATTGCTTCATTCTTTGTACTTGTCTACCCAGCATCTGACACACACTTAAATACTTGTTGAATCTATTAACTCATTCTGATCCTGGTAAATTAGAAAGAGATAATCTCAGACCTTATATGGATGGGAGGATGTCAAAGAGCTATTTCCAGAATTTGATTCTAGGTCACAGAATCTGAGCATTGGAAAGAAAATTAAGGGTAACAAAGTGCAACCTGTATCTGAAAGGAATCCCTACTATCACATATCTAAGTTGCCATCCAACTCTGTTTAAAGATCTCCAAGAATGGGGAACCCCACTGCTGAGAGTAGCTCATTCCTGTTTTGGACAGTTCTAAACGTTAGGAAAATTTTTCCTAACATCAATCTTAAATTTGTTTTTGTTTTGTGTTTGTTTGTTTGTTTTTTTGCAACTAGCCCCCACCCCCTTTTTTGTAGGCTTTGATAATGTTAATTATCCTCATCTTGATTCTTCTCTTCTCTCCAAACTTTTACGACATTTCTCTCTCCTGCCTCTCTTGCCTGAAGGAGACTGTTACATCTCAGTTTCCTTTGCTGAATCACTCCTGCTCATCTTGGGTACCTCACAGGGCTCTGAGCTGGGCTTTCTTCTCTTCTTCCCCTATACTGCTCCACTTGGTGATTTCATCAGCTCTTATGGACTCAATGATCATTTTCTATGCTGATGATTCTCAGATCTACTTCTCCAGTCCTAACACTCTACCAACCTCCAGTTTTATACCTCCAACTGCTTATTCGATATCTTGAGCTGGATATCCCTGAAATTATCTGAAACTTGACATCTCAAACTGAACTCATTATCTTTTCCCTAAAACCCTCCCTTCTTCCCAACTTTCCTATTATTGTGAAGGGCACTACCATCCTCCCAGTCCCCAGACTTGCAACTGAGGTGTCATCTTGGACCCCTCATTCTCTCTCTCTCTGTCTCTCTCTCTGTCTCTCTCTCTCTGTCTCTGGCTTTCTGTCTCTCTCTGCCTCTCTCTCTCTCTTTCTCTGTCTCTGTCTCTCTCTCACTTCCCATAGTCAATCTCTTGCCAAGGCCTATGAATTTTACATTTATAACATCTTTCGTATGCATTTTCTTCTCTCCTCTGATACTGCCGATACCCTGGGCAGGTCCTCATCATCTCACGCCTAGGCTATTACAATAGTCTGCTGATGTCCC
The DNA here is from genome assembly GCA_028627135.1 of Pseudochirops cupreus. Taxonomy (NCBI): domain Eukaryota; kingdom Metazoa; phylum Chordata; class Mammalia; order Diprotodontia; family Pseudocheiridae; genus Pseudochirops; species Pseudochirops cupreus. Next base: position 256,158,710 of record CM053583.1, on the reverse strand, counting down.
ATCCATGAGCCCCTTCCCATTCTAGTCCATCCTTCATCCAGCTGTCAAAGTGGTCTTCCTTAAGCATAGAACTGACCATATTAGCGTGCCCTTAACCCCCACCTCACATAAACTCCAGTGGTTTCTTATCACCTTCAGAATCAAATATATCCTTTGGCTTCCAAAGCCCTTCATTACCTGCCTTCCCCCATCCCACCTCTCAGGTCTTCTTTCACCTTATTCATACCTTATCCTTCCATCTTCACCATCCTCCCTAATTCTTCCATCCAGTGACATTGGCCTCCTTGATGTCCCTCAAATAAGACGGTCTCCTTATTTGGGTTACTTTCACTGGCTGCCACTCATACCTGGAATGCTCTCCCTTCTCATCTCTGCTTCTTGGCTTTCTTCAAATCCCAGCTAAAATCTTATCATTTATAGGAAGGCTTTCTAGATCCCCCATTCATTCTCATGCCTTCTCTCTGTTGATCATTTCTTATTTATACTATACGTAGCTTATTTATACACAGTTGTTTGCATGCTGTCTCTCCCGTTAGACTGTTGGCTACCTGAGAACAGGGACTGTCCTTTGCTTGTCTTTGTAACCCCAGTGCTTAGACCTCTGCCTGGTACATAGAAGGCACTTATAAATGTTTATCGAGTGACTGTTTCTACTCCCTTCTTACCACGAGAGCTCTTTAAATATTTGAAAACAAGTATCACATCCCCTTGGTCATCCTTAGGCTAAGTTGATCTTATTCATTCAACAGATTCACAGATGTTTTATACCCAAAGCCCTTCACTACCCTGCTTTCCCTCCTCTGGACACTTTCTGGCTTATAAATATCTTCCTTAAACTTTGACATTCACAACTGAACACTACTCTAGATATGGTCTGACTAGGGAATAGAAAAGGATGACAAAAATGACAATAACTACTACTGATGCTGTTACTGCTACTACTGCTACCGCTGCTACTACTACTACTACTACTACTACTACTACTACTACTACTACTACTACTACTATTGCTACTACTATTACTACTGCCACTACTACCACCACTACTACTACTATTTCTACTACTACTACTACTTCTATTACTACTACTACTTCTTCTTTTTTAAAATTTTTTTTAAATTTTATTTTAGTTTATATCATTCATTTCCACGAAATTTTGAGTTACACATTTTTCTCCCCATCTTTCCCCTACCCACCACCCCCAAACAGCCATCACATTGTATAACCTCTCCCCCAATCTATTCTCTTCTACGTCCTTCCCCTCACCCCTCTGACTTTCTGGTAGGGCAGGATGGATCTCCCAACCACAGTGCCTGTGTATCTCAAGTTCCAGTTGGATGTAGTTAATAATAATAATAATAATAATAATAATAAT